>CM046364.1:4175668-4215866 GCA_025413025.1 Ficus hispida | reverse complement strand
AAGACTTCAACAAGTTCTTTGATATAGGGAGTGCATGTACCCCAACTGAATCGAACCAATGTTGGGAATCCAAATACTGAATGCTTGTGATGTTGCAACCATGCCTTGGTTTCCGGATCTGTAAAAATGAAAGCATTACCGAGAACCTATACTAAATTAGCATTTGAACCTTTCACTTTGCCACACCTAAAAATCAAAGACAGGAGCCTTTTACCTCCAGGGTATCCAGAACCAAAGTTTCTATGCATGTTTTCAGCTGTTTCGTCAAGCACCCATTCTCGCAAGGCTCGATCTCTTGTAACCTGGACAAGTGAATATGAGATGAAACTAGCTTGATCTATAAAGACTTAAATTAAGTACTAAAAGAAGGGACAGCTCATCACTTTTGCTACTATGCTTGCTCCACTAACAACTGGATAAAGACTGTCAGCCTTCTTCGAGACTACAAATTTGACGGCTGGGAATCTTTCAGACAGTTTGATTCTGTACTTTTCAGCATCCCCAACTGTATCCAGATAAACCTGAGAGGTGAAACATATGCATCTGTTAAAGATTTACCATCCTTCACGTCATTACCAACAAAGTCTAACTCGGCCGTGCATCATGAGTGATCTTGCAAAAAGCAACCAAGTGTCTCAACATCCTGAGTGATCTTGTTCAATATAATCTCTCAACATGAATTTGCATAGTTTCTCCTTTAGATCACAGCCAATAACATGACATTAGCTCAATAACCCAGGAGAAATTATGAAAACAAATATCCACCATCCATGGTTTCCTTTTGTTTTTTTTTTTTCCACTTAAAATTAAGACCGTCTTGCATGTGTGTGCAAATTACTTTAAAAATTACACTAGACAACAGATGTGCAGTTAAGTGACCGCTCAACCTATGCAAGTAGGAGAGACTTTTACCTCAGTTAGAAGGACTCCCATGTTTAGTCTTTTTTGATAAGGCCAATTGCGGATTCGTGTGATATCTCATTTAGGTTTATCTTATTTCTGTTGACAAGAAAACAGAAGAAGTTAGGCACAGAGGGCAAAACAATCGATGACCAGAAATAATAATCTTCTAAACGAACTTTTTTAGCATTTTAGCCGAAAGCTCTCTTGGATCAATGACATCAACGTCCCATCCAATCGATTCATCAGATTTTAAGTTCTGAAATAATTCCTCTCTCTCTCTTCCTTTAACGTCTTAGAATCTGCAGCAAAGGACCAGGAAAGACGAACATAAACTGAAGAGAACTATGAATTCATGAAATCCATTGAAGAACAAGAAGCACACTATTTAGATCAAGAATAAAACCCAGTTTTTCAGCTTTGAAAGATAAATTCAAAAGGTCAAAATATTATATACTGCAATCACCAAATAGATATTTGCAGTTTGTTCCTAATTAACACTTCCGAAGCTGTTTGGAGTCCAACATTTCCTTGACCATGGAAATATGGAGGACAACCATGACTTAAGTCTCAACTTACAAGGAAAAATCACATGAAAAGGTCCAAAATGCTATGTGGAAACAATTTCAGCAATAGTTGGAGTTAAGAGTCATAATGAGACATATACTTCTATGAATTAAAGAATCCGAAGGGGAGCTGCTTCATGCCTGAACATGAAACCCCAAACCTGTAGCATCTTTCAAAAGGCTCAATTTTGTGAAGGGTACCAACTTGAGGAATTGGCTAGAATGACAACATTTGAGAGTGAAATTAGCAGATTGACCCCTTTAAATTTTTGTACAAAGCAATTTGCAAGGGCACAATATATATTCAAGGCGCCGAAGTCATTTTGCAAAATAAAATTTATTAAAAGGCATTCTGCAAATGAGATTTCTCATTAGGCCATTTTTACAAAGTACTCTACCAACTTCACCTTGTAACTTCCACAAATGACAGAAAATCAAAGTGTTTCAGAAAATTACATAGAATCAAACTTGCCCTCTTATTTAAATTTGACCATAAACTTTACATTTCAAATTCCTCAGCCAAAAATAAGGAGATTGCATCAAAATTCCTAAATGGTGCACTACAAATTCCTTTAAAAAAAAAAAAAATCAAAATACCACTATTTCAAGCATTTACAACTCGGTAGAAATCGGAAAAAAGAATAATGCAAAAGGGGGACAAATCAGATCTTTATCTGAATCTAAACGAAAGTCCTAAACTCGGAATTAGAGTTAAAAAAATTGAATCAAATTTGGAAGCTAAACCTGCGAAGTTCAAAGAGGCGAGAGTCTTCTGGTAGGAGCGAGGACAGTACAAGCATCCGTACACCATTGGTCCTGAAACATACGAGAAATTGTTGTCTGAAAACGAAATAGTACAAAATTTGATTGGAAAAGAAAAAAGAAAAAAAGAAAAGAAAACAACAACGTCAACAACGACTGTTGGGAGAAGAGGAAGAAAAAGCAAGACCTAAAACAGGGCCTCGACCAGCTTCATCGATACCCATGATGCAAGGCTGTGTGGCCCATTTCGGCGCATGCGCTTCCGACACCATTCCTTCCTTCGGCTTCCACTGTCAAAGGCAAAGCCTCTCTCTCTCTCTCTCTCTCTCTCTCTCTCGCTCTTCGTTTTCTCTCACTACTTCCCGCCAGTGTCGCTAATGTTTTGTTTGGTAGAGTTGGAAAAAAGGAAGGAAGTAGGGGGATGGAAAAGTGGAGTCACTGATGTAATAGTTTGGAATGAGATTTTTTAAGTTTTTAATAATAAATTTTTAAAATTTTTAGAAAAGATAAAAAATTTTTGAGAAAAAATAAAAAATTTTTTGATAAAAAGATAAAAAAAAAAGATTTAAATTAAATGGTTTGAACCATATGTCAAACTCCCCCTAACTTGCTTATTTGATACGGAGGAAGACAAGTAGATGGAAAAAAATAATAAAAAAAACGTGGTGATACTCATAAATTACAATCCTCCAAAAAAAATGAGAGGAAAATAAAATCTCCCAAATATCTAAAAAATTATTTTTTTATCCTTATTTTTTTAAAATAAAAATAGATAAATAAAATAATAATTATATTTTTTTATATTTTTTTTTTTTCATTTCATGATACTAAATAAGGTAAATGAAAAAATAAATTTTTTCTTCTCTCTCTTATTTTTCTCCTGCTTTTATTTTTCCTTTCCATCTTGTTTTATGTCTTTCCTATTAAACATAAGCTAAAGGACAGAAGAACTTAAGGAAGAAATTCACAAGGAAATGTGTTATTTTTTCTTTTTTAATGTTATTTTATTTGTTTTCTAATGTTCATGTCACTAAAAGGTAATATATTCCAGGAAAAAGAAATTAAAGTTTTTCCTTTTTTGGCTATGAAATAATTAAAGTTTCAGTATGCATAATTTTGCAGCCCGATCAATGATGATTATTATTATGGAGCGTTTCCTATAGGAATTTTCTTTTCAATTTTCAATGGATACTTACTATTGTAGTGGTTAAATTAATTTTTTTTTAATGACAGCCTAAAGCACTAATATATTGTTACGACAAACTTATGTATCCCTACTATAAAAAAAATATTAAGGACGTCAATTATAATCTTAATTTTTGAATAGTAATTTATGTAGTATATGAATTGTTAGTTTTTTATTTATAAATATTTAAAGTATTACCACATCAATTAATTATATTTACGAATAGAAATATGACACATGAATTGATAATCAAAAAGTTGACATTGAAGTTAGTGTCCTTATTATTCATTCATATATTGTAAGGGTTTTTTTTCTTTCTTTTTTTTTTCTTTTAACTTGCACGTGAGAAAATTGAAACTTTAAATCTTATGATAAAATTAAATATAAAATTACTACTATATTATACATGTAACTCACTTGTAGTCTATCCATAGTCATTCATTGAAAAAACGAAACTTAGTTCTACATCATAATTTATGGAAGATATTTTTATGTAATAAACTTGATCTGAACATTTACATATAAAAAATTATTTAAAATATAAATAATAATATTGAAAACTATGATTTTTTTGAAGTACTGATTCCACTTTTTATTACAAAAAAGAGAGAGAGAATGTGGTTACAAAATTGAGACAAAACTTAAATTTTTCCAGGATTTAGATATTATAGGATATATTTAAAAATATATTAAATATTACAGATATTTATTAATAATACATATTTCTTTTTTAGTATTATAGATATTTGTCGACACTTCAAAAAGAATATCATTCTTTCTGTAATTTATGACTCAACTTTAAGCTTGTATTTAATTTTCGTTGGAGATAAAATTTTTAAATTAAAATTTATTAATTTTTCAAAAACTATCATAATTTTTATTAATTTTGTAAAATAAAAAATAAAAAATTTGACATAAAAAAATATAATTTAATTAAAATCAAACTTAAATATTAAATAAAATCTAAAATACGAATAATTTTATAAAAATATTGACGGAAATTTTGGTCCGTATAGTTGCACACTATTTTCGCTCATGTTGACCAGTTATACTGTAGAATGACATGAAGAACTCTGACATTTTTAAGAAAGAATCACGTGTCATGAACGTTCTCAGAATTCAGTTAGTAGTAACGAACTTGATATTTGTTTTGTTTTCATTTTTTTGTTTTTTTTGTTTTTTTGTTTTTGTTTTTGTTTTTTTTTTTTTTTTTTTTTTTTTTTTTTGTTTCGTAAGTTTCCTCTTGACTATTTCTTCTCCTTTCTAAGTTATGTATTATCTTTCTCTTTATGCGTTTTTGCTTGGCTTTGGGTCCTTCTTTCATAAACTTTAGGCATCAACAAAAGTTTTGCACATCTGTCAAAATTCCATTTTTTGCAATCTCTTTGGAATCCTTGTTAGTCCCAACAGCCTCAACGTCACACTGCAGACTCTGCAGCAAGCCATGTGAATGTTTTGCATCTTCCATTCAAAGTACCTCCATTGAACCCATAAACACCTTCATTATTGTGCCCACTCCCCCCCTCTTTCTCTCTCTCTCTCTCTCTCTCTCTATATATATATATATATATGTATACACATATCATATATACACTCTTGAAAACTTCTAGAGCTGTAAATATGAATCGGTCCGTGGGACAGCCTGCCCACATAGACACCTGGGCCGAGTTGGCCTAGGCCAATGTTCTAGGCTCGCCCGGACCTACCAGGCTCTAGGCGAGGTCAGACTTCGGTTCCTTCATTGGGACTAGGATTTACAGCTCTAGCAACTTCAAGTGATTTCCCTTTCTTTTTTTTTTTTCGGACTTCGGTTCCTTCATTGGGACTAGGATTTACAGCTCTAGCAACTTCAAGTGATTTCCCTTTCCTTTTTATTTTTAATTTGGGAATATTGACTTTACTATGATGAATTCATCAAGGCCAAAAAGATGAAGATGTCTGGAAGTGTAAAATAAGCAAACTCAAGCATAACAAGTATGGCAGAAGTCTCAACTTTCTTTCTTATTTTTCTTGCTTCTCAAAAGTACATTACATCCAACGGAGTTTGTCCAAGTAGAATATATATACAGAGCACACTGAACTAATGACAGATGAAAACCTCCAAAAACAAAAAAAAAAACCCATTCTATCCTATCGAATCTTCTTAGCTTTACCATTCACATAAAGTTGGCACAAATTGGCACACTCAAACATAGTAATGCCGCACAGGCTAGGAAAGCAATGTAAAAACAGGTAACGTATGGTTGAAGTCAGTGATTGAGGAGAAGATCTACCATATATTAACATGAAAAACGCAATAACCTATCTTTGCGTATTTAGTCATACACAGAAACAATGGCTCACATATCCTCAATCATTTGAAGCATGGAGGACATACGTTCTTCATCGTGGCACATTGCAACCAAGTCCAAGTATTGCATTGCATCCACAGGAAGCAGCCCTTGGAGGAAAAAGTTGAACAAACGTGAGTGTGTCCTTGCATTGCATCCAAAGACTGTTCCAACACCTTCCGTTGCTTCGGTTTGCTTAGCTCCGTCGCTCTATATAGGGTAACACTTGAATTTCCTCCTCAACGAAGTGCTCCTTACAATGCTCCTATTGACACATTACCAATGAACAGAGCATCATACAATATTAGTACGTTGATTGCCATGGACACAACAAGAAATTAAGAAGCATTGCAGGCATAATACAGAAATCAAGTGCATTGCTATTGGGCCCCTCGGAGCTGGACTCACAACGTGTAGGGATGGACTCCACACACATTGGTTCTTGTGAGTTGGGAGTCCCAACCCGGGAAGCTCCAGCATTTCTTTATTTTTTTTTTTTTTTAAGGAAATACCTCAAACCTTGGGAGTTACAATATGCACTTCATTCCAATATTTTACATATATGTCTAGTATGTATGAACTTGAATAGATATGTACGTATGTAATCTGTATTGCATACAGATACATGATACGGTTACATACATCTCTATATGAATATGTAACATACATTTGAATATTTATAGATGTGTAGGAATATGTGTATGTACGTATCCGTGTATGTGTGTAATTTGTTATGAGCATAAACAGTGTAGATCTGCTCACCAGCAACGATTTGAGGCGTTTAGAAAGATTGGAGAAAGCCTCTTGATAGGCAGGGCTCCATTGATCAATACTCCAATGGATTTTATGTCTTCTTTGATGCCATTCATTATGGGTAGGTGCCTTGCATGTTCCTCATTTGCAGCTTTACATATTCCTGTATCATCATCATCATCATTGTCAGCTTTGTTGAGTGCATAATATTGTCCAAAAAGGTTGCTTCAGAGAGAGGCTATCTCTTCCCATAACACAGAAAAAGATGGTTCATCCAAATTACATCTCCAATTTTCATTCCAAGATCTATATCAAATTGAAATTTATGTCCACACCTTACTCCACCAAAAGGTGTAGAGGTCGAATCCCCCACCACGAAGTTTAAAAAAAAAAAATTGTGTTTAGAAAACATGATATCAGAGGTACGTCTTGAATGTTCTGAAGAAAAAAAATAAAAATAAAAAGCAAAGTTATCCAAATACCAATAAAAACTTTTCACATGGGTACTTTATTCTAAAGCCAAATAAGTAAATCTAAACTTTATCCACATGCCAATTGAGCATCCTTCTTTAGCACATAAAGTACAACAAATACCAGAAACTTTTATTATTCACCAATCACCATTAATTCTAGCGTAGGAAGCTAAAAACCACAAGGGAAAAAATGTCTTTGCTAATACAATTATAAACTTGTTTCATCGTCTGAATTTTCCTACAAGCATTAAATGTCAATTGCCCACAAGAAATCACCCGAAGCATTAAACCTTCTTTGACTACGAGACGTCAATTTTCCTACAAGCATTATGAGCCTTTGATTATGATGAAACATAAAATTTACTCCAAGTTTCAAACCAACCCCACTTGAAAAGCCTATACAATTATCATACGTAGAATAGTGATATGAAATATTAAAAAAAAAATTTACGATTAGGAAAAATATGACCACTTAAGGAGTTGATGATAAAATAACGGTTCAAAAGTTCCTTCGTAATTCCTCAAAATAAAGTAAAATAAAACGAAGAAAACTAATGAAAACTAATACAATCGATCAAGAAATCGAACTAGCTCACAATAATCACAAATGCTACAACATATAACCACTTTTCTCATTTCAGAAACAAAAAAACAAAAAAACAAAAAACAAAAACCAATTTTTCCCTTGCTAAAACCAAAAACATCTTGCACCAAGTCAATTCTCCCAACAAAATTTCCATTTCAGAAAAAATAATCGTGCTTTTTGAAAAAAAAAAATATATATATATATATATATATATATTTACACACATACACAACGCAAAACAAAACAGGAAAGCGAATTTCCTAGAACACAAAAATCAAACAGAAAATCATCGGACAATCAAATCAAAGGAAGGTTGAGTCCTAGGAGTCAAACCTGGATCGGCCGAGTTGAGAATCGGGAAAAGAACCCTCTCCTCCATCTGGGCGTGCTCGAGCATCATCTCCAGCAGCTGCGAGTAGCTCTTCCCGAACTTCTTCACCTCCATCCTCGGCGTCCCCACGCTCGGATCGATCCCCACGCTCCGCTTTTTCCCCCCACGCGCCGCCAGATCCTCCGACCACCTCACCATCCTCTCCACGTGCCACGTCATGCTCCGATGCTGCAGCGCCGTAAGCGTCACCACCCACGGCTTCCCCTCTTCCCCACCGCCGCACTCCCTCGTCGGCAGCGGCGCGTGGGGGAACTTCACCTCGATGTACTGGAGCAGCGACTCCCGGGTCCCCGACACCCGCTCCGACCCGACTTCGATCAGCGGCGGGTCGGATATCGACGGCGTGAATTTCACCGGCACGCCCTTGTGCTGGAGCGCGAACCGGATGTAGGCCGTGTGGGGGCTAATCGGCGAGCCGTAGAGACGGACGGTGGAGGACGAGTGGTGGTCGTGGGGGACGATCTCCGCCGTCGATTTCTTCTTCGGCTTTGTGGCGATGGCCGCCACCGGCGCCGGAGAAGTAGGTTTCTGCGGCTTGTAGAGACAGTTCCCCATCTGTTCGACGAAATGCCTGAGAGAGATCTGAAACCCAAAAAACAAAAAACAAAAAATAAAAATAAAAGTTGAGTTTGTTGGAACTTGGAAGAAGAAACTACTAGAGAGAAAGCAAAAGAAAGTGGAAATCGTTGGTGGGCTTTTGTTTGGTTATATGAAAATGTATAAAAAAATTCGTTTTGTCAGTTGGAACAAGAAAGATGAGCGAACGGATAAAGAGGAAAGGAAAACAAATGACACACAGGAAAAATGAGAATGAAGATTCAACTTCAAGCAAAACACTTTTGGAAACAAAAGAAAATACTTTGGAGCCTCTCTTGAGTCCTGTCCGGTTCGGCTACTCTACGATAGGTGCGGTTCACCGGCGTCAGAGTGGTTGGGTTGGCTTTGTATGGAAGTCAGTGAGAGAGAGAATATACAGAGAGAGAGAGACTTTATAAGAGAGAGAGAGAGAGAGAGTAATGTTACTGCTTCAGTGGCAGAGGATGGGAAAAGGAGGCTGATCCGGTAAGTTTAACGTCCACAGAGAGGAGAGAAAAACACCCTTTTTTTCTTTTTTGCGGGAGTAATCCGGTGGAGCGGAGGACCACAGGGTAGTTCCGGTGGTCTTCTTGTAACGCTCCTTTGTAGTCGTTGGTGTTTTGTTCAGTTCTCGCTGGTTTCCACCTGTACACTGTGTCCAGTCAACGTCGTCTGTTTTTGTTTTATCACTTTTTTTTTTTTTAAGAAACAAATTTTAATAATAAATCAAAAATTAAAAATAAAAAGAGGATAAAATAGTCCCAACCAAAATAGCAATTGAAGGCACGATTTAGAGAAAATGAATAAAATAATAACGAAATCTTGAGTTGGGAGTATCGAAATTATAGGAGTAGCATGAAAGATAACGACGTCACGTTTCCATGCCATATCAATATAATCATTTCTGATCTAGAATTACTCAGAAAAAAAAAGAAAGTTGGATTATCTGACCAAATTATTCATGTAACATTTATTGTTAAAAATCTTTGGATACCCTTTACTAATATTGGTTTGGTTTTAGTAAAAGAAAGTTTTCAGTGCCATAAGAAGTCCAAATTAATTCGGTTCTGTGGTGTGGTCATTGCAGTTAGCAGCTTTCTATTGGCCTGCTAGGCTCCTACTAGACTAAATCCTAACTTTTTTATCATTGTTTTTTCTGTTTGCTTTAATTTTTGTAGCTTCATAATTTTAAAGGACATTTCTAAAGTGAGTCAAGAAAATATATATATATATATATGGTCTCACTTTAGTTGTCAATTTGTATCACAAATTATATATTTTATGTATATTTTGGGGATGTTTGGTGTTTAAGTTTGAGTTAAGATTTTTAATTTTTAATAATAATTTTTGTTGACTTTTTCAGAAAAGACAAAAAAAATTCAGAAAAAAATAAAAATTGAATTGAAAATTTTAGATTTAAGTAATAATGCCAAACTCCTCCTTTATTTTGATAAGATATGACAGTTAAAAATCGTACGTTACTGATTTGAGGATGTATCATGGAAATATCGAATACTTTTTTCTTTTAATTTATTTAGCGGCGTCCTAAAACGAAAATGAATCTGGCTTCCACACTCGAGGGTGTTTTTTTTTTTTTTTTTTAAACTTGAAAATTAGAAAAGTGATGTTTGAAACCAACCAAAAGCCAATGGTGAACGAGAGACCTTCATAGTTATCAGACCATATGAAGTGGAATCCAGCTCAGCTAGGTACCAAGCTGCTTGACATATTTTAAGTTGTTTAGCAAAAACGAATTAATAAGAAAATTGTGAGACCTTCATATTAGTGGCCTTCCAATAAGTATCACCTAGAATTTTTTTTTTTTTATTATTTGGTATTTGTCGGATTTGGATTTTCTTTCAACGGTTATATGATGGTTTAAATCTTCGTAACAAAATTTTGAAGAACGCTAAACTAGCCGTTAAGCTGAAACAAAGGCAAAAGTAGCGCTCCTTGATTTGGACGTCAGATGTGGGATCGGGACCCCTTTCCTTGCTCTCATCAGATGTGGAACTCCCCCACTAATCGTCCACGTCAGATTAACACATCATACATATATATATATATATTTTTATAGATAATTTCCAATTACAACAAATACCACCAACATTCTAGAACAACATTACATATATATATATATATATACACAATAATTAATATGCTTATATATATATGTATATATATACACGCACACGTCTATTTAAGAAGAGGGAACTAACGAAAATTCATTTTATTGGTCTTACACAAACAAGAAAAGAAATGGTAATAAGACCACACAATACTTCTAATTGGAGAACACAATAAGAGAAAAAAACCAAGAAGCAAAGGATCGTACGGATGTTTACTTACATGCGTAGAACGGGTTCTAGGCCGTTCTAGATTTTAGCAAGAGCTTTCCATATACATGATCAGCAACACTTTTGTACACCAACTGAAGAACACAACGTCTATAGTGATACTAAAGATCCCCCGTTTAGTTTTTCTGTTCGATCAACACGAGAAACCTCCGCAAGCAACGAGCCACATTATGACAATCAATATAAGTACTGCACCTGCTATCATCAGCTTCATTCGGAGGCTCTGCAGCCACATTTTCCGTCGCAGTTGCCTTCCTTGCCTCTGAAAGCTGTCAGCCTGGATTCAAAGCAGAAAATATATATATCCTCACAATCACATAAACTATAAAGTTCTCGTCCCTTTCAGAATCACAAAACAAAGAAAGTTTGCAGTACCTGGAACTGCAGATTTTCGGTCTTGTCCACCAGAAGTTCGATTCTTTCCCCACGGTCCAAAACCTGCAAATAAAAGGAGATTATATTGCAATAAATCAGTTGTCAGTATCCCATGAAATTGTTTCATGACTTGGCTGCTTGGCTATAGGAAGATATCGAGGACGTACTTATACCATTGGCAATAAAGAATGGCCATTGCTTTCACTAAACTACAACAGGTACAACTCAAATTGAAAACGACAACCATCTAATTTTGCAAGTAACTGAATCTCAAACAGTTTAATTTCAGTTGCTATCTTTTATGTTTACCCAACAATAGGTTTTTGACATAACTTTTGTTTTCCCCCTTACTACTAAAACAGGAGGACCAGTCGTAAAGCACCACAAACTTAAAGATCTCCCAGATATCTCCTTTACAATCTCCAACTTTCCAGAAAGAAGGTCTAAAATTCCTTAACGCACAATATCACTATTACATGTCAGCTACAAAGGTTCCATGCATGCTCTCAGTGGCCAGATATCCTAGCGGAGTAATGTGCATTAAGGAAATTCAATACAAAGCTTCCATGCCTTCTCTCAGTAGCCAGATGTCTCTAGTGGCCAGATATCTCCCCTGTTTTTGACAAGACTATCTTTATAGCTAAAATGCTCCTACACTCTGAAATTCAATACAAATTCTAGTCCATACCACCCTCATCCCAACAAACAAACAAAAGCACATGGATTTTTCTAGATGAAAATGAGAAAGGCATAACCAAGGATAAAGTTCATCAGCTGTGATACTGAGTACTTAACAACTCCAGTTTAATTCTCATCTTCCCAACCCCTTTCAATCTTTCTGATTAACAAGAGTCAAGAAGTAAAGCCATTTCAAATATCATTCATCTTTCAACTAACACTCATCCCGAAAGATAATAGCTTAACACCAGCACCTAACGTTAGTCCCAAAATATCCATATAAGTGCATGCTCTTATTATCAATATTTTTATTTAGTTTTTGCTGCATGTTGGCTTTAGTAGGAAACACATTGCTGCACCAACTCATGCAGCCTTGAATAATCTAAACAAAAATACTTTTATAAATAAAGTTAAAGATACAAAAGTCCCTGTCTAGATAAAATACTACATAAAACAGAAGGTAAGGCAATAAACTAGACTCTGACAAAAATACGACGCTCTAGAATAGGCGAGACATAGACTTAACAGCAGTCATCTATGCATTGCTGAAAAGGTAATGCTAGGTGGTACCAAAATTGGAAATGAGCTCTTACAAGCATACAAATAGTAATTGAAGGCAACCATACGTGAGAGAAAACGTGAAATTGATTTGGATACACATTTTTCCCCTTCCAGAGCTTTCCAAGTGATCAAATACCAACAAGGCATTCAAGGATATTGGACATGTAACAGTTCCACCACCAGATGACATTCACAGCATGGCATCAACCACCACCTTAATGCTTAATTAAATTCGTACACATTACTTATGACAAGTTCCTAAAGAATATCTGGAAGTCTTTTCAAAATCTAATCTAGTTGAAATGCAGAGATACTATTACGCAGGACTTAGAAACAAGGTCCTCTAAGATGTTTCTATCAAGGCTGCTTAGTTAACCCTATCATGTTGACAATCTCATTTAGGTTCAAACAGTATCTCTTCTTTTTCCATCTCAGTTTTTCACACGAGCACAGGATTACAGGAAGATGGATCGAGACATGACACAATTCTCAATCCAGAACTTCTGTTCTGTGACAAAAGATGTTGGGATCCTGACAAGAAGTCCACCTTAAAAAACTGACAATATTTACAGATCTGAACCATAGCCAAAAGAATATGACCAGAAAAAGCATTTCCCAATCTTGGCCCAGTTAAACACAGGGATACTAATATATCAGACAAGATCTCTAGACATTACTTGATAAGCAACAATCAATCTATCTCACTTGGAAATTGGCACCTTTGTGACAAAAAAAATAAAAAATTTAAAATTTTAAAAATTTTAAAAATAAAATCCTCAAAGAGAAATATTACAGTTCTTTCTACAAAGATCTGAAATCACAAAAAGATCAAGGAAGTCGCAAACAAACTATCCATATCCCTAAAGCATACTTGAACCAACCAAAAGATGTCTTCTTAATATCACAAATTAAATGTTTCTAGTATATGAATCAATTGAAAACCAAAGAATGAATACCTTCTCAATATTGTCCATCATAATTCCCTTGACCTCACTGATTTGAGCCTTTAATTTGGAAAGCTTGCTCATTTCTTCTGGGTGCTCCACACAATATTGCATGTGCTCCTTAAGCCTTGGCCTGCCGGAATAAAGTGAAAGATTATGTGCTGATACACAAGTTACAAAATTGAAAAGTACACAAATATTTGGTAGCAATAACCATATACACACCCAAATTCTCTATCAAGATTGTAAGCAATGGTAAATCGGTCTTCAAATAAGTCATCGTCCTCATCGTCATCAGCAAGAGGATGTGGCCCTTCTTCTTTAATGCTTGCACCATAACGCTGTCTAAAATCATCCTTCACTCTCTCAAGAAACACAAAAGGCACGCTCCTTCCGGTTGATTCGTCTGCAACAACAAGAAAAACTGCAGAGCCCGAGAATTATCTTCAGCAGTCATGCCACAATCAAACTAAAAACTATTTCTAAGTTTCCCAAAAAAAGAAAGATTCAATACCAAATGCATTGTCGATGAGGAAGTTAAAGGTGTATCCATCACATGAATACGTGTACTTGCTGCTATTCGACGGAAGCTTCTGCAGGCATTGAACAGCAATGGTACTGAAGTTTCCTGAGAAAGAAGTATGCTCTGCCAAAACGACAGTTCCTTTTGCAACAAAGCTATATATCAACCCTTTGTGACTCATCTTTAGATTTCACCCTCAGTCGCCTTGAACAAACCGAAACTCTCTCTCTCTGTTCCTAAATGCAAAATAACAAAGTAAAATAAAATAATGAAAAACATAAACCCAGTATCAAGATTTAACAATTCGATATATAAATACTTCGGATTCAAGCAGAAAATAATTAAAAAAACTTCCCACTTCCTAATGAACTAATTCTCCATCTAAAAAAAGAAGGGAAGAGGGGCCGGGGGCGCAGAGATTTGCTCCGATTCAATGAATGTGACGAAACCAGTTATCCAATTTCAGTTGATGCGCATTGATTTACCTTTTAAACCCTAAATTGAAATTAAATTAAACTTTCCCTTTGTCTTGTACTCTTGTTCCTCATTTTCTCAGCAACCAAACAGAGGCTCAATGAGAGGGCAAGCGCAGCAGAATGGAGAAAATAGAAAGGACAAATGAATGAAACTTTTCAATTCTTCTCTGATCACATAGATATTGGGAGGTTTTCCAACAAATCGCTGCAGCAGAAAGAAAAATCAGGCATGAAACAGAAGAAAGGGAAGGGTTTACCTTGAAGACGAACAGATCAATGGAGGAAATCGAGGGGAAAAGAGAGAGAAAGTGAGGAAGAAGAAAAAGAAATCCGGTGAGGAATTGGGGAAGATTGCTTCGTCTGTAAGACTTGGGATGAGTTATTCTGATGGCGACGTGGTCTAGGAGTTTTTCTTGTTTTCTCTTTTTTTTTTTTTTTTTTCCTTCTTTCTCGATTTTAGAATTTTACAAGTTTAATAACCATACATTACAATAGGGGTAAAACTGACAATACACTATAAAAAAAATAAACTAAAAAGAGACATAAAACAGTAATTATATTATGTGGACAACCGGTAATTTCTGCATAATAGGGATAAAAATGTCAACTCACTATAGATGAAGGAAAACCAACTAAATCAGAGGGGCAAAAAAGTCTCTATACTGTAGATAAAATAGTAAAATATGTAAAGATAAAACCGTCCTTTCACTATAAATAAATCAAAATCAACACGTAAAACAGGGGTAAAATTGACAGTTTACTATAGAAAAAATAACTACTATGCATTACTGTAGCAAAAAATAATATACATTACTATATAATACTATAACAAAAGCAGCAAAAATTAAAAAAAAAATCAAACAAAATTACTGTTCATTAAACAGTAAAATATTACATCCTTTTACTGTAGCAAAGCAGTAAACATAAAAAAACAAAAACAAAAACAAAAAGTAAACATAAAAATACAAAAACAAAAACAAAAATCACTGTTTACTGAACAGTTAAATATTACATCCTTTTAGTATATATAATAATTTTCAAGTAGATGTGTCCAAAATATAAAATCAGTTTGGTAAATGAGTTTGACTTGAAAATTTTTATTAACTTTTTAAAAAAAATAAAAAAAATTTCAGGAAAAGATAAAAACTGAAATGAAAAAAATACAATTTGAACTCGAATAACGAGATAATAGATTTTGAATCCAGAAAGAAGTTAAAAAAAAAACACTCAAAATAATTAAGATTAAAAAAAATATCAGCTGGTTGTCCCCAAACGAATCCTAAACTCATAAAAGACCCTTGATTTTCTTCTTTACCAAAACTTCGTACATGTATTGCTTTGACTTGCTTTTTTTTTTTTTCTTTTTTTCTTTTTAAGATACAGGTTTTATTTCTTTTTAAAACAACCAAGTGATTAAAAAACACTTTTGGTAATATCTTCTTTTTCTTTTAAAATGTTCTCAATTTTTTGTTTTTTGAACTGAAAATACCTAAAACACCCTTCAAAAGAAAATTTAAAATACAATTATAATTTACTTTTTAATACCCTATCTTTTGCTTTTATTTAAAAAGTACACCCAGTATTCTCCACTCCTATATTTTTTATTAGGGGTTTATAACTAAATGAATTTTTTTTAATAAGTCTTCATAAATGGTCCAAGTTTTTTAAAATTTATTAAAAGCTTAAGTTTTTAAAAATTAGTTAAAATGTCTTTTTTTTTTCTTAAAATAGTTAATCAATTTTATAAATGGTCAATCACTTATTGATCATATTTTATAGTAAATCACTAATTGACTATCAACAAATCATTTATTGATCACGGTCAGTCACTGATTGATTATCAGTTAATCATTTATTGAATATCGGTAAGTCATTGAATATGATAATATAACTCATAAATTTTTGTAGTCAATCACTGATTAACGACAAACAACTCACTGGTTGACCATTTGTTAAATAGTGATTGACAATAATATTACTCACCAATTTTTATAGTAAATTACTGATTGACCCTTGTCAATCATGATTGGCCATATTGAAAAAAACAAATGCCAAATTTCTCCCTTCCTCGCTTCCTCCCTCTCCTCCGCCTCTCTCTCTCTTCCTTACCGTTGATCTACCCTTGTCGACTTTGTGAAGTCATTCTCGCTAACCTTGCCTTATCGTGCCAACTATCTCCCTCTCTCTCTCTCTCTCTCTCTCTCCCCCTTTCTCTCTCTCTCTCTCTCTCTCTCTCCCCCTTTCTCTCTCTCTCTCGCTCCCTCGCTCCCTCCCTCCCCTCTACCTCTCTTTCTTTTCCGCTCTTTCTTTT
This sequence comes from Ficus hispida, assembly GCA_025413025.1. Classification (NCBI taxonomy): domain Eukaryota; kingdom Viridiplantae; phylum Streptophyta; class Magnoliopsida; order Rosales; family Moraceae; genus Ficus; species Ficus hispida. The sequence goes on along the minus strand of CM046364.1, from coordinate 4,199,118 downwards.
CCTCATCGCCGATCCACCTTTGCCGACTCTGTGTCGTTGTCGCTAACCTCGCCTTGTCATGCCAACTCTCTCTCTCTCTCTCTCCGCTGATCTACCCTTGCCAACTTTGTGAAGTCGTTATCACTAACCTCGCCTTGTCGTCATCCTCGTCCCTGGGCATCCCATCGGTGGTGATGAGATCGCGACCGCAATTAGATCTCGAAGGTGAGGAGATCACGACCTTGTTGGAACTCCACGAATGACAAGCAGCCATCTCCGGCAACGGCTAAGAAAGAAACGGGTAAAGGGAGAAAAAGAAAGTTGGGAGAGAGAGAGGATAGAGAGGGAAGATATTTAGGAAAAATGAAAATTGATTAAACAAAACATACACATTAGGCTATTTAATTAATTAAAAGGAAGTTTGACTATCTATTAGATTCGATAATAAATATAGCCACTCACCTTAATTTTTCTTTTTATTATTAGCTTGCGTTTGGCATTACATCTTAAATTCAAATTTTTCATCTCAGTTTTTGTCTTTTTCTAAAAAGTCAATAAAAATTATAACTAGTTTTTAAAAAGTCAATCAATTCAAACTTAAAAATTTTAACTCAAACCGTTTTACCAAACGCACCCTTAGATTATATTTAATACACATATCTATACCTTTTTATTGATCAACACTTGATTTTAACTAAAAAAAATACCCGACATAACATTAAAACCAAAATTAAGATAATAAAAAAGTCTAATTATAGGGGGGCGGGGGGGGACACAAATATAAACAAACAAAGTCCTAATCACCTACTTTTAGCCCATAAATCACTTTTTCACCTAATCTATTTGAACAGTGCTAAGGAATATCAACAATGTTTAACATCACTCACTAATAGAGAGTAAGTCCAATAATATAAGGTCCATCAGTATGGATCACTTCTCTATTAATGTGATATGGAACATCACTAATATTCCCTAACCTTTTTCAATCTATTATTTACACCGTTTCACTGTAGCTTACCATCAGCACCTAAACCACCCTGAGCACATGCCTTATACAATCTCACTCCACCCTTTACCCTACCTCCGTTCATGTCCTAACAATATTTGAGAATGTTTTACATATCCAAATAAGAAAATCAGCCTTGTTAAAAAGAGGGGGAGAAAAAAAAAAGAGACTGAGAAATTCTATTTCTTAATAATAAATTCAAAATTTCACTATAAAATCTAATTTTTTTTAGAATTGAATAGGAATCCACCTTGTAATGGCTAGAAGCGAGGCTATCTTTGTTTCAAGAACCTAGTGACGCCCAAGTGTTATATCTGAGTGCTGATCGGTCCACCAAGTGTTGGGATCTAAATGTGCCATAAGGATAGAAAATCAATGTTAGGGATTTTTTGTAAATATGACATTTTGATATTAATAAGAGGAGGTTATTCATGTTTAATAAGTTGTGTCCTATTTACTTTCATTTGTTGATTGTATGTTTGAGCAAACATAAAATACTCCTTGACTGTTAGTAATATATCAGATTACCATATGTGTACGGGGTATATATAGAAGACATGATAATTTGATAACAGTCAAAATAAATAGTCTGCAATCGATGGAACAAGATTTGGGGATCTTATTCATGATAAGATTGTACAAGTTGTCTACTTCCTTGGAGGGATGGTTTGTCTTGACCATCGGATTGGTTCCGAGTGGAAACTTTAATGTATACCAGTATTGAGGTATGACATTGGATTGGACCTAAAGTGTTAATTGATTCGGTTTAATAATTCCGTTTATAAGAATCAATGAAGTTTTGATTATCATCATGTATTAATCTTAATCCTGAAATGATTACTTGAGTTCGTATCCATGACTTATGTACTTTAATGCACTACAGGTGAGACACTGTTAATTTATGGTCAATATACTTGTGTTTTGGGTGCATGACTTATGGATAGAGAAATCAAGATTCATAGATATGGAATCCATAGCTATCTTAACGATAGTACGTGTTATCTACTTAAAGGCATTATTCGGGGATTGAAAGATAGTATAACAAGATCTTGGCCATCGGTTTACTTTGTGTTCTCTGATGGTTTACCAATTGTATAGTTTTACAATTGGTGGTTCTTTTAATGGAGAATAATGGAACTTTAAGTTAAAATGATTGAAAAGGTAAAACGGAAAAAGTCCTTAATTCAATTATGGATAACATATGGGGATTAAACAAGCGATGAATAAATCATGGAAGAAGCACTGCGTGAAAGAGCTTTCGTAATACGGTATGTAAACAGGAGTTCAGCTTCAAACTTTTAGTGGAATAGTTTTGAAGTTGATAATTGATGAATAATTAGTCTGGGATTAATTTTTCACAATTATAGGAGCCTCTTTACATATTTCCATCGGGTCCCTCTACTAGCTCATATAGTTCTAAATAGCGTCTCGGGATTTGTTCCTAAAGAGATAGGTAAATTTAAATGGAATTTTGTAATGTCTATTAAGACATGGTACTCTCTAACATGCAATCCGAAAAAGGATTGGACATGTAGGATTTGTGTAGACAAATAATATGATTTGTCAACACGTGATTGGTTAACTTGAATTTTGGAAATAAGATTGTGTTTGAATTATTTAATTTTGAAAAACAAAATTTTTCTCTCCTAATCTAAAAGAGGTGCACGGTTTTAGATAGGTGGAGAGAAGAAAATTTTGTTTCAAAATTGTTTAAATATATTCCTAACATTAAATTATTAATTGATTTAAATAATGGAGATTATTTGATGAATTTTTTTTTCTTTAAATATGGTGCACGGATTTTTGAGAAAAAAAATTCAAATATTCCATTTATTTAAATTAATTAATATGGTTGATGTTTGTGGAAAATATTAATTCAAATGAGTGAATCTTATTTAAATTCAAAAAGGGTTTAAAAGAAATTTGAATCTAGATAGGACTAGGATCTTTTAACTAGTCTAGATTCTTGATTTAAAATTTGAACCACCAATCTAGATTTATCCTAAAGTGGCCGAATTTTTTGGAGGAGATTTCCTCTTGAAAAAACGTTTCTAGGTTCAATGAATCTAGCCCTAAAGTTGTATGATCTTTTGGTTCAAAATTTATCCAGAAAAATAATTATTAATTATTTTTCAAGAAGGAATTAAATTTTGAAAAGGATTAGACTTCTTTATAAAGGCTAGGGATTTTTGAGAAACCAATTTTTGATAATTTTCAAAGGGGAAAACGTTTTTGTGAGTGAAAGAAAAATAATTTGGGTTTCTTCTACTTCACAAAAATTCGGCTATCTTGTGAGAAAGAAAAAGAGAGAAAATTCCATTGATTCAAAATTGTGAGGAAGGTTAAACCGAGTGATAATTTTCATAGGAGGTTAACCGGTTCCTGTTTTGTAGTTTTGAAGAAAGAAGTTGGATCGTATTCTCAATGAGGAACATCGGAATTGAGAAGGAGGGATCTAGACTTCGGAAAGCATTACCGATCAATTGGATTCATAGAACGTGTGCCCACACACACTCTGAGACGTGGAACTCGAGAATAGTAGAGAAGACACGTTGGTCAAACGCTCTAGTGATTCCGGAATCCGAGAAATAAGGTACGCTTGATCATGAATTTAATTTATTGTTATATGCATCATGAGATTCTTTTCGAAACGGCATAAAAATTTTAAAACTTCCGCTGCGCCGTAACTCCAATATCGGATCCGTTTTTTCCAACATCAAGCTATTCAAATCTAGTGTTGTCCCTACACTGCCCACCCCACCACACCTACCCTTTCTACTTCGATGTTGCCAAGTATATATGCCGCTCTCACTATGTAAAGAAGAAAGTTACATGGTCAGCAACATGGGTAGATTGAGGCTGGTTGGGTAGTGACAGGGGTGGGAAGGTGTTGGGTGGCGACATGGGTGGGAAGTATGAATATTTTGTTGAGAAAATTAAGGCTTTTTGCAGGTTTTTTTTTTCTTCTAATTTTTAAATTTTAATTCTTTAAGGAACTTGTGCATTCTTAGGTTAAAATTAAGTATTGATGAGAAAATGAATAAATTTCTATATTAAATGTAAAATGATGGTATAAAATTATATGATTTAAAAATGTAAAATACACATTCTAAATAAAAACAAGATGCATGCATAAAAAGATAATACTCCATAATCCATTTTGTTATTATTTAAGCAGATTTATAGCTAAATAGTTTTTTTTCATTTTTTAATCAATGGTCCAAGTTTTTAAAAATTAATTACAATGTATCTTTTTTCTTGAAATGATCAATCATTTTTGTAAATGGTCAATCCTGATAAATGTAGACCATTATGGTTAATCAGTGATTGCTCTAGCCAAGACCATGAAAGAATCGTTGCAAGGAGAAGAATAACAATGCTAAGATTTAAAACTTGTTTTCTACTTTTCAGGAAATGTTATGAAAAGAGAACTTACAATAATACAACATCACATTCTCCAAAGATTAAGGGACAAGAAGAGATCTTTTAAGAGAAATATTTGTCAATTATATCCAAATCACAAACTATACGAAAGTTACCCCTCTTCATGGGGATTTATTGCACATGAGCTAGAAAACTAACTTTATATATCTCTTTTCCAACTATGATAAATCATTGATTTACCAATAGGGTAAATTGCTAAATCGATCGCTAAACTTTTAACTTCATGTAAGTTTGGTCCCATAACTTTTTTTCATAGCTAGAATGTCTATAAATTATTAAAATATTATTACAATATTCTTTCAAGTTAGTTTTTGAACAGAATATGCTAGTTAACATCGCTTTTTAATCAAATTACTAACGAATTTCATTACAAAAAATTACCATAAATAATTATTGTAACAAAATTTTAATATTTTAGGGACATTCTATATTTTTTTTTCGTAGTTGGAATTACTATAAACTATTAAAAATATTACTATAATAGTCTTTGCTGTTAATTTTTGAATGTAACCCATAGTTAACATCACTTTTTGACTAAATCATTAACAGATTCCGTCAATAAATTGACAAAAATAATTATTGTAGCAACATTTTAAAAGTTTAATGACATTTCAATTATGAAAAAAAGTTTAGATATCAAAATTACATAAGATCAAGAGTTCAATGACTAAATAAATAATTTTTCCTTATCCCTTTAAAGAATAAAAAATAAAAATAAAAAAACATTGAAGGCACGTTTTTTTTAATTACTTGATATCATTATGTTTATTCTGAGAAAATAACTTTTTTACTAAAAATTAGGAAATAGCGCCAAAATGAAAAATTTCCCAAAAATTTTCTGCTACCTCCACTCCCAGAAATGCAACAACTGCGGCTCTGAGCTCGTCTCCGTCCGCTGCTCCACCGAGAATCTCCTCCTCTGCCATGACTGCAACTGGGACACCCATGCTAGCTGCCCCTTTGTATTCGCCTCCCACAACCGCTCCTTTCTTGATGGCTTCTCCGGCAGCGATGACGACCGACGAACTTCGAGGTTTGCTGCCAGTGAGTTTCAGAGAGAGAGAGAGAGGAAGGCAAAATAGATGGAGTGAGAAAGATCGACATTCAAGAGAGAGAGAAAGAGGGAGAGAAAGAAGGTACAGGAAAAATTGATTGACGAAAATATAATAATTTTTTGAAAAAAATATTTATCTTTTTTTAAAAAATCAACAAAAATTACTATTCAAATTTAAAAATTTTAACTTAAACTCAAATATCAAACACCTTTAAGTGATTTAAAAATAAACTCTATTATCTATTATATTGAATAGTTAAAATAGATTATCTAATCTGATTTTCTTTATCCGAGTTAAATTTTCTTTAATTATTTTCTAATTTTAATTTTAAGGGTATTTTAGATACTTTCTTTTAGTCAAATTCAAGTATTGACTCTAATATTATATTAACAAGTTTAATGTCCGTATATTATACATAAGAGGAAAATAAATAGATAAATAAATAAGAAAATTATATAATACTTAATAATGACAGTTGGTTATTATAAATAATATAATTATAATAAGTTTTCAAAAATAAAAAAAAAATCTTCAATAGTTTTCTTTACATTCTCATTCCAAACTATCGTTAAGTTAAAAAAACAAATTAACATAAATCAAAAAGTGAAAAACAAAATATAGAAATCTAGGGAAAAAAAAAAGACTAGAAATAACATTAAAAAAAAAACAAAACAAAACAAAATAAAGCAGATCATACCTATATTTTACTCTATCTTTTTTGTCTTTAATTTTTTTTTTAGGATTTCTCTTAATCATAAAAAAATATAAACTAATAATAATAATAATATAAAAAAACTTTTCTCCGGTGATGCAGAGATAAAGATAGAGAAATATAAATTATCACGATAATTAAAAATGAAAATGGAAAAAAAAAACAAAAGCGAAAAAAACTCAACATGGAAAAAAAATATCAGAGAAAAACAACAAAACCAAAAACAGATTCTATTATTTTTTTATTTACTGTTTTTTTTTAAGAAATAAATTTCAGTTAGATTATATACATGCAAAACACAAAAATTAACTATAACATCTAAAAAACAAAACCCACCAAATGAAAAAGTCAAAAAAAACAAGCACAAATCGAAAAAAGAGAATAAAAAAATTTGAAAATCGGAAATGTGGAAATAAAAATCATTAAAACTTACAAAATAACAAAAATATGAAGAAAAAATGAATAAAAAACTAAAATTTAAAATTTAAATATTAGAATGCAGGAAAAAAAACAGAAAAAAATATAAAAGGGCAAAAAAACTAAAAAGGGGAAAAAAGATTAAAGAAAAACAACAAAATTAAAAATAGATTATATTATTTTTTTGCTTATTATTTAAAAAAAAAAGAAAAAAATTTCAGTTAGATTATATACATACAAACATTGCACTTTAACATATCTTCAATAGACAAAATAAAAAATGTACATTAAAAGGGTTACAATGTCCATTTATTATAGCTATCAGAAAAAACAACTACAAAAGAAGAGTAAAATCATCTATAAATAATTTTAGAAGGACAAAGTTGTCCCAAAACTGTAGCAAGCTGTAAAAATAACTAAAGCCCAAGGGTAAAATTGGTAATTGAAAAAAAAAGAAAGGGTAAAACCGGAATAACACTGTAGCAAAGGAAAAAAGCAACTACAAACTAAGAGTAAAACCGTCAATTAATAATTTTAGAAGGACAAAGTTGTCTCAACACTGTATCAAATAGTAAAAGTAACTAAAACCCAAGGGCAAAATTGTCAATTGACCAAAAAATAAAGGGGTAAAGCCGGCATAATACTGTAGCGAAGAAAAAAATAATTAGTGATGAATGTCAAAAAGTCATTACACTATAGAAAAAGTAAAAGTTACTGTATATTACTGTAGTAAAATTACTGTACATTACTGTACAGTACTGTAGCTAAATCGGTGGAAAAAAAAAAAGCAAAATGTATTGTATATTACTGTTAAAGGAACAGTGAAATCTTACTCCTTTTATAAATAAAATTACTGTACAGTACTGTAGCTAGAGCAACGGAAATAGGAACAAAAAATAAAATGTACTGTATATTACTGTTAAAAAAATAGTAAAATCTTACATCCTTTTAGTATATTTATAATTTATGAAAAAAAAATGTAATTTGAGGGTAAAAAAAATTACACAACTTCAAAACATAAGATATAATTTCTAAATAAAAGTAAAATTTAAGACATAAAAAGATTAAATAAAACACCATTTTTTAAGTTTTAAAACTATTTATAGGCAAAGTAGACTACAAGGACTAATTCTAGATACCCAAAAAAAAAATCCTCATAAATTTATTGTAAATAAAAACTCCAAAGAGGGAAAAATTAAAAACAGCCATTGTGTTGGGGTAATTCAAATTTTCCACACCAGAACCCAAAAGTCTATCATGGCAAGAAACTGTCGCTAGAATTCGACCCCTGTATATCTCTTTATTCATATTTATTTTATATCCCTTAAATAATATCATTTTAATTAAATTAGGATAAATTATTAGATTGATTTCTGAATTTTTAATTTTACACAATTTTGATCCCTCAATTTTTTTCGTATCTTAAATACCATGAAATTATTAAAATATTATAATAATAATCATTTATATTATTTTTTGAATGAAATCTGTTAATTAACATCATTTTTGATCAAATTACCAACAAATTCTGTTTAAAAAAAACAAAAAAAAACTAGTGTGACAACATTTTAATAGTTTAGGAACATTCAATTTTCTTTCTTTTCGTAACTGGAATGACTATAAACTATTAAAAATATTGCTATAGTTATTATTTCCGTTAATTTTTGGACATAATTCATAGTTAACACCACTTTTTAACTAAATTACTGACAAATTCTATTCAAAAATTAGTGAAAATGACTATTATACTAACATTTTAAAAGTTTAGAAACATTCCAGCTACCAAAAAAAATTTAAAGACTAAATAAGCAATTTACTCATTAAATTATCATGTTTAACACATCAATTAAAAGACTATATTAGTTAAATATGTGATATGATATTATTCAAAAAAAAAAAAAAAAAAAAAAAAACGTATGAGCCGCCTCCGTATTGTTGTGGGGTGGGGTTGGTCCTTGTGGAACACAACTAAGGTAAATAGGAAAAGAGGCATCAACTCCAATAGGGATGAACACAAATCACGGGGTGGGCAGATAAATAACCCATGAAAATGCGGAGTCATAAATGAAGTTTTATACATAGCACACAGCCTTCCCATAGAAGCTGCAGAACATGAATGTTTAGTGGTGGCTAAGACAAAGAAGCCTTACCTCAGCCAATAGTTTTTTTTTTTTTTTTTTTTCAGTTTTCTTTCTTCAAAATCAAATGAATTTGAAGAATGATATGAACAGGTTACAGCAATTGCTAAAAACAGTCTGGGCTGGAACAACTAGGAACTAAATCCATTCCAACTCAGATGTTTTCTTTTCATTAAATATAATAAATGCTTTTTTTTTCTTTTTTTCCAAGACCAAAACTAGCTTTCTGGAGTTTGGAGAAAGCAATTTGGGAAAATCAATGGTTTTAAGGCTTGCTCCCAACAATAGATGGAGCTGCACCTCTAGCTGCCTTGACATAGGAGACATAGTCACCGTAGTGCATGGTGTATAACGTGCTCTGGTAACGGGTCAGCCTTATCCTCTTCCGGAGTGACTCGGTGATGGCACTGTTGTACCCCGCTTTCCGCATCAACGAGTCGATTGTCTCTATTTTGGTCCAACCTAAAACGGAAGAGTAAGATGACAAGTACAACTGATCAGCCAAAGAGTTCTACAAATGGAAGTCGATAATCACTTGGACCTGGAATAAACCTCTGAGAATAGACATGTAACGGCCAGCGGACTTTTGTGTTCTATTAAAGAGAATAAACATATGATGTTTTTTTAAGGATAATAGCAAACCGATCACTGCCTTACCACTGGTAAATGGTAATTATATGGCAGGAGGAAGAATGACGTAACCTCTTACCCATTTTTTCCTATGATTTGATTTTGCATGAACTAGTGGATGTGAGCATATATGAGAATTAGAAAGCAGATTTGCAGAGAACTGCGAATTAAATCACTCATCAGTGACCACAAAGTGCTTAAAATCCCATGAAACAATTCAACATGGCTTCTACAAAGAATTCAAATTTTAATTTCATCGTCAAAGACAATGCTGAGGGGAACGGAACCAATAACTGCATGATTTGTGCCAATATTTTGCAATGCGTATAGTTACTCTCATCTATTCTACAAGCAACACTTCCATTCCCCCCCCCCCCCCCCCCCCAACAACCCCAAAAAAAATCCCGATGTCATTTCTCAATCTCCAACCTTTACTTTTCAAATATTTACACATGAAATGATGTTTGCGCTATTCCGGCAATAGAGAGTGGAATAAGTTACCTTCATGGGCAGCAACCTCAGGCAAATAAGTGGCACTACGCCTTGTATTGTAATCAGGATCAGTAAACTCGATAATTATACCATGCTTTCCAACCTGCAGAAAGAACTCACAATGATAAGATACAAAGAAAGACAACTAGATTTCATGTGAACGAATGTGTGAAGTATTTTTACAAAGTTTCCTGTATCCCTATGGCCAAGCTCTTAATACAGATAAAAATTAATACCCTGGTTACATATGGATCCAATGACTACAGTGACAATAAAAACCATCAACCATCTGAAGTACTTAAAGAGATACATATGAGGAACCGATTATTGACTGGATGCAAATAAAGACCAAGGATAAAATCTAAGACTACTTAAAGCCTTCTCAACTAAGTTGGGCAAAAAAAGTTCACCATTTCGAATGCAAGGAGAGTTGTAAAGTCCCTAAAAGTTGAAACAGATTAACAGACACGTACCTCCCAGTCAAGATGGTTATTAGCAGTTTCATAATCAGTAAGAATGGAAACTGTACACTCCAATGAAGGCAATTCTTTGGGCTGTATCGGGGGAAACCTACGATCCCTCAAAGCACTGTATAATATCACAGGCAAAAAACCAGATATTAAAACATAAGATAACTTCAAGGGAGTCTCAGATAACAGATGGCCGAGATAAGGTTAAAAAATAAAAAGCCCCAAGAAATAGCAAAACATGGCCCTAAACTAGAAAAATTAAAATTAAAACAAAATAAAAACCCCAAGAAATAGCAGAAGCATGACCTTAAATTGCAACCGTGGTATCCAGAATAACAGGGTAACCAAGTTCCCAGCTAATGCTTAATCAGTTCATTTAGAAAATATTCATTTCAGTTGGCGTAGCTATTATTTGACATGACTCAGTGTTCCGGAAAGGAACATGGAGAAGATGACATGCTAGTAAAACTAGTGACAACATACTAAACTTCCAGGAAGAATATAAAGTTAACAAATTCATTCTTAGGAGAAGCCAGCAGGTCTTAGATTGGATTGTATTTATTCATAAACACAGTGAGTGGTCCACAGAGATATGACGAAATAGAATAGATACTAAGAATATTCTACATTGCTGTTGCAAGTCAAATACTAACCCAAACGACAACAAGAGACAAATGTCACAACATTTTTACAGACAACAATTATGAATAATCCCAAAACAATATGACTTAAGAACTAGTAATTGCACATCGAAATGGTATGATGAAAAGAAACTTGGCCTTGTGTGCTATATATATTTACTGTGCCAAACTCTAGCAGCTCACAGAAAAAAGATGCTAAACACTCATTCCTTATCCTTAATTTATCTATTTATTCCGTCTTTTCAACAAGGAGCTTCATTTTCCTGAAACAAAAACCGATTTCAGGAATGCCAAGCCATTATTTCTCATTTGGTTGTCTGTGTGATATGGTTCTCAAAATACTTGAAAATAGAAACAAAAAGGAAGAAAACATGCAGTCATATCAATTATATGTTATAATCATCCAAACAAGACATATTAATACCTGTTAAGCGCATAATCCTTGAAGCCATTAATCAACCAACGAGCTTCTAGAGTTCCAATACATCCACGCAAACGAGGCTCCCCACCATTCACCACTTTTTTCCAAGTGACAAACAATGGGCTAAGACCAGAGTAGAATTATTAACAGATGACCACATTAAGCAGATTAAAAGAGTATCGTAAGCAAAATACAAAGCTTATGATTCAGTCTTCATAGCTTTTTCCTAAGCAAAAAGTTGAAGAAGGAAAAAAAAAAGAGAACCAGGAATATACTCAATGAAAGATAATCTGAGACTCAAAACATGCATTTTACTTTCACCGAATACATAAAGTAGTAAAGAGAAAATAAAGAAAAAGATGATAAACTGTTAAGAGCAGACTCTGGCAATGCAGTGATGGGGAAAAAATAAAGAAAGAGGCACATAAGAGGATATAGTTCCAAATGGAATAGAAGACAAAATATGTTGTTACACAGACAATAAGAACGCAACCTCGTCAGTGGAATAGATGAAACAGTATTTGCAAGCAAAAAAACTAGCCAAAACTATCTATAAAATCTGCAAAACCCAAAGCATCCAAAAGCATAAAATGATAAAACCAAAACAAGTAACATCCCTAACTTTTACCTGAAAACAAATTTCTTAAACAATTAAGAAAGTGACAAACTAATTTAACACAAGTCTAGTGAGTATAGTAAACGAGTAATATATAGAAATTTGTATCATTTACACATATCGTAATCTGCCAGCAGCAACTAGAGAGCTGAATTTGTAAAAACAGGAGTAAAGAAGCGAGTAAACACAACATTTCCAGAAACAACTTTCTTCACGGCCGAAAGAAATGAATTTTAGATATTTATTGACACGCTCATATTCTTCCCGACTCTCCCTTGAAACAAATTTCTTGAAAGGTTCAAGTTTTCCTACAAACATTATTCAGCTTTTTCATTTTCAAATAGCTTATTGCTTTGAATTGACGAAAGAATAACATCTCTTCTCATAACAACATAGCAAAAAGATTAACCAACAAGATTAAGCCTTTCTCATCAATTCTCTTGAAGCAATTTTCCAGTTCCAACTTTGCTAGAGACGCCCTGTATTTTCTCATCACCTTAAAGATCCCCAAAAGCTTAATGTTACGAATAAGCAAAGAAAAAAATAATTAAAAAAAAAAAACCAAAAACATTGGTTATTGGTCAACCCTTCACAGTCGTTCAAAAGTATTGGTTGCATCATTGTGAAAAAAGGGATTCATCAAGAAATAAAAATGTTTGAACTTCCCTTATTCTTTCCTAGGGAACCACGAAACTCGCAAGAGCGAGAGAGAGTCAAAAAACGAGAATAAATCTCAAAAAATGAAATCCCAATACATAAAAATCCAAAATTTTCAGAAACTTCAACGCCAATTTCATAAAAATCCAAAATTTTCAGAAACTTCAACGCCACTCAAAAAATAGACCCTATTGTCAAATTCCCAACAATTTCACACAAAACCCAGAAAAGAAAAAGACTTCACACATCAAAAACGAAAAAGGGTCAACGAGTTTGAGCTTAAAGAATCATGATCAGCCAAAAGCTAACGTCAAGACATCCAAATTTCACATATGCAAAGACACAAACAAATATACGCACACAAGTGTATGTTACTATATATATATATATATATATATGAGTATATTGACATAGGGAGAGAGAGTATATTACTGTTGACCGTCATCGAAGGCCGGTGGAGGAGCCTCCTCGCTGTTGTAGTAAGCGACAAGGGTGTCGAAGCAGAAAACCACCATTTCCTTGTTCGCCGACACCATTTTCGTTTCCTTTTTTTTGGGTTTTCTAAGAATTCTCCAAACTATTTTATTACTTTGAGAGATCAATTTGATCAGAATTGTGATAGTTTTTTTAATCGAATTCAATGTAAAGAAAATGTAAGGGAAAAAAAAACCAAAAAAAATTAAAAATAAAAAAACACAGAGAAGAGAAGAGAGAGGTTGGTTTCTTCAGAGAACAAATAATTGAGGAAAGCACAAATACACACGGAAGAAGCTTTCCTCTCTGTGTGATTTTCTATTCCGTTTCCTCTTTAAATATGCGTATTCAATTTAAAATAAAAAATAAAAATTGTAATTTTCTATTTCCTCTATTACCCTTCACTTTTCTACGTAATTACAACACAGCAAGGGCAATCTTCACTAAAACTATTCCCCTTTTCTCTTTTGGAGGTGGGGACCACTTTGGGGATTCCTGATGTGTCTTTTTCTTTCTTTTTTTCTATTTTCGTTTATTTTGATTTAGGGATTGATTATGGTACAGGCTCTTTCAGAGTAATTATCCATTAAATCTAATGATATGTTTACTTATGTCTAATCAGAATGAGCATAAATCGAATTAGGTAATATTTGGAGTGGACTAGATTTAGAATCAGGATTCGGAATCAGAATATGCTGTTTACTTGAATTCTAAGAATTGAAGTCAGAATCACTATCAATTTCATTCATGTGTTTACTTAGAACAGAAATCGAAATTAGTTACTGTAAATTTACTTATATACCCCTTTATTTATTATATTTTTAAAAATTTTAAAAATGATTAATTTTATTTATTTATTATCATATTATTAATGAAAAATAAAATATTTAATATGATATTAAGACAATAAAATTAAATTATGTATTTTTTTGTTTAAAAAAAATTAAAAAACATAAAAAAAGAATTAAAATAAATAAAATATAAAAAATATAAAAATAAAACATAATAATATTTTATGATAAAAAAGTTTTTTATTTACTCTAATAACGCTAATTGTAATTAGGATAATTATATAATATTAAGTTAATAAAAATATATTATATTTAGTTAATAAAAATAATTAATGTAGGTTATTATTTTTTAATACAAGTTTTTACAAATAAATTAAAGATAAAATGATAATTTAATGTTAATAGTATGAATGAGAGTCACAATCTGGAAAAGACATAAGATTGTCAATCCCAATTTTTAATTATAAATTGATGTGAGATGTAACATTCTCACTCCCATTTAAAAAAAAAAAAATAAATAAATAAATAAATAAACAATAGATTAACCACATTCTCCACACTCATTCCCTACATGTTATAAATGTGTACCAATAAAATTGAATCATAAATGTGTACCAATAAAATTGAATCAGACGGCAAAAACGATTTGAGTTGGACAAAAGTTCAAATGCAAAAACTGCCACATGCCCACATACTACCCCATCGTTCTTCTTCCACAACAATGAAATTTCCATACAGCCCAGAGAAAAGGGAAGAGGCCAATGACCACTGTAGCAGGGATTGTAAGCTTCTTGCTAGCTTTAGGAGCAAGGCGGCAGAGGTCATATCGTCACGACCCACCGATTACAACAGCGTCGCAAACTTACTCCCTTGCAGCCGTCGACAACGACGGAGGTTTCCAATGGTGTCTTAACCACAACTTCCGTGTCACAAGTGCGACCTCGCAGCCTCCGTCGCCAATGGTTTCCGTCCACTCCTGGGTTCTAACCAATGGCAGGGGACTCAGGCCTTCACCCCTTGCTCGGAGACGGAACACATGACGGACTTTTTTGAGTTATTTCTTCTTTTCTTTTTTTTCCTAAATTTTTTTTTAATTATTTTTCTAATGGGTTTGAAATTTTGAACTTAAATTGATATTACAAACAACAAAAATCTCATATAAAACTTATCAACAAATCAGCCTTATTTGAGGAAGAAATGGAAAGAAAATTCTAAAATAATTCAAATCCACAAGAAATTGCAAAGAGAGAAAAAGAAAGATAGGTTAGTGACATATTTAAACTAATGTTTAACAACAAATGGTAAAGAAAGATGTGTCTATGTAAATGGGTTCTTTCTGGCTCTAGATTGAGATTTGGGGGAGGTGTTCCATATTTGTAATTTCTGCAGAGTTTTATTGGTTTTTAGGTGCCCCTGTTATTTATGAGAAAAAACAAAAACAAAAACAAAAAAACAAAAACAAAAAAACAAAAAACAAAGACAAGGCTTTGATTTGCTACAATGTATCTGAAATTTGTACAAAATTACATCCATACATGTTAAAGGCAACTTAATGACAGTCCTTGGATGAAGTACTATAGATAGGTACTTTCAAAACCTCTATCACATACTCTCTCTTCATTTATTGTAACAAAAACAGAAAAAAAAAAAAAAAAAAAAAGAAATCATTTCCTAATTATGATAGGCACGCTGAAACATTAAAAAATTTTGCCAAAATTTTTCCAATTTTTTGGTTTTTGAAATGTATCCAAATATTTTGTTGGTTATAAAATTTCGAGAAATATAGTTAAATATTTTTTCAAATATCAAGTTCGATGAGTTTATAATGTAATTTGTTTCAAACTTTAGGAAATGTTGGGGAAATTTTGGGGAAATATTGTAAACATTACGAGAGATATCAGAAAATTTCAGAAATGTTGATAATTTGTTGTAATTCTTTTTATTTATCAATATTTTTAAGTTGCATAGCATATTTTCAATACTTCAACAATAATGGTAAGACTAACACTTATAGGGTAGATGGATTGGTAAAAGTGGGTGTCCTTACTAGCTTCTTCCCTTCATTAGTTCGGACTCGATTTCTATGGCCTTCATTTAGGTCTTGCTCCAGCTTTAACTGTTGAAGCATGGTTTGATGATGGTTGGTGGATCCCGAATGATCAACTGAGAGAAACTAGTATAAATAATCTATCCTCCTGTTATACATAGGGAAAAAGATTTTTGCCTATGAGGTTGAAAACCTCAAAATGATAAAATCACCTCTAGATCATTTTATTCATTAATATATATATATGTAAGACTCTTTATGTCTTAGTTAGGTCTAATATCCATATATTTATAATTTTTAATAGACATGAAATTTTCAACGTCCTCGTGCAAGCACCACCACCATTCAAGCAAATGATTAGGAGAATTCATAGTTTTTCATGCATGAAATTACAGTGAGAAGAGATTAAGAAACATATACGTAGCAGGTAAAATAACGACAACTCATATATTATATAAATCGATACTCTAAAGTTGATACCCATAGTATTTTTCTTTAAACTATCAAAATAACATGTCATAAAGCTAGTATAATTGCCGAAATCAAGATTGATTCCCAATCATGTTTGAAATTTATAGAGATTCTTTATGTTTCTAATGTAAAACATATATTTTCAGCAATATATATATATATAACTTGTTTATCTATATATCTTTTTAATGTTTATTCTATCTTAAAATATCTTTGATAGTCCACCGAGATCGATCTTTTATCTAAAATTTTTATAAAATTGGAGTATCTTCTTCTTCTTCTTGTTTTTTTTTTTAATCGATACTGAACCCTGCATTGAACTAAAACAACCCCAACGCTTGTTTCTAAGAAAATTTTACTTGGAAATAAGACAAGAATTTAGAATGAGGAGCATTGTACGATAAAAGGTAAAAAGCAACGGCCATACACTGACAACAGTTGAGGAAACTAGCCACTTAGACTTGCTCAAGTAGTTTGGTCCGTAAGTTTGTGAGTGTGCAATTCAGGGTTCGAATCTTGCACTTTTCATTTGTTAATAGCTTTTAATTTTTTTTTTTTAAGGGATGAGGAAACGGATTGGGGTCAATAAAAAAAGAGAGAGTAAAGATAGGCCCATCTTAGCAAAATCAAAAACTTATGGGCCCACTTCTAACTGTGCCGATTAAACGAAATTACGACCCTACCCCTGCATAATCCAGTAGTTTTACAAAATTTCAGAGCATGTTTTCAAAAAATATGAATAAACAACCCTTCATTTTTTTTTTGTAATTTTTTATTTTCAATCAACCTAAATCTCTCTCTTATTTTATTATATCAGCTGCATTGACATCGTTCTGTGCAGCTTCCACGGGTGAAATAGGATAAGGGTGTCACACGGACTCTAAAATTGAAAAGGAAATCTCAAGAGTGCAGGGTGATTGATCCAATCTTCAATTCTATATATAGAAACACAATAAAACCAAGTTTACAAGCAAGTAGGAGAATGACTACAATTCCAATAGTTCTTCCCAAACAGTGAAGAATCAAAGACTCGGTCCAACAGTTATACAACCAACGCCCGAAAAAGGCAGCTATGGTTGTGCAATTTTGGAGGCGTGTAGTGACTTCTTCGCCCTTTATTTCCCTTTTGCTTTCGGCGGTGGGGACAACTTTGGGGGTTCCTGGTTTGTCATTTTAGCTTTTTTTTTTTTTTTCCTTTTCTTTATACTATTTTGGTTTCTTTTTCAGTAGTTCTTTTTTTTTTAGTGTCGGTGCATTTTAAACTTATTATACATCTATAATTTATAATTTAAATTTTTATTTCGATAATTCACACCCTAAATTTATAAAGCTGTAGTAATCTATCCCAATTGATAATAATGTTGATATTTCTTTTATGAAAATTGACACTCAACTTTTATTTGGTTGTTAATTTAATTATTTTAATCTCAATAAATTCATGTTAAAATAGATAAATAATCATTCATATCATTAATTAAGGATCCATGTACAAATCACATGTCAATTTCCATCAAATGATTAGCATTATTATCAATAGAAGGTAAATTGTTATATATTTATAAGTTCAGTGTAATGCTCTAGAAATTCATAAATTGATTTCATGAATTATTATAATAAATTTCCTTCATTAATATGCTTCTAATAGATTATTTTAATGAATATCAAATTTTAAGATCATGAATGATTTTATATATAACATCTATATGATGATGTTGATGCTCTAATAATATTGATTTATTTTTAAATAAGAAATTATAAATACATAAAAAAATGAGTCGAATGACATATAAATTTATATAAAAATTTATTATATTGTATTAAGAGATAAATGTTAATTTTTAAAAAGTAACCTCAATTACGTAGGAGAAAAATAGTGGTTAGGTACGAAGAGCTTTCTAATTTCTATAAAATGGGGTTGCTTCTATAATTGTTCTTGAGGGCACCGATGATGACATGAACAAGATACTACATAAAGCAGCATATGCTCTTTATTCTTTTCCATATAAAGTTCATGATAGATGCTTTTTTGGATTTTATGCGTAATAAATTTACTATGTATTGCTCCTTTTTTTTTTTTTTTTTCTTCATTGTGATATAGTAAGAAAAATATTTAAAAAATCATCAATATAATTATTGTCTCTAATAAAAGATAGATCTTACGTGTTTGCCCTATATTCATATTCTATTACTAAATAATATTCTCTATTACTGATATAGTTTAATATTATTCATATTTATTACAATTATTGATAGATTCTTCTAAAAGAGAATAAATTGAATCTTATATACATTAGAAAAATAAACAAGAAAAATACTTAGGAGTATAATCGGTGTTCAATGCTATAACTTATAAACGGTGGAATTGAGCATGTCCTACATCCATATTCTGTTAGTGGATAATATTCAACACTACTCATACCGTTTGACATTATTCATATTTACCACAATTATGATAGTTTATTCTAAAAGAGAATAAATTGAATCACATATACAGTAGTAAAATAAATAAACAAATTTAATAACTATTTAGAATCAATATCATTACCTGAATACCTTTCTCCGATCTTTGAATAGATAGAGTGATGCTACCTGCAGCCCAAGAGGCAAGGTCGGAGTCATCCATGATCGAGTGGGGGCTTACTTCTCAGTGATTTTTTTTTCCCTCAATTTTACTTTTACAAATTTTATATTTTTCTCCTTTTGTCCCTAGTACAAAATTTTATCTCTAATAAATTCTTTTAAAGCTTTATCCCTTAGTAGATGTTCTCATCACTAAAACAGTAAGTTGACTCCGATACTGTTAAAAGCGTATTCATTGAAAGGGTAGCAGTGACTTTCTTCCCACCTGAAAATCATTGTGAGCTGAGAGAGAAATTCATGTTCACCCAGGCGCGGGATAAAGGGCTTTAGAGTTTGATTGTGTTCCAAAGCAAATTCAACTACCTTACAATGCCTACAAAGTCCCAAGTGCCAGTTTGAATGTAACCTCGTAATCTGTGTCCAAGAAAAACTTTGACAAGCGATTGAATTTTAAATTTCTTAAACAAATAAAAGAAACACTATTTTCAAACTCTATTGTAAAAAATATCGGTTGGTATTATTTTAGTTTATTTTAGTTTAAGTTAGAGGGCAACGAATAAATTTTTTTTTTTTTTTTGAGAGGCCAATAATTCACATTTAGAATCATTTTAGCACAAAAGGAAGAAAGGAAGAAAGAAAAAATAAAGATATGCAACCTTTGGTTGCAGGAGGGAGAGAAAATAGGAATGGAGGAGAAGTAGAATAGATAGTTTAGGTGAGAAAAAGAAGGAAAGAAATAAAAAAAATTCACTTATTGGAAGAGGTACAAAGATGTAAGAAAAGCTTTAAAAATGGGGTGACTCTTTTGTTTTGCACACCGATAAGAAACTTTTAACAATCTAATTCATGAGTTTCACGTTAAAAATTTACAAGTGTAATACAAAACTACTCTCAGCTTAGATAAAGCTGTTTAAAAATTAATCGAATAGTTAAAACAGTAGTTTTTATTGATAGTGTAAAATGGAATCTGATCATAAAAAAAATATAAATATATATTTAAACAGCAAAAGAAAATCCTCTACATGGGAGGCATCAAAGTTGTTGTTCTTTCATGTTTGAAGGATTTTGAGTACTTGACCCAATCTATTCACTCTAATTCTTCCGACCAAACAATCACAAATCCTAAATCCTTTTACTCATATATGCACCCTCCTCAGTTTCATAAAAATCTATAATAAAAATGAAATCATGATCAAAGTTCATAAAATTTTAAAACTGTATCCACCACTTTATTCCGTTCTTTATTAAATTAAAAATAAAGTACTATTTATAGGAAAGACAAACAAAAAGTCTATATCCTTACCCTAGATCCCAATGTTTCGGAGAGAGAACTTGCACGTAAGCCTAATAGAGCGGACTAATGAGCACAAAAAATATTATATATTTTCCCTAAAAAAAAAAAAAAAAAGAGTATATATTGGTGTCTCGATTGTGTGAATTTGAAAAAGAACAATAGTACAAATACAAGCAATAATTGACATCTCCCCTTAATCACCGGACAATATTTTAAAAATGATGACATATGTGTCTTTACCTAATGTGTTCACTTATTTAACCTCACAAGTTCTATATGTGTTGCACATAAAAGTCTAGCTTTTAACAAAAAAAAAAAAAAAAAAAAGTTGTGCTGCCCACTTTTAAATGTGTTGGGTTGAAAGCGCAATTGAAGGTCTAGGATCAAGATACAAACCATTCTAATCCCGAGGCCGAGTATGGAAAGATAGTGCTGAACCATTGAACCCGTTTTTTTCCCACCAATACACACACACACACACCATTTCAGTGTCCTTGTGTTGGTTGTCTACTAATGCTATACATAAAAAGATCGAAGGGAAAACTTTTTTCTCACTTCACTTAAAAAAGATATGCTCCGTTTGATGATTCAACTCAAACTTAAATTTTTCATCTCAGTTTTGTCTTTTTCTGAATAATCAACAAAAATTATAACTAATTTTTAAAAAATAACCAACTTCAACTTAAAAATTTCAATTCCAATGAAACACCAAATGGAGACATACAATAGGAAATATTCACAAGTTTGTACGGCAAATTCACTACATAAGGACAATTTGCATATTCTTCTAAGCCATTAAAATTCATGCATTACAGCACATGGTTGATATGCGTTTAACGGTTTCATCATAGGATGCACAATTAAGGAAAAGGGACTCATATGATTTCAGTACAGCACGATCAATGAATGCCTTGTTTCAATGCATATCAGATTGATTCATGGCATCACCGAATAAATGCAAGAAAGGAGCCTTCATAAGAAACTAGTGCAACAGAATGAACGAAAATAACATAAATAAAAGAACATCAATAAGGAAAAGGGGACTAAATTTGCCAAAACTACATAATATATAGAGACACCACAATTTCCCACTCTAGCAATCATTTGATATCAGAGTAACAAAACAATAATTTGATTAACAACATCATATAAAAGATGTAAATGTAGCACGATTTTTGCAGTTTGGAGCAAGACGTGTCATTATAAGTTATGAAACTCTCCAAAAGTATATATCTAACAAAGAAAACAGTCATTGTTTGAATATAGAGTAATAAGTGTTTCAAAGCAGGGAAAAAAATATTTTGGCTCAAATTTCATTGTTTCCGTCTTCAAAATAATAAATAAATACATAAAAATCCAAGACCAACACCATAACCAAAATCAGAGGAAAAGAAGACCCAGTGGTCTTCTTCGGCTAAAAAAAACCCATATCTAATTTAATCAACGGTACCTTGAAGATGAAAATCAATACACACACACAGGTCAATAGTCCAACTTTCAATTCCATAATAAACATAGGAAAAAAAAAAAAAAACCATGCACACAAAAGGAAAATTTTCGCACAAATTATAACTAGGACTAGGAGATCGGAGTGAAAAAGTGCAAGTAGACAAATTTTCTGTTAATCTTGGAGTTCAGTTTTTGCAGGTTAAAGAAAAGGAGTGAATAGTTAGAATACAACATGGAGCAAGTGAAATTCAAACATGAATTTTCTATGCAACCTATAATGAAGCATTACAGCACATGGTTGATATGCGTTTAACGGTTTCATCATAGGATGCACAATTACTAGCTTCATCCTAATGTGTGTTGCGAGCGTCCTAATGTAGGTATATTGATCTCAATCTTACGATTTAAATTGAGCAGTACTTATAAAATGAGTATCAATACAACTTAGAGGATTTTCTACGCAATCCATCCCTTATAGCATGGACCATCTCAGGGTTGTGATCACTGATTCCATGCCCTAAAGTGGGAGGGCAGCCTTGAATCTCCAAAAAATGAAAATCCCGATTCCACGGCCATTTCCGTCACGTATGACAAACAGAGCCTATATTTCACATGTGGCTCTTAAAGAAGGAACTTGGATAGTTGGATAGGTTAGTCAATTATCCCATAAGAATACAACAGAAAAATTGAACAGTTGCATCTCAACATTTTTGAACACCACTAACTGGTCCAAGAACATAACAGAAATAGAAGCATACTGCAAAGTTCTATTGGCTTATGGATTTATTCAGTCAGAGTCGGAATCATGTCTCCTCCTTTCTTTTTCTTTCTTGTGCTTCCTCTTGTTGTCCGAGGAACGACGCTTTTCCTGTTTTTCACGTTTTTCGTGCTTTTCTCGCTTCCTCTCTTGTTTCTTTTGTTTTTTCTCTTCGCGCTTCCTTTTCTTCCGGCTCCTTTCATCCTCCGACTCCTCTTCTTCGGTGTTCCTTGTTGATGGATTGGGCATTGGTGCTGTAGGCATTTCAGGAGGCAAGTCCATGATGGGGATTGAAGAGAACTGGATTCTACATGGGGACGATGTGCTCTGTAGAAAAAGATCTAATATAAGTAAACACACAGAAGGATTTACAAAATTGACCAAAATAGGATGATGTGACTGTAGAAAAAGATAGAGTATAAGTAAACAAACAGAAGGATTTACGCAATTGACCAAAATAGGACAGCTCACATAATTTACTTGCAAGAATCTACTTAGTCAATTTAGAAAATTTCTTTCCAGTCACATACCTTGAGAAACCGAGACCATGAACATGTGCTGCCTCAGCATGCCCTTCACCCACATCCTCAGCGGTGGAGCCTCGCTTCACTAGCTCTGAGAACTCATGTTTATCAAGTCGATTACCTTGAGGGCGGCTACGCTTAGGAGCCAGGCCAAGAGCCTCTCTCATAGCCTGCTCCTCGTCGTCCTTAATCCTTTTAATCTCTTCTTTGGCAGCTTCCATGTCTGCACGTGATGAATCCTTCCCCCTGGCATACCAGTGCAGATCTTTCCCTGTTGATTTAGAAAATATAAAATAAATTAAAATAAAAAGTAAAGACATTCTTTAATCTTTATCAATAATGAATCTCAAAGTTCTACTATGTCTCTCCAAAAAAAAAAAAAAAA
>CM046364.1:4155583-4175568 GCA_025413025.1 Ficus hispida | reverse complement strand
TGAGTTATTTCTTCTTTTCATTTTTTTCCTAAATTTTTTTTAATTATTTTTCTAATGGGTTTGAAATTTTGAACTTAAATTGATATTACAAACAACAAAAATCTCATATAAAACTTATCAACAAATCAGCCTTATTTGAGGAAGAAATGGAAAGAAAATTCTAAAATAATTCAAATCCACAAGAAATTGCAAAGAGAGAAAAAGAAAGATAGGTTAGTGACATATTTAAACTAATGTTTAACAACAAATGTAAAGAAAGATGTGTCTATGTAAATGGGTTCTTTCTGGCTCTAGATTGAGATTTGGGGGAGGTGTTCCATATTTGTAATTTCTGCAGAGTTTTATTGGTTTTTAGGTGCCCCTGTTATTTATGAGAAAAAACAAAACAAAAACAAAAAAACAAAAACAAAAAACAAAAACAAAGACAAGGCTTTGATTTGCTACAATGTATCTGAAATTTGTACAAAATTACATCCATACATGTTAAAGGCAACTTAATGACAGTCCTTGGATGAAGTACTATAGATAGGTACTTTCAAAACCTCTATCACATACTCTCTCTTCATTTATTGTAACAAAAACAGAAAAAAAAAAAAAAAAAAAGAAATCATTTCCTAATTATGATAGGCACGCTGAAACATTAAAAAATTTTGCCAAAATTTTTCCAATTTTTTGGTTTTTGAAATGTATCCAAATATTTTGTTGGTTATAAAATTTCGAGAAATATAGTTAAATATTTTTTCAAATATCAAGTTCGATGAGTTTATAATGTAATTTGTTTCAAACTTTAGGAAATGTTGGGGAAATTTTGGGGAAATATTGTAAACATTACGAGAGATATCAGAAAATTTCAGAAATGTTGATAATTTGTTGTAATTCTTTTTATTTATCAATATTTTTAAGTTGCATAGCATATTTTCAATACTTCAACAATAATGGTAAGACTAACACTTATAGGTAGATGGATTGGTAAAAGTGGGTGTCCTTACTAGCTTCTTCCCTTCATTAGTTCGGACTCGATTTCTATGACCTTCATTTAGGTCTTGCTCCAGCTTTAACTGTTGAAGCATGGTTTGATGATGGTTGGTGGATCCCGAATGATCAACTGAGAGAAACTAGTAAAATAATCTATCCTCCTGTTATACTAGGGAAAAAGATTTTTGCCTATGAGGTTGAAACCTCAAAATGATAAAATCACCTCTAGATCATTTTATTCATTAATATATATATATGTAAGACTCTTTATGTCTTAGTTAGGTCTAATATCCATATATTTAATTTTTAATAGACATGAAATTTTCAACGTCCTCGTGCAAGCACCACCACCATTCAAGCAAATGATTAGGAGAATTCATAGTTTTTCATGCATGAAATTACAGTGAGAAGAGATTAAGAAACATATACGTAGCAGGTAAAATAACGACAACTCATATATTATATAAATCGATACTCTAAAGTTGATACCCATAGTATTTTTCTTTAAACTATCAAATAACATGTCATAAAGCTAGTATAATTGCCGAAATCAAGATTGATTCCCAATCATGTTTGAAATTTATAGAGATTCTTTATGTTTCTAATGTAAACATATATTTTCAGCAATATATATATATAACTTGTTTATCTATATATCTTTTTAATGTTTATTCTATCTTAAATATCTTTGATAGTCCACCGAGATCGATCTTTTATCTAAAATTTTTATAAAATTGGAGTATCTTCTTCTTCTTCTTGTTTTTTTTTTTAATCGATACTGAACCCTGCATTGAACTAAAACAACCCCAACGCTTGTTTCTAAGAAAATTTTACTTGGAAATAAGACAAGAATTTAGAATGAGGAGCATTGTACGATAAAAGGTAAAAAGCAACGGCCATACACTGACAACAGTTGAGGAAACTAGCCACTTAGACTTGCTCAAGTAGTTTGGTCCGTAAGTTTGTGAGTGTGCAATTCAGGGTTCGAATCTTGCACTTTTCATTTGTTAATAGCTTTTAATTTTTTTTTTTAAGGGATGAGGAAACGGATTGGGGTCAATAAAAAAAGAGAGAGTAAAGATAGGCCCATCTTAGCAAAATCAAAAACTTATGGGCCACTTCTAACTGTGCCGATTAAACGAAATTACGACCCTACCCCTGCATAATCCAGTAGTTTTACAAAATTTCAGAGCATGTTTTCAAAAAATATGAATAAACAACCCTTCATTTTTTTTTTTGTAATTTTTTATTTTCAATCAACCTAAATCTCTCTCTTATTTTATTATATCAGCTGCATTGACATCGTTCTGTGCAGCTTCCACGGGTGAAATAGGATAAGGGTGTCACACGGACTCTAAAATTGAAAAGGAAATCTCAAGAGTGCAGGGTGATTGATCCAATCTTCAATTCTATATATAGAAACACAATAAAACCAACGTTGTACAAGCAAGTAGGAGAATGACTACAATTCCAATACGTTCTTCCCAAACAGTGAAGAATCAAAGACTCGGTCCAACAGTTATACAACCAACGCCCGAAAAAGGCAGCTATGGTTGTGCAATTTTGGAGGCGTGTAGTGACTTCTTCGCCCTTTATTTCCCTTTTGCTTTCGCGGTGGGGACAACTTTGGGGGTTCCTGGTTTGTCATTTTAGCTTTTTTTTTTTTTTTCCTTTTCTTTATACTATTTGGTTTCTTTTTCAAGTAGTTCTTTTTTTTTTTAGTGTCGGTGCATTTTAAACTTATTATACATCTATAATTTATAATTTAAATTTTTAATTTCGATAATTCACACCCTAAATTTATAAAGCTGTAGTAATCTATCCCAATTGATAATAATGTTGATATTTCTTTTTATGAAAATTGACACTCAACTTTTATTTGGTTGTTAATTTAATTATTTTAATCTCAATAAATTCATGTTAAAATAGATAAATAATCATTCATATCATTAATTAAGGATCCATGTACAAATCACATGTCAATTTCCATCAAATGATTAGCATTATTATCAATAGAAGGTAAATTGTTATATATTTATAAGTTCAGTGTAATGCTCTAGAAATTCATAAATTGATTTCATGAATTATTATAATAAATTTCCTTCATTAATATGCTTCTAATAGATTATTTTAATGAATATCAAATTTCAAGATCATGAATGATTTTATATATAACATCTATATGATGATGTTGATGCTCTAATAATATTGATTTATTTTTAAATAAGAAATTATAAATACATAAAAAAAAATGAGTCGAATAACATATAAATTTATATGAAAAATTTATTATATTGTATTAAGAGATAAATGTTAATTTTTAAAAAGTAACCTCAATTACGTAGGAGAAAAATAGTGGTTAGGTACGAAGAGCTTTCTAATTTCTATAAAATGGGGTTGCTTCTATAATTGTTCTTGAGGGCACCGATGATGACATGAACAAGACACTACATAAAGCAGCATATGCTCTTTATTCTTTTCCATATAAAGTTCATGATAGATGCTTTTTTGGATTTTATGCGTAATAAATTTATCTATGTATTGCTCCTTTTTTTTTTTTTTTTTTCCTTCATTGTGATATAGTAAGAAAAATATTTAAAAAATCATCAATATTAATTATTGTCTCTAATAAAAGATAGATCTTACGTGTTTGCCCTATATTCATATTCTATTACTAAATAATATTCTCTATTACTGATATAGTTTAATATTATTCATATTTATTACAATTATTGATAGATTCTTCTAAAAGAGAATAAATTGAATCTTATATACATTAGAAAAATAAACAAGAAAAATACTTAGGAGTATAATCGGTGTTCAATGCTATAACTTATAAACGGTGGAATTGAGCATGTCCTACATCCATATTCTGTTAGTGGATAATATTCAACACTACTCATACCGTTTGACATTATTCATATTTACCACAATTATTGATAGTTTATTCTAAAAGAGAATAAATTGAATCACATATACAGTAGTAAAATAAATAAACAAATTTAATAACTATTTAGAATCAATATCATTACCTGAATTACCTTTCTCCGATCTTTGAATAGATAGAGTGATGCTACCTGCAGCCCAAGAGGCAAGGTCGGAGTCATCCATGATCGAGTGGGGGCTTACTTCTCAGTGATTTTTTTTTCCCTCAATTTTACTTTTACAAATTTTATATTTTTCTCCTTTTGTCCCTAGTACAAAATTTTTATCTCTAATAAATTCTTTTAAAGCTTTATCCCTTAGTAGATGTTCTCATCACTAAAACAGTAAGTTGACTCCGATACTGTTAAAAGCGTATTCATTGAAAGGGTAAGCAGTGACTTTCTTCCCACCTGAAAATCATTGTGAGCTGAGAGAGAAATTCATGTTCACCCAGGCGCGGGATAAAGGGCTTTAGAGTTTGATTGTGTTCCAAAGCAAATTCAACTACCTTACAATGCCTACAAAGTCCCAAGTGCCAGTTTGAATGTAACCTCGTAATCTGTGTCCAAGAAAAACTTTGACAAGCGATTGAATTTTAAATTTCTTAAACAAATAAAAGAAACACTATTTTCAAACTCTATTGTAAAAAATATCGGTTGGTATTATTTTAGTTTATTTTAGTTTAAGTTAGAGGGCAACGAATAATTTTTTTTTTTTTTTTTTGAGAGGCCAATAATTCACATTTAGAATCATTTTAGCACAAAAGGAAGAAAGGAAGAAAGAAAAAATAAAGATATGCAACCTTTGGTTGCAGGAGGGAGAGAAAATAGGAATGGAGGAGAAGTAGAATAGATAGTTTAGGTGAGAAAAAGAAGGAAAGAAATAAAAAAAAAATTCACTTATTGGAAGAGGTACAAAGATGTAAGAAAAGCTTTAAAAATGGGGTGACTCTTTTGTTTTGCACCACCGATAAGAAACTTTTAACAATCTAATTCATAAGTGTTCACGTTAAAAATTTATAACGTGTAATACAAAACTACTCTCAGTCTTAGATAAAGCTGTTTAAAAATTAATCGAATAGTTAAAACAGTAGTTTTTATTGACAGTGTAAAATGGAAATCTGATCATAAAAAAAAATATAAATATATATTTAAACAGCAAAAGAAAATCCTCTACATGGGGAGGCATCAAAGTTGTTGTTCTTTCATCTTTGAAGGATTTTGAGTACTTGACCCAATCTATTCACTCTAATTCTTCCGACCAAACAATCACAAATCCTAAATCCTTTTACTCATATATGCACCCTCCTCAGTTTCATAAAAATCTATAATAAAAATGAAATCATGATCAAAGTTCATAAAATTTTAAAACTGTATCCACCACTTTATTCCGTTATTTATTAAATTAAAATAAAGTACTATTTATAGGAAAGACAAACAAAAAGTTTATATCCTTACCCTCTAGATCCCAATGTTTCGGAGAGAGAACTTGCATGTAAGCCTAATAGAGCGGACTAATGAGCACAAAAAATATTATATATTTTCCCTAACAAAAAAAGAGAGTATATAATGGTGTCTCGATTGTGTGAATTTGAAAAAGAACAATAGTACAAATACAAGCAATAATTGAGATCTCCCCTTAATCACCGGACAATATTTTAAAAATGATGACAAATATGTCTTACCTAATGTGTTCACTTATATAACCTCACAAGTTCTATATGTGTTGCACATAAAAGTCTAGCTTTTAACAAAAAAAAAAAAAAAAAAAAAAAGTTGTGCCGCCTACTTTTAAATGTGTTGGGTTGAAAACGCAATTGAAGGTCTAGGGTCGAGATACAAACCATTCTAACTCCCGAGGCCGAGTATGGAAGACAGTACTGAACCATTGAACCCGTTTTTTTTCCACCAACACACACACACCCCATTTCAGTGTCCCTGTGTTGGTTGTCTACTAATGCTCATACATAAAAAGATCGAAGGGAAAACTTTTCTTCTCACTTCACTTAAAAAGATATGCTCCGTTTGATGATTCAACTCAATTTTAAATTTTTCATCTCAGTTTTGTCTTTTTCTGAATAATCAACAAAAATTATAACTAATTTTTAAAAAATGAACGAACTTCAACTTAAAAATTTCAACTCCAACTGTAACACCAAATGGAGACGTACAATAGGAAATATTCACAAGTTTGTACGGCAAATTCACTACATAAGGAGAATTTGCATATTCTTCTAAGCCATTAAAATTCATGCATTACAGCACATGGTTGATATGCGTTTAACGGTTTAACGGTTTCCCCATAGGATGCACAATTACTAGCTTCATCCTAATGTGTGTTGCGAGCGTCCTAATGTAGGTATATTGATCTCAATCTTACGATTTAAATTGAGCAGTACTTATAAAATGAGTATCAATACAACTTAGAGGATTTTCTACGCAATCCATCCCCTATAGCATGGACCATCTCACGGTTGTGATCACTGATTCCACGGCCCCAAAGTGGAAGGGCAGCCTTGAATCTCCAAAAAATGAAAATCCCCGACTCCACGGCCATTTGCGTCACGTATGACAAACAGAGCCTATATTTCACATGTGGCTCTTAAAGAAGGGACTTGGACAGTTGGATAGGTTAGCCAATTATCCCATAAGAATACAACAGAAAAATTGAACAGTTGCATCTCAACATTTTTGAACACCACTAACTGGTCCAAGAACATAACAGAAATAGAAGCATACTGCAAAGCTCTATTGGCTTTTGGATTTATTCAGTCAGAGTCGGAATCATGTCTCCTCCTTTCTTTTTCTTTCTTGCGCTTCCTCTTGTCGTCTGAGGAACGACGCTTTTCATGTTTTTCACGTTTTTCGTGCTTTTCTCGCTTCCTCTCTTGTTTCTTTTGTTTTTTCTCTTCGCGCTTCCTTTTCTTTTGGCTCCTTTCATCCTCCGACTCCTCTTCTTCGGTGTTCCTTGTTGATGGATTGGGCATTGGTGCTGTAGGCATTTCAGGAGGCAAGTCCATGATGGGGGATTGAAGAGAACTGGATTCTACATGGGGACGATGTGCTCTGTAGAAAAACATCTAACATAAGTAGACACACAGAAGGATTTACAAAATTGACCAAAATAGGATGATGTGACTGTAGAAAAAGATATAATATAAGTAAACAAACAGAAGGATTTACGCAATTGACCAAAATAGGACAGCTCACATAATTTACTTGCAAGAATCTACTTGGTCAATTTAGAAAATTTCTTTCCGGTCACATACCTTGAGAAACCGAGACCATGAACATGTGCTGCCTCAGCATGCCCTTCACCCACATCCTCAGCGGTGGAGCCTCGCTTCACTAGCTCTGAGAACTCATGTTTATCAAGTCGATTACCTTGAGGGCGGCTACGCTTAGGAGCCAGGCCAAGAGCCTCTCTCATAGCCTGCTCCTCGTCGTCCTTAATCCTTTTAATCTCTTCTTTGGCAGCTTCCATGTCTGCACGTGATGAATCCTTCCCCCTGGCATACCAGTGCAGATCTTTCCCTGTTGATTTAGAAAATATAAAATAAATTAAAATAAAAAGTAAAGACATTCTTTAATCTTTATCAATAATGAATCTCAAAGTAGTCTACTATGTCTCTCCAAAAAAAAAAAAAAAGGTGATCTACTATGGAAAATAAACAAATAAACAGTGCATCAAAATAAACCAGATCGAAACTACTTTTTTCTGGTAGCTCCCAAACCATAGAGCACAGTCACAGTCACTGTCTCTTTTTTAATCTTTAAGAAGGAATTCAGTGAAACAGAAATTTATGTACACAGCATGGAAAAGGGGGAGGGAAAAAAAAAAACTAGAGATAAACTTAAAAAGCTACACACCAAAAAACACCAAAGCAACTTAACCAAGGAAACCTGCCCCTTCATAACTCAACCAAAATAAAAAAATGTAGCAGACCGAGTATCTTACACTCCATTTTCATTAAGAAGGGCCCACTTAGTACTCTATCCGAGAACATTTAACATAAGTTGCTAAAAGACCAATCTGGAGCTTCCTTTCCATCGATAGCCAGAATAACTTTCAGTCAGTTCCCTCTCTGCCAAACAAACAGCCTTGACCGTGTTTGTTGGGGTATATGGGCAATCTACTTCATGAGGGATCCATATATCACACGGGGGGCATCCACGTCCTCGGGGTTATCTGGGCATACTAACCCCTACCCCTATAACCCATTTTGCTTCAGCAAAAAAAAAAAAAAAAGCCTCCCTAAGGGCCAGAGCCTTCCCCCACCTCTACCTCCATTTTCTTAAAACAACTTTGATCAACTTGGACAACCACTCCTGCAGTATTTTTTACCACCACAGACAACCCCATATTATCAGTTCCAAAGGTTGCATCACAGGCTATGGAAAATGATCTTGATGAGCACCAAAACCGAGACTGGGTTCTCAGACATCCAGTAATCACTTATGAATTAGCTACCTCCAACTTGTCCCAGATTCCACAAATATAGGGATCAGGAACAACTCCCCGAAATAGAAGATCATTCCAGGATTTCCAGATCTTGTGTACCACTTTTGCACACAAATTTGGACAGACTTTACTCGGTAGAGATAGGCACCGACTAGAGTTATCGGGATTGAGAAAGATTCACAGAATCTCCTGTGGTATATCAAAATCTGCTCCTTCCCCATGAAACACTCCACCATCCGCTAAACCAACATGCATGAGCAAGAACACCTAATGAAGAACTATTGAAGTCTATGACTCTCAGAAACTTTATACAGGAGGGGGAGGAGAGAGAAGTCTAAGTTCAGTACATTACAAAGTGAATGTTCCAGAAGCATGAACTTCTAGGAAAGCCAGAGAATAAAGCATAAGCAATAAACTAAAACTGAAGGAACAAAAGAAAAAGATAAACAACAGAAACAGCAACGACGACGTTGACAACAAAGAAAAAGAAAGAAAAGAGAGTCACCTTTCTGCCATCTTCCAACCGGGGCCTTGATACTGTGACCAAGATAGTTTTCTCGGTGTTTATCAACTTTCACATCTTCCCAAGTAAATTCTGTGCGTCACCAAAAGAGTACCGAGAAATTAAACACAGCAACAAAAGGGAAGAGAAAACATAAATCATCCACATTATTGCATCCGCAAAACGAAAAATAACAAAAAACAAATATCCAAATTAGTTGCATTATGCAAATAAACAAGTAGAGTTAATACAAGGTTTCACAAATTTGGAGACGAACATGAATGAAAAAATCCTATGACTATGGCTTAAACAATTCAATAAACTCTAAGGATAACCTCCAGGATATGCGATTCTGAATTTCTAACTTGTTTGGTAAGAGGGACAAGTGGAAGGAGGGATAGTCGTGAGAGGTTAGTGGCAGAAAAAAGAGGAGAGAATGCATTGAGTGAGCGCTTTTCAATCCTTCAAAAAAGCCCTGATTTTGTTATATTCCAGTAAATATGGAATTAGAGAGACGCCAGGAGAAAACACAATAAGAAAATGGATCTCCAGTTCCTCCCTAATTTTCCTCACCTCGGTGACATACCTTTTTTTCCTTCCTGTTTTCTTTCCCTCCTACCAAACCCACCCTAAAGCCTCGCATCAAATTGAACATGTCTATTTCCGCAAGATATTTTTCTTTAATTCACAAATTATCCAGATCTTGAACAAAAACAAAAACAAAAGACTAGCTCTAACTTTTTAAATCACCAAATAAAATGGAAAACCCATAAGCAATCAGCTTGAAAGAAACATATTACACCACAGAATCTAAAACATTCCACACCTAAATGTGTATTTCAGAAATAAAAATTGTCATAACCAGGTATAACAGAAGGGAAAAAAAAGTTCTATAAAAACTCTGCTAAACTAAATAATTTCAACAGCCCACACAGACTCCTTCTTGGGTCATACTCAAGTCCAAAATTCTGCCGTTCAATCCTTCATTAAAGGTTTTACTTTTACGTCATTTCAACTTCCTCTTATCATCATTTTTCCTAAACAAAAATTACGAAAAAATACATGTATATATATAAATATATATATAAGTGACAAATTAGGGATTTTGAATCTTTGTAATTCCAAAACACCATAATCCATTAAACGAACAAAATCAAAACTAGCAGAAATTCCCAAACATATTCATTGCCCTAGCAGTAGCAGGTCTAGTTGCTTCTCGTAAAATATAGACAAACACACACAAACACATATATCTATATATATATATATATTTGTATGTACCTTTTGCCCCTGGCTATACCAATTCACTTACAAAATTCAGGATTAGGCAAATACAATTAAAGAAATTTCCACTGTAAACTAATAAACGGCAGGATGAATCACACTGTTGTTTGGAAAATTTCAATGAAATCAACAGATTGAAGAGAAGTACGACCAAGAAAAAAAAAATATAAAATGTCTAAATATTAAAAAAAAAAAAAAAGAGAGAGAGAGGGAGAGGGAGAGGGAGAGAAAGAAAGCTTACGATCTCGGCCACCACGAACACCGCCTCGGGTAGGATGATACATAATTTCTTCAGTCTTTCACCACTCAAAACGAAACAGCCCTCTTCTTTCTCTGCCTTTGATGATTTATGGCTCGGCCTCGGCTCGATTCATTAATAGCTAAATAATTTTTTTTTTTTTAAATAAACTACCGAAATTTTTAAAAATAAATTAGAACACGTTATTTTTTAAAAATAATTATTTAATTTTTTTAAATAATCGATCAATAACTAATTACATAATTATCTATCAGTGATTAATCATAATATAAATTATTAAATTTCATAATCAAACACTAATTGATCATTAGTCAATATCAATTTTCATAGTCAATAACGATTTTAGTTCATATATCATCTTATTTGTATCTCAATCTATGTTTCTCCAATAATAATACGATACGTATATAACTAATATAATCATTTAATTAATTTGATAAGATATTATAATTTAATATATATCTTTAATTGGTGTGTCATGATATTATTAGAAGGACATAAATGAGACAAGAATAATATGACATAAGAGTTGGATCCTTGATTGACCAAACCTGAAAAATTACAAGCAACCATTTTTCTAAATTAAAAAGTGTTAGGCCATTTATTAAATTAAGTGATTAAAAAAGGTAACACAACCTAATTTTCTTTTTATTACTGCTTTTTTCTTTTTCTTTTCTCCTCCTGTTTTTTTTAAAGAAAAATACTTTAAAATATCATTGATGTTCAACATCACACTAATAGAGAAATAGGCCCCGCTAGTGAACCCCATGTTGTGGGACTCATCCTCTCTTAATAAGTGATGTTAAACATCACTGATGTTCTTTAACATTGTTATGTTTTAAATTATTTTCTCTCTCTCTCTCTATTAAGTATGAAATTTGAGAAATGTTTTCGTGCATGAAATTATCAGATCAAATATTATTAGTGACGGAGATAATTTTTTTTTTCAAAGGTGTAATTAAACAAGAAATTTCAAATTATAATAATAAATCACTAATTTTTTAATAAGCTTCCCAACTCATACTTACAACGGGTATTGTGTGTATTTTTTCATCAAAAATTAAATTGAGAGGGAAAAATTTGTGAACTTTTCGAAATTCAAGGGAAAGAATGTTACAAATTAAAATTCGATGAGTATTTTATGACAAGGCCTAAAATTCAAGGAGAAAAAGTATAATTTATCAAATTTTTATGTGAGAATTAATGTTAAAAATAAATGGAAAAGGAATATCGTGAATTTTGAGTTCATCTCACCCATTTTCTTAATTCCTACATTAGAACTAGTAGAGACACGTGCTTTGTTATTATTATTATTAATTTTTTTTTTGAAAGAAGAAAGAAGTTGAATACATAACTCATTAAATTCAATGGAAGTTGCTTATCATTTTATTGTAATAATTTTTAAGAGTTGAAAGTTGCATCACAAAAGAAGTTTTTCAAAAACATATTACGTATATGAATTTAAGGAAAACACATTTTTGAATTAAAAGAAGTTTTTAATTTTTTAGGGTAATGAAAGAAGTTTTTTATTGAAAAAAAAGGGGCAAAACGAATGAAAAAGGAAAGTAAGAAATAAGAAAACTAAAACAAAAACAGTAGCAAAGCCAATAAAGGAAAAAAAAAAAAAAAAAAAGAATACCCACCCCAAGTTCAAAAAAGAAAGGCAATAGTAAAAAATAACGTGAAATAAGAAGATGAAAATAAAGACAGGAAAAAAAAAAAGAAAATTATAACTATCATTAACTCTAATATCAACTTTTGAGTATAATTTATATAATCTTTTGGCTATCATTTTTATTAATAAGTATTTGAAATATCATTGCATTAATTATAATATCTATCAATAAATATATGATACATAAATTTGTTGTAAAAAATTGAGATTAGAATTGGTATTCTTAACAATACAAAAAAAAAAAAGGGTTAATTTCACTTTTAGCACCTCTGAAAAAATAATATTAAAAACAGCAGCACTTTTTGTTCTATTCAATTTCAGCACTTACCGTGGGGCCCAGTAGCATTTAATGTATATCAAAGTACAGGATTACCCTCATCTCCTACCCACGAAATTTTTAAGTCGAACTATTTTCACTATTTTTTAGCGGTGGTCATATCCATTATGACCATCCGGTAACAACCATTATGACCAGTGTTTTTTTTTTATAATTAAATTTAATTTTTTTTATGTCGAACTATTTCACTATTTTTTAGCGGTGGTCATATCCATTATGACCATCCGGTCACAACCATTATGACCAGTGTTTTTTTTTATAATTAAATTTAATTTTTTTTATGTCGAACTATTTCACTATTTTTTAGCGGTGGTCATATCCATTATGACCATCCGGTCACAACCATTATGACCAGTGTTTTTTTTTTATAATTAAATTTAATTTTTTTAAGTCGAACTATTTCAATATTTTTTAGCGGTGGTCATATCCATTATGACCACCCGGTCACAACCATTATGACCAGTGTTTTTTTTATAATTAAATTTAATTTTTTTATGTCGAACTATTTCACTATTTTTTAGCGGTGGTCATATCCATTATGATCATCCGGTCACAACCATTATGACCAGTGTTTTTTTTTTATAATTAAATTTAATTTTTTTTAAGTCGAACTATTTCAATATTTTTTAGCGGTGGTCATATCCATTATGACCACCCAGTCACAACCATTATGACCAGTTTTTTTTTTTTTAAAAAATTTTTTTTCCGAAATTTTTTGTCGAACTATTTTTTAGCGGTGGTCATATTCATTATGACCACCCGGTCACAACCATTATGACCAGTTTTTTTTTATTAAAATTTTTTTTTTCGAAATTTTTGTCGAACTATTTTTAGCGGTGGTCATTTCCATTATGACCACCCGGTCACAACCATTATGACCATTTTTTTTTATAATTAAATTTAATTTTTTTTAAGTCGAACTATTTCAATATTTTTAGCGGTGGTCATATCCATTATGACCACCCGGTCACAACCATTATGACCAGTTTTTTTTTTTTTTTTAAAATTTTTTTTTCGAAATTTTTTGTCGAACTATTTTTTAGCGGTGGTCATATTCATTATGACCACCAGGTCACAACCATTATGACCAGTTTTTTTTTTTATTAAAAAATTTTTTTTTTCGAAATTTTTGTCGAACTATGTTTTAGCGGTGGTCATTTCCATTATGACCACCCGGTCACAACCATTATGACCATTTTTTTTAATAATTAAATTTAATTTTTTTTAAGTCGAACTATTTCAATATTTTTAGCGGTGGTCATATCCATTATGACCACCCGGTCACAACCATTATGACCAGTGTTTTTTTTTTTTTTTTGAATTTTTATTTCGAAATTTTTGTCGAACTATTTTTTAGCGGTGGTCATTTCCATTATGACCACCCGGTCACAACCATTATGACCATTTTTTTTTATAATTAAATTTATTTTTTTTTAAGTCGAACTATTTCAATATTTTTTAGCGATGGTCATATCCATTATGACCACCCGGTCACAACCATTATGACCAGTTTTTTTTTTTTTAAATTTTTTTTTTCGAAATTTTTGTCGAACTATTTTTTAGCGGTGGTCATTTCCATTATGACCACCCGGTCACAACCATTATGACCAGTTTTTTTGTGTTTTTTTGAAACAGTTTGATGAAATCCATTTGGACTCGTTCTGTTTTCATGAATGTGAAATAGGGGCAATACATTTCACTCTTATTAATAATAAAACGCGGTTTGCATGGATTAATTTAACCCTTACTCTTGAAATTGTGCAGGGTATTACACTATGACATATAAAATTAAGAAAAAATTTTAGAAAAAT
This sequence comes from Ficus hispida, assembly GCA_025413025.1. Classification (NCBI taxonomy): domain Eukaryota; kingdom Viridiplantae; phylum Streptophyta; class Magnoliopsida; order Rosales; family Moraceae; genus Ficus; species Ficus hispida. The sequence goes on along the minus strand of CM046364.1, from coordinate 4,161,339 downwards.
ACAATTAATGGGAATGTGTTAAATGAAAAAATAGTATATGTATCAGGCGAATTCCTTGTCGACGTCGTCATCACTTTTGTAATTTCCTTCAATTTTCTGGTTGGCATGCATCCACAAGTAACATGCTAGCCACTCCCGAAATAGCCTCATCCGTCCACCTATTACCCAATAATTGACGTCCCTCCCTTCTATTAAGCATTCAGCAAATTTTATGGTAAACACTCCACAGTCACCCCTGTTGAACAAATGACAAAGATAATTAATTTTCACTTCAACTTTTGAAGGCAGTATACAAGGGAGAAATGGTGTTTTTCTTGCACTCACCCATTGGATTGTTGAGGGATGTCTTTCATTATGTTGATTGGTAATGGGTTAGTTCCAGCAGGTTCTCTTGGTTTGAATTGATACAAATCTAAGCGTTCAGCCAGCAATGGAATGAATATTGATAAACATTCCATGCCTGCTCGGACCTTGACATTGTGACCGCCTTCATGCTGCAGAGAGTCGTACACGTCAATGGTCCAGCTTGTCAGATCGAGCTTCGCTAATACCCAATGTTTAAGGTCAGCCAAATGCACCGGTATTAGCACAGTCATCACGTCAAACCATGATGCCCCACTCTGGACATTAACGCCAAGCATTATCTTGAGTAAAGGCTCACAGGTTCCCCAATCGAACTTCTCGGGTGCACTCTGGTGTAAACGCCACAACGATCGAACCTTTGTACAAAAATAAGTGTCAACCGTTGTCACCCTCCGTTGCTCCAATTCGGGGAACTGCCTGATCTTCTTTCTCAAGTAATAAAAGGCGACATCAACGTGCTACATTAACATAACCAGTCGGTTAAAAGATACTGTACAATATTCGAGCTCGCAAACATATAATAATTTCGATTAATGGTTGATAGCAGACTTCCGAATTTTAAAAAATGTCATGTACTTACTTCGTCCCATAGCCAAATCGGGGAGGTAGCTAATTCATAGTACCAGGTTTTTCTTCCTACCTCCATGCACCCGAAGTCATGGGGTTTGTCAAGTTTCTCATGCTTGGCACTGTAACGTGGAGGCCGTTTACTGAACATCAAGCATACATATTCGACAAACACATCAGTGCAATTCCAATTAACATCCTAAAAACAGACAATGTTAAGTTAATCTACATTACCCTTGAGGTATCTTCTTCAACAATCCTTGTTTTAACCACTCCCTGAACTCTTCTAACCTCTGTTCAGGAGGTTCATCTGCGAGACCTGCTGGGAGGGCATAATTCGTGTCGGCCGGTTTATTCGAAGGGGATCCATCGTCAGTCTTACGACCCGATGGCCGTTGGCCAAGCCTTGATAGTCTGGCCCTCTTCTTCTTGGGGATCTACAAATAACAAATTTGAAACGAGTTAATCTAATTGACTCTTCCATTATTGGCAAACTTTTAATTCTCAGCTATGCGTCACAACCACGTCCGTCAACATATCCTCTCTGGATAGCTCGTCAATCATGACAAGATCATGTGATTGCTTGTGGTCCTCCCTCTCTGGCCCCTCTTTCCCGACCCGTGACACTTCAGTCATTGCCCCTCCCTCGCGCCAACGACTCGCGAATCCTCAACACTCGTCTCGGCTGCCTGTTCCTGTACATTGAATTTTCTTAAAATGTCAAACAAATTTGTATGGGAACCACACCAATCAGGTATATTCATGTATAATTCTACCTTTGTTATCTTCTCCTCGGCATCTGCATTCCAATCGATCCCCTTATCGGCAGTAAGGAACTCCATTGCTGCCTGCAGCCCTATATCCGCATAGACATCGAGCTCAGGGGAAGGAGTCTTAAAATCTTCCGACGCCTTCCGCTTAACATTAAGAACATCGCTGCTCTCGACCTTCGGGACATGCTGTGCCTGACCGAACTTCTCGGCAGCATTCTTCGCCTTCAACAATTTCAGCACCCTCCTCAACAGTTTTTTCGAGCGGGTTTGTTCCTTTTGTATATCCTCTATCTTCTTATTCAAATTATTAACATGTCCTCGGATCTCATTCTGGAACTCCACCCACGCGGTATTGATATCCGGGGTCCGCCGGGGGACTGACGACTTGGGAGCTGGTAATTGTGGCAGGCCAGTCGGTCTATTCAAGAAAAGGCGAGCAACATTCCCGTTCTTCAACTCCTCCTCGGTTGGCATCAACTGAAAAGATATTGGCTGCACACATGGCGTAAAATTACTATCCTTATACTGAATGTATTATTATTATTTTATTATAATAACCCATAACGAGTCAGTGAATCTTATTATGGTATGACCGTGTTGGTCATAACGATTTTGACCAGACGGTCATAACGGTTGTGACCTGTCTTAGTCAGTACGTTTATGACCAACACGGTCACAATGGTTATGACCGCCCGGTCATAATGGCTATGACTAGCACTTGTTATGGTATCGGAATGTGAATTACCTGTGATTCGCCAACCTCCATGAACGCCCGCTGAACGTCATCAAATTTCACAGTCTCCGCAGTGGTCCAGGACGCCATACGCGGAACGGCCTGTGAGTAGTTGGTTGTAAACTTGGAAGCCATCGTTGGAAGTGTCTCATATGCCCATACGAGTATGACATGTGGGAACCCAGGAATGCTGTAATGAACTGTGCTAACTTGTTTTTTTTGTCGTCTCTTCGAAGAAATCCTATTCTCCACTGTAGCACATATTGCAGCACGGGTTGCCTCCCATGATAGCACACCCCAAGGAAAATCGTTGAAGGCATCCAAGTTGTCTGCCAAACCGAAATATTTGGGATCTATTTTCACCGTTATAGCATTTGACAAAGGGATCGAGAAAATAATGTACAAAAGGCTAAGTTTTACGCATCTTCGTCGTTGTCAAACTTAGCATTGGACAGTTGTAGTTCCAAATTTTCCCTCGATACGCCCTTAACCGTCGAAAAATATCTTGCCATTAATCTGCTCTCGACGACCGGTAGATGCGTAGACCCTGCACATTTTTGTCCGGTAATTAGGCAGAACTCCATTATGGAGAATCTGGCCATTTCGTCTCCAATCTCGAACCACAGTGCGTCACCCATCGTTGTGTGGTTTGTAAGACGCATAACAATGTTGTGGAATAACTGGCCAGCCCAACCTAGAGACTCTAGATGTAAGAAAGGTTGTACACATGGCTGGTCTTTGACGGAGGCCAACTGTCGTGGAGATAACCACAGGCTCAGTTTCTTCCATGTCTCGTTAATGTTTATGAAAGTATTGATTTTGGCCCGTGTTATCTCAGAGTCTGGTACGAGTCGGATATATTGCCCCTGTGTGAATGGATAAAAAAAAAATTAAAACAAAATTTTTGATGAGTCGGTATTTAGCACCATGGACGTGCCGCAAACTATTTTTTGACTAAATCAAACATCGATCAAAGATTTTACCTCTTCCTCTTTCGATATCTTGGATGGAGTTATACTCGTTTCGTGTACATCCATTTCTCCCTTGTTTCTCTCAATATCTGTAATTGTCACCATTCTACGGATATGGAATCGGCGGTTTACGGCTATAGTATCTCTGTTTACGGCTATAGTAGGTGGTTGACGACGGTTATGCAGGAGACGTCTGGTCGAAAACGATACGATTTCTTCTTTCTCTCTCTAGAATCGGTGTTTCCCTCTCTAACAACTGTAAAAGCTTTTTTAAAAATTTTAACCCAATAGCGGCATAGGGTGACTAACTATTACGCGTGGAGGAGATGAGGGCAAATTTGGTATTTTGTCACTCAAAGTCGTACAAAAGACTGTTGGTATTCCATATCATATCGGTCATAATGGTTGTGACCGCCTGGTCACAACCATTATGACCATGGTAAAAGCGTTATACACAAAGCTTCTCACTATAGTCATAACCATAGTTACTGACGTGTCACAACGAAGTTGACCGCCTTCTTCGCTACGGTTCCCAAAAGTTACTGAATTTTCCCTGCAGGCATTTAATGCCTCGGTTATCGTGTAACTTTAACGCTAATAATAATATAATAATAATATTCGAAGGTTTAAAATTATATTTTATTAATATAATATTAAATTGTTTAATTTTAAACATTATCTTGCGTCAGGACTTCGGTCACAATGGTTGTGACCGCCCGGTCAAAACTATTGTGACCAGGGTAAAGGCTCCTGTTACACGGTAATTCACCCCAGTCATAACCATTGTTACTAGAGTGTCACAACGAAATTGACCGCCTTCTTCGCTACGGTTCCCTAGGTTAATCTAATGATGTTGTTTCCCCTGCAGGCATTTAATGCCTCGGTTATCGTGTAACTTTAACACTAATAATAATATAATAATAATATTCGAAGGTTTAAAATTATATTTTATTAATATAATATTAAATTGTTTAATTTTAAACATTATCTTGCGTCAGGACTTCGGTCACAATGGTTGTGACCGCCCGGTCACAACTATTGTGACCAGGGTAAAGGCTCCTGTTCCACAAAGCTTCTCACTCTAGTGATAACCATAGCTACTGACGTGTCTCAACAAGCATCACCGCCTTCTTCGATACGTTTCCCAAAGTTACTGACTTTATTTACTAAGCACACATTTAATGCCTCGGTTAGCGTGTAAAGTTAACACTAATAATAATATAATAGTAATATCGGAATCATTAAAAGGTTATTATAATCTTTTAATTTTTTTTTACAAACAGATAACGAGTCAGGACTTCGGTCACAATGGTTTTGACCGCCCGGTCACAACCATTGTGACCAGGGGAAATAATAATAAAATTGACAAAAATTTTATGTTCATTAATTTATATATGTTTTATAAACCACATTGACAAAGGACCTCGGTCATAACGGGTTTGACCATCCGGTCACAACCATTGGGCCCACGGTAAAATAAGCTTTAGATAGGGGCTAACAATAGTCATAACGATATTGACCAGGCGGTCACAACGAAGTTGACCGCCTTTTAAGGCCCAGCCCCAAAAGTTGATGGCGGGATATACAAATATGAATATACTGCCTCGGTTGGCGTGAACCGTTAAAACTAATAATCATTATATTAATAATAATATAATGATTAACAATGTAATTACGTGGAAATCTTTCGGTTAATCTGTTTTTTTTTTTTTTTGCAGGGCATTCAATAACCACTGAGTTCGGTCACAATGGTTGTGACCGGATGGGCACAACCATTGTGACCATTGAAAAAATAGTATTACACAGATTTCGTCCCCTCGTCACAAGGACGGAGTTGGCTTTGTTCGACGGGGCCTTAAGGGTACTGAATTCGTACACGTTTGTCGGTTGTGTCCATAGCCATTACATCTACCACAACGAACGGAGTCGGGATCTTCACCTTGGACAAAATCCTTCGAACTCGTGGCCTTCCGGGACCACGCTTCGTTTTGGGAGGATTGACGATTTGCGCCCGGATTGATTCAGGCACATCCCAGCCATCAGAGCTGCCAATAGGATGGACTACAGATGAATAACAACCATAAAGATAATCTTTCGTGTAGTATGCCGAGCAATAATTGTATGGATCTATCCGTCGGTGTTACACACGGCCATGGCATGCGGGCAGGGAATTTGATCTACCTGAAATCGTCTACACGTACATGTCTTTTGGCTCATATCAACGATCCATATTTGGCCAGCATTGTTGGTGACAGCGTACTCAAACTGATCGGCTGGCCGCGGCTGTAAGAAGTGGAAATTTAACGAATTTAGTTAAGTTGGATTAAGGGAAAATCCGCATATACCATA
>CM046364.1:4128299-4155483 GCA_025413025.1 Ficus hispida | reverse complement strand
ATCACACAGAGAGGAAAGCTTCTTCCGTGTGTATTTGTGCTTTCCTCAATTATTTGTTCTCTGAAGAAACCAACCTCTCTCTTCTCTTCTCTGTGTTTTTTTATTTTTAATTTTTTTTGGTTTTTTTTCCCTTACATTTTCTTTACATTGAATTCGATTAAAAAACTATCACAATTCTGATCAAATTGATCTCTCAAAGTAATAAAATAGTTTGGAGAATTCTTAGAAAACCCAAAAAAAGGAAACGAAAATGGTGTCGGCGAACAAGGAAATGGTGGTTTTCTGCTTCGACACCCTTGTCGCTTACTACAACAGCGAGGAGGCTCCTCCACCGGCCTTCGATGACGGTCAACAGTAATATACTCTCTCTCCCTATGTCAATATACTCATATATATATATATATATATATATATAGTAACATACACTTGTGTGCGTATATTTGTTTGTGTCTTTGCATATGTGAAATTTGGATGTCTTGACGTTAGCTTTTGGCTGATCATGATTCTTTAAGCTCAAACTCGTTGACCCTTTTTCGTTTTTGATGTGTGAAGTCTTTTTCTTTTCTGGGTTTTGTGTGAAATTGTTGGGAATTTGACAATAGGGTCTATTTTTTGAGTGGCGTTGAAGTTTCTGAAAATTTTGGATTTTTATGAAATTGGCGTTGAAGTTTCTGAAAATTTTGGATTTTTATGTATTGGGATTTCATTTTTTGAGATTTATTCTCGTTTTTTGACTCTCTCTCGCTCTTGCGAGTTTCGTGGTTCCCTAGGAAAGAATAAGGGAAGTTCAAACATTTTTATTTCTTGATGAATCCCTTTTTTCACAATGATGCAACCAATACTTTTGAACGACTGTGAAGGGTTGACCAATAACCAATGTTTTTGGTTTTTTTTTTTAATTATTTTTTTCTTTGCTTATTCGTAACATTAAGCTTTTGGGGATCTTTAAGGTGATGAGAAAATACAGGGCGTCTCTAGCAAAGTTGGAACTGGAAATTGCTTCAAGAGAATTGATGAGAAAGGCTTAATCTTGTTGGTTAATCTTTTTGCTATGTTGTTATGAGAAGAGATGTTATTCTTTCGTCAATTCAAAGCAATAAGCTATTTGAAAATGAAAAGCTGAATAATGTTTGTAGGAAAACTTGAACCTTTCAAGAAATTTGTTTCAAGGGAGAGTCGGGAAGAATATGAGCGTGTCAATAAATATCTAAAATTCATTTCTTTCGGCCGTGAAGAAAGTTGTTTCTGGAAATGTTGTGTTTACTCGCTTCTTTACTCCTGTTTTTACAAATTCAGCTCTCTAGTTGCTGCTGGCAGATTACGATATGTGTAAATGATACAAATTTCTATATATTACTCGTTTACCATACTCACTAGACTTGTGTTAAATTAGTTTGTCACTTTCTTAATTGTTTAAGAAATTTGTTTTCAGGTAAAAGTTAGGGATGTTACTTGTTTTGGTTTTATCATTTTATGCTTTTGGATGCTTTGGGTTTTGCAGATTTTATAGATAGTTTTGGCTAGTTTTTTTGCTTGCAAATACTGTTTCATCTATTCCACTGACGAGGTTGCGTTCTTATTGTCTGTGTAACAACATATTTTGTCTTCTATTCCATTTGGAACTATATCCTCTTATGTGCCTCTTTCTTTATTTTTTCCCCATCACTGCATTGCCAGAGTCTGCTCTTAACAGTTTATCATCTTTTTCTTTATTTTCTCTTTACTACTTTATGTATTCGGTGAAAGTAAAATGCATGTTTTGAGTCTCAGATTATCTTTCATTGAGTATATTCCTGTTCTCTTTTTTTTTTTCCTTCTTCAACTTTTTGCTTAGGAAAAAGCTATGAAGACTGAATCATAAGCTTTGTATTTTGCTTACGATACTCTTTTAATCTGCTTAATGTGGTCATCTGTTAATAATTCTACTCTGGTCTTAGCCCATTGTTTGTCACTTGGAAAAAAGTGGTGAATGGTGGGGAGCCTCGTTTGCGTGGATGTATTGGAACTCTAGAAGCTCGTTGGTTGATTAATGGCTTCAAGGATTATGCGCTTAACAGGTATTAATATGTCTTGTTTGGATGATTATAACATATAATTGATATGACTGCATGTTTTCTTCCTTTTTGTTTCTATTTTCAAGTATTTTGAGAACCATATCACACAGACAACCAAATGAGAAATAATGGCTTGGCATTCCTGAAATCGGTTTTTGTTTCAGGAAATGAAGCTCCTTGTTGAAAAGACGGAATAAATAGATAAATTAAGGATAAGGAATGAGTGTTTAGCATCTTTTTTCTGTGAGCTGCTAGAGTTTGGCACAGTAAATATATATAGCACACAAGGCCAAGTTTCTTTTCATCATACCATTTCGATGTGCAATTACTAGTTCTTAAGTCATATTGTTTTGGGATTATTCATAATTGTTGTCTGTAAAAATGTTGTGACATTTGTCTCTTGTTGTCGTTTGGGTTAGTATTTGACTTGCAACAGCAATGTAGAATATTCTTAGTATCTATTCTATTTCGTCATATCTCTGTGGACCACTCACTGTGTTTATGAATAAATACAATCCAATCTAAGACCTGCTGGCTTCTCCTAAGAATGAATTTGTTAACTTTATATTCTTCCTGGAAGTTTAGTATGTTGTCACTAGTTTTACTAGCATGTCATCTTCTCCATGTTCCTTTCCGGAACACTGAGTCATGTCAAATAATAGCTACGCCAACTGAAATGAATATTTTCTAAATGAACTGATTAAGCATTAGCTGGGAACTTGGTTACCCTGTTATTCTGGATACCACGGTTGCAATTTAAGGTCATGCTTCTGCTATTTCTTGGGGTTTTTATTTTGTTTTAATTTTAATTTTTCTAGTTTAGGGCCATGTTTTGCTATTTCTTGGGCTTTTTATTTTTTAACCTTATCTCGGCCATCTGTTATCTGAGACTCCCTTGAAGTTATCTTATGTTTTAATATCTGGTTTTTTGCCTGTGATATTATACAGTGCTTTGAGGGATCGTAGGTTTCCCCCGATACAGCCCAAAGAATTGCCTTCATTGGAGTGTACAGTTTCCATTCTTACTGATTATGAAACTGCTAATAACCATCTTGACTGGGAGGTACGTGTCTGTTAATCTGTTTCAACTTTTAGGGACTTTACAACTCTCCTTGCATTCGAAATGGTGAACTTTTTTTGCCCAACTTAGTTGAGAAGGCTTTAAGTAGTCTTAGATTTTATCCTTGGTCTTTATTTGCATCCAGTCAATAATCGGTTCCTCATATGTATCTCTTTAAGTACTTCAGATGGTTGATGGTTTTTATTGTCACTGTAGTCATTGGATCCATATGTAACCAGGGTATTAATTTTTATCTGTATTAAGAGCTTGGCCATAGGGATACAGGAAACTTTGTAAAAATACTTCACACATTCGTTCACATGAAATCTAGTTGTCTTTCTTTGTATCTTATCATTGTGAGTTCTTTCTGCAGGTTGGAAAGCATGGTATAATTATCGAGTTTACTGATCCTGATTACAATACAAGGCGTAGTGCCACTTATTTGCCTGAGGTTGCTGCCCATGAAGGTAACTTATTCCACTCTCTATTGCCGGAATAGCGCAAACATCATTTCATGTGTAAATATTTGAAAAGTAAAGGTTGGAGATTGAGAAATGACATCGGGATTTTTTTTGGGGTTGTTGTTGGGGGGGGGGGGGGGGGGGGAATGGAAGTGTTGCTTGTAGAATAGATGAGAGTAACTATACGCATTGCAAAATATTGGCACAAATCATGCAGTTATTGGTTCCGTTCCCCTCAGCATTGTCTTTGACGATGAAATTAAAATTTGAATTCTTTGTAGAAGCCATGTTGAATTGTTTCATGGGATTTTAAGCACTTTGTGGTCACTGATGAGTGATTTAATTCGCAGTTCTCTGCAAATCTGCTTTCTAATTCTCATATATGCTCACATCCACTAGTTCATGCAAAATCAAATCATAGGAAAAAATGGGTAAGAGGTTACGTCATTCTTCCTCCTGCCATATAATTACCATTTACCAGTGGTAAGGCAGTGATCGGTTTGCTATTATCCTTAAAAAAACATCATATGTTTATTCTCTTTAATAGAACACAAAAGTCCGCTGGCCGTTACATGTCTATTCTCAGAGGTTTATTCCAGGTCCAAGTGATTATCGACTTCCATTTGTAGAACTCTTTGGCTGATCAGTTGTACTTGTCATCTTACTCTTCCGTTTTAGGTTGGACCAAAATAGAGGCAATCGACTCGTTGATGCGGAAAGCGGGGTACAACAGTGCCATCACCGAGTCACTCCGGAAGAGGATAAGGCTGACCCGTTACCAGAGCACGTTATACACCATGCACTACGGTGACTATGTCTCCTATGTCAAGGCAGCTAGAGGTGCAGCTCCATCTATTGTTGGGAGCAAGCCTTAAAACCATTGATTTTCCCAAATTGCTTTCTCCAAACTCCAGAAAGCTAGTTTTGGTCTTGGAAAAAAAGAAAAAAAAAAGCATTTATTATATTTAATGAAAAGAAAACATCTGAGTTGGAATGGATTTAGTTCCTAGTTGTTCCAGCCCAGACTGTTTTTAGCAATTGCTGTAACCTGTTCATATCATTCTTCAAATTCATTTGATTTTGAAGAAAGAAAACTGAAAAAAAAAAAAAAAAAAAAACTATTGGCTGAGGTAAGGCTTCTTTGTCTTAGCCACCACTAAACATTCATGTTCTGCAGCTTCTATGGGAAGGCTGTGTGCTATGTATAAAACTTCATTTATGACTCCGCATTTTCATGGGTTATTTATCTGCCCACCCCGTGATTTGTGTTCATCCCTATTGGAGTTGATGCCTCTTTTCCTATTTACCTTAGTTGTGTTCCACAAGGACCAACCCCACCCCACAACAATACGGAGGCGGCTCATACGTTTTTTTTTTTTTTTTTTTTTGAATAATATCATATCACATATTTAACTAATATAGTCTTTTAATTGATGTGTTAAACATGATAATTTAATGAGTAAATTGCTTATTTAGTCTTTAAATTTTTTTTGGTAGCTGGAATGTTTCTAAACTTTTAAAATGTTAGTATAATAGTCATTTTCATTAATTTTTGAATAGAATTTGTTAGTAATTTAGTTAAAAAGTGGTGTTAACTATGAATTATGTCCAAAAATTAACGGAAATAATAACTATAGCAATGTTTTTAATAGTTTATAGTCATTCCAGTTACGAAAAGAAAGAAAATTGAATGTTCTTAAACTATTAAAATGTTGTCACACTAGTTTTTTTTTGTTTATTTTTAAACAGAATTTGTTGGTAATTTGATCAAAAATGATGTTAATTAACAGATTTCATTCAAAAAATAATGTAAATGATTATTATAATAATATTTTAATAATTTCATGGTATTTAAGTTATGAAAAAAATTGAGGGATCAAAGTTGTGTAAAATTAAAAATTCAGAAACCAATATAATAATTTATCCTAATTTAATTAAAATGATATTATTTAAGGGATATAAAATAAATATGAATAAAGAGATATACAGGGGTCGAATTCTAGCGACAGTTTCTTGCCATGATAGACTTTTGGGTTCTGGTGTGGAAAATTTGAATTACCCCAACACAATGGCTGTTTTTAATTTTTCCCTCTTTGGAGTTTTTATTTACAATAAATTTATGAGGATTTTTTTTTTGGGTATCTAGAATTAGTCCTTGTAGTCTACTTTGCCTATAAATAGTTTTAAAACTTAAAAAATGGTGTTTTATTTAATCTTTTTATGTCTTAAATTTTACTTTTATTTAGAAATTATATCTTATGTTTTGAAGTTGTGTAATTTTTTTTACCCTCAAATTACATTTTTTTTTCATAAATTATAAATATACTAAAAGGACGTAAGATTTTACTATTTTTTTAACAGTAATATACAGTACATTTTATTTTTTGTTCCTATTTCCGTTGCTCTAGCTACAGTACTGTACAGTAATTTTATTTATAAAAGGAGTAAGATTTCACTGTTCCTTTAACAGTAATATACAATACATTTTGCTTTTTTTTTTTTCCACCGATTTAGCTACAGTACTGTACAGTAATGTACAGTAATTTTACTACAGTAATATACAGTAACTTTTACTTTTTCTATAGTGTAATGACTTTTTGACATTCATCACTAATTATTTTTTTCTTCGCTACAGTATTATGCCGGCTTTACCCCTTTATTTTTTGGTCAATTGACAATTTTGCCCTTGGGTTTTAGTTACTTTTACTATTTGATACAGTGTTGAGACAACTTTGTCCTTCTAAAATTATTAATTGACGGTTTTACTCTTAGTTTGTAGTTGCTTTTTTCCTTTGCTACAGTGTTATTCCGGTTTTACCCTTTCTTTTTTTTTTCAATTACCAATTTTACCCTTGGGCTTTAGTTATTTTTACAGCTTGCTACAGTTTTGGGACAACTTTGTCCTTCTAAAATTATTTATAGATGATTTTACTCTTCTTTTGTAGTTGTTTTTTCTGATAGCTATAATAAATGGACATTGTAACCCTTTTAATGTACATTTTTTATTTTGTCTATTGAAGATATGTTAAAGTGTAATGTTTGTATGTATATAATCTAACTGAAATTTTTTTCTTTTTTTTTTAAATAATAAGCAAAAAAATAATATAATCTATTTTTAATTTTGTTGTTTTTCTTTAATCTTTTTTCCCCTTTTTAGTTTTTTTGCCCTTTTATATTTTTTTCTGTTTTTTTTCCTGCATTCTAATATTTAAATTTTAAATTTTAGTTTTTTATTCATTTTTTCTTCATATTTTTGTTATTTTGTAAGTTTTAATGATTTTTATTTCCACATTTCCGATTTTCAAATTTTTTTATTCTCTTTTTTCGATTTGTGCTTGTTATTTTTGACTTTTTCATTTGGTGGGTTTTGTTTTTTAGATGTTATAGTTAATTTTTGTGTTTTGCATGTATATAATCTAACTGAAATTTATTTCTTAAAAAAAAACAGTAAATAAAAAAATAATAGAATCTGTTTTTGGTTTTGTTGTTTTTCTCTGATATTTTTTTCCATGTTGAGTTTTTTTCGCTTTTGTTTTTTTTTTTCCATTTTCATTTTTAATTATCGTGATAATTTATATTTCTCTATCTTTATCTCTGCATCACCGGAGAAAAGTTTTTTTATATTATTATTATTATTAGTTTATATTTTTTTATGATTAAGAGAAATCCTAAAAAAAAAATTAAAGAAAAAAAAGATAGAGTAAAATATAGGTATGATCTGCTTTATTTTGTTTTGTTTTGTTTTTTTTTTAATGTTATTTCTAGTCTTTTTTTTTTCCCTAGATTTCTATATTTTGTTTTTCACTTTTTGATTTATGTTAATTTGTTTTTTTAACTTAACGATAGTTTGGAATGAGAATGTAAAGAAAACTATTGAAGATTTTTTTTTTATTTTTGAAAACTTATTATAATTATATTATTTATAATAACCAACTATCATTATTAAGTATTATATAATTTTCTTATTTATTTATCTATTTATTTTCCTCTTATGTATAATATAGGGACATTAAACTTGTTAATATAATATTAGAGTCAATACTTGAATTTGACTAAAAGAAAGTATCTAAAATACCCTTAAAATTAAAATTAGAAAATAATTAAAGAAAATTTAACTTGGATAAAGAAAATCAGATTAGATAATCTATTTTAACTATTCAATATAATAGATAATAGAGTTTATTTTTAAATCACTTAAAGGTGTTTGATATTTGAGTTTAAGTTAAAATTTTTAAATTTGAATAGTAATTTTTGTTGATTTTTTAAAAAAAGATAAATATCTTTTTCAAAAAAAAATTAAAAATTGAGTTGAAAAATTTAGATTTAAGTTGGTGAACCAAACTCATCCTTAATTATTATATTTTCGTCGATCAATTTTTCCTGTACCTTCTTTCTCTCCCTCTTTCTCTCTCTCTTGAATGTCGATCTTTCTCACTCCATCTATTTTGCCTTCCTCTCTCTCTCTCTCTGAAACTCACTGGCAGCAAACCTCGAAGTTCGTCGGTCGTCATCGCTGCCGGAGAAGCCATCAAGAAAGGAGCGGTTGTGGGAGGCGAATACAAAGGGGCAGCTAGCATGGGTGTCCCAGTTGCAGTCATGGCAGAGGAGGAGATTCTCGGTGGAGCAGCGGACGGAGACGAGCTCAGAGCCGCAGTTGTTGCATTTCTGGGAGTGGAGGTAGCAGAAAATTTTTGGGAAATTTTTCATTTTGGCGCTATTTCCTAATTTTTAGTAAAAAAGTTATTTTCTCAGAATAAACATAATGATATCAAGTAATTAAAAAAAACGTGCCTTCAATGTTTTTTTATTTTTATTTTTTATTCTTTAAAGGGATAAGGAAAAATTATTTATTTAGTCATTGAACTCTTGATCTTATGTAATTTTGATATCTAAACTTTTTTTCATAATTGAAATGTCATTAAACTTTTAAAATGTTGCTACAATAATTATTTTTGTCAATTTATTGACAGAATCTGTTAATGATTTAGTCAAAAAGTGATGTTAACTATGGGTTACATTCAAAAATTAACAGCAAAGACTATTATAGTAATATTTTTAATAGTTTATAGTAATTCCAACTACGAAAAAAAAATATAGAATGTCCCTAAAATATTAAAATTTTGTTACAATAATTATTTATGGTAATTTTTTGTAATGAAATTCGTTAGTAATTTGGTTAAAAAGTGATGTTAACTAACATATTCTGTTCAAAAACTAACTTGAAAGAATATTGTAATAATATTTTAATAATTTATAAACATTCTAGCTATGAAAAAAAGTTATGGGACCAAACTTACATGAAGTTAAAAGTTTAGCGATCGATTTAGCAATTTACCCTATTGGTAAATCAATGATTTATCATAGTTGGAAAAGAGATATATAAAGTTAGTTTTCTAGCTCATGTGCAATAAATCCCCATGAAGAGGGGTAACTTTCGTATAGTTTGTGATTTGGATATAATTGACAAATATTTCTCTTAAAAGATCTCTTCTTGTCCCTCAATCTTTGGAGAATGTGATGTTGTATTATTGTAAGTTCTCTTTTCATAACATTTCCTGAAAAGTAGAAAACAAGTTTTAAATCTTAGCATTGTTATTCTTCTCCTTGCAACGATTCTTTCATGGTCTTGGCTAGAGCAATCACTGATTAACCATAATGGTCTACATTTATCAGGATTGACCATTTACAAAAATGATTGATCATTTCAAGAAAAAAGATACATTGTAATTAATTTTTAAAAACTTGGACCATTGATTAAAAAATGAAAAAAAACTATTTAGCTATAAATCTGCTTAAATAATAACAAAATGGATTATGGAGTATTATCTTTTTATGCATGCATCTTGTTTTTATTTAGAATGTGTATTTTACATTTTTAAATCATATAATTTTATACCATCATTTTACATTTAATATACAAATTTATTCATTTTCTCATCAATACTTAATTTTAACCTAAGAATGCACAAGTTCCTTAAAGAATTAAAATTTAAAAATTAGAAGAAAAAAAAACCTGCAAAAAGCCCTAATTTTCTCAACAAAATATTCATACTTCCCACCCATGTCGCCACCCAACACCTTCCCACCCCTGTCACTACCCAACCAGCCTCAATCTACCCATGTTGCTGACCATGTAACTTTCTTCTTTACATAGTGAGAGCGGCATATATACTTGGCAACATCGAAGTAGAAAGGGTAGGTGTGGTGGGGTGGGCAGTGTAGGGACAACACTAGATTTGAATAGCTTGGTGGACCGATCAGCACTCAGATATAACACTTGGGCGTCACTAGGTTCTTGAAACAAAGATAGCCTCGCTTCTAGCCATTACAAGGTGGATTCCTATTCAATTCTAAAAAAAATTAGATTTTACAGTGAAATTTTGAATTTATTATCAAGAAATAGAATTTCTCAGTCTCTTTTTTTTTTTTCTCCCCCTCTTTTTAACAAGGCTGATTTTCTTATTTGGATATGTAAAACATTCTCAAATATTGTTAGGACATGAACGGAGGTAGGGTAAAGGGTGGAGTGAGATTGTATAAGGCATGTGCTCAGGGTGGTTTAGGTGCTGATGGTAAGCTACAGTGAAACGGTGTAAATAATAGATTGAAAAAGGTTAGGGAATATTAGTGATGTTCCATATCACATTAATAGAGAGGTGAACCATACTGATGGACCTTATATTATTGGACTTACTCTCTATTAGTGAGTGATGTTAAACATTGTTGATATTCCTTAGCACTGTTCAAATAGATTAGGTGAAAAAGTGATTTATGGGCTAAAAGTAGGTGATTAGGACTTTGTTTGTTTATATTTGTGTCCCCCCCCCCCCCCCGCCCCCCCTATAATTAGACTTTTTTATTATCTTAATTTTGGTTTTAATGTTATGTCGGGTATTTTTTTTAGTTAAAATCAAGTGTTGATCAATAAAAAGGTATAGATATGTGTATTAAATATAATCTAAGGGTGCGTTTGGTAAAACGGTTTGAGTTAAAATTTTTAAGTTTGAATTGATTGACTTTTTAAAAACTAGTTATAATTTTTATTGACTTTTTAGAAAAAGATAAAAACTGAGATGAAAATTTTGAATTTGAGATGTAATGCCAAACGCAAGCTAATAATAAAAAGAAAAATTAAGGTGAGTGGCTATATTTATTATCTAATCTAATAGATAGTCAAACTTCCTTTTAATTAATTAAATAGCCTAATGTGTATGTTTTGTTTAATCAATTTTCATTTTTCCTAAATATCTTCCCTCTCTATCCTCTCTCTCTCCCAACTTTCTTTTTCTCCCTTTACCCGTTTCTTTCTTAGCCGTTGCCGGAGATGGCTGCTTGTCATTCGTGGAGTTCCGACAAGGTCGTGATCTCCTCACCTTCGAGATCTAATTGCGGTCGCGATCTCATCACCACCGATGGGATGCCCAGGGACGAGGATGACGACAAGGCGAGGTTAGTGACAACGACTTCACAAAGTCGGCAAGGGTAGATCAGCAGAGAGAGAGAGTTGGCATGACAAGGCGAGGTTAGCGACAACGACACAGAGTCGGCAAAGGTGGATCGGCGATGAGGAAAAGAAAGAGAGGTAGAGGGGAGGGAGGGAGCGAGAGAGAGAGAGAGAGAAAGGGGGGGGGGGGAGAGAGAGAGAGAGAGAGAGAGAGAGAGAGGGAGATAGTTGGCACGATAAGGCAAGGTTAGCGAGAATGACTTCACAAAGTCGACAAGGGTAGATCAACGGTAAGTAAGAGAGAGAGAGGCGGAGGGGAGGGAGGAAGCGAGGAAGGGAGAAATTTGGCATTTGTTTTTTTTCAATATGGCCAATCATGATTGACAAGGGTCAATCAGTAATTTACTATAAAAATTGGTGAGTAATATTATGGTCAATCACTATTTAACAAATGGTCAACCAGTGAGTTGTTTGTCGTTAATCAGTGATTGACTACAAAAATTTATGAGTTATATTATCATATTCAATGACTTACCGATATTCAATAAATGATTAACTGATAATCAATCAGTGACTGACCGTGATCAATAAATGATTTGTTGATAGTCAATTAGTGATTCACTATAAAATATGATCAATAAGTGATTGACCATTTATAAAATTGATTAACTATTTTAAGAAAAAAAAAAGACATTTTAACTAATTTTTAAAAACTTAAGCTTTTAATAAATTTTAAAAAACTTGGACCATTTATGAAGACCTATTAAAAAAAATTCATTTAGTTATAAACCCCTAATAAAAAATGTAGGAGTGGAGAATACTGGGTGTACTTTTTAAATAAAAGCAAAAGATAGGGTATTAAAAAGTAAATTATAATTGTATTTTAAATTTTCTTTTGAAGGGTGTTTTAGGTATTTTCAGTTCAAAAAACAAAAAATTGAGAACATTTTAAAAGAAAAAGAAGATATTACCAAAAGTGTTTTTTAATCACTTGGTTGTTTTAAAAAGAAATAAAACCTGTATCTTAAAAAGAAAAAAAGAAAAAAAGAAAAAAAAGCAAGTCAAAGCAATACATGTACGAAGTTTTGGTAAAGAAGAAAATCAAGGGTCTTTTATGAGTTTAGGATTCGTTTGGGGACAACCAGCTGATATTTTTTTTAATCTTAATTATTTTAATTATTTATATCTTTAAATTTTTATAATTAAATGAAACTTTAAATGTTAAAATTACATATATTTTTTTTAAATTACGTAAAATCTTAAAAATACCTATTCAACGTAATAAGATTCATATTAATATTATTATATACTTTTGAGTGTTTTTTTTTAACTTCTTTCTGGATTCAAAATCTATTATCTCGTTATTCGAGTTCAAATTGTATTTTTTTCATTTCAGTTTTTATCTTTTCCTGAAAATTTTTTTATTTTTTTTAAAAAATTAATAAAAATTTTCAAGTCAAACTCATTTATCAAACTGATCTTATATTTTTGGACACATCTACTTGAAAATTATTATATATACTAAAAGGATGTAATATTTAACTGTTCAGTAAACATTGATTTTTGTTTTTGTTTTTGTTTTTTTATGTTTACTTTTTGTTTTTGTTTTTGTTTTTTTATGTTTACTGCTTTGCTACAGTAAAAGGATGTAATATTTTACTGTTTAATGAACAATAATTTTTGTTTGATTTTTTTTTAAATTTTTGCTGCTTTTGTTATAGTATTATACAGTAATGTATAGTATTTTTTGTTACAGTAATGCACAGTAGTTATTTTTTCTATAGTAAACTGTCAATTTTACCCTTGTTTTACGTGTTGATTTTGATTTATTTATAGTGGAAGGACGGTTTTATCCTTACATATTTTACTGTTTTATCTACAGTATAGAGACTTTTTTGCCCCTCTGATTTAGTTGGTTTTCCTTCATCTATAGTGAGTTGACATTTTTATCCCTATTATGCAGAAATTGCCAGCTGTCCACATAATATAATTACTGTTTTATGTCTCTTTTTTAGTTTATTTTTTTCTACAGTGTATTGTTAGTTTTACCCTATTGTAATGTATGGTTATTAAACTTGTAAAATTCTAAAATCGAGAAAGAAGGAAAAAAAAAAAAAAAAAAAAAAAAGAGAAAACAAGAAAAACTCCTAGACCACGTCGCCATCAGAATAACTCATCCCAAGTCTTACAGACGAAGCAATCTTCCCCAATTCCTCACCGGATTTCTTTTTCTTCTTCCTCACTTTCTCTCTCTTTTCCCCTCGATTTCCTCCATTGATCTGTTCGTCTTCAAGGTAAACCCTTCCCTTTCTTCTGTTTCATGCCTGATTTTTCTTTCTGCTGCAGCGATTTGTTGGAAAACCTCCCAATATCTATGTGATCAGAGAAGAATTGAAAAGTTTCATTCATTTGTCCTTTCTATTTTCTCCATTCTGCTGCGCTTGCCCTCTCATTGAGCCTCTGTTTGGTTGCTGAGAAAATGAGGAACAAGAGTACAAGACAAAGGGAAAGTTTAATTTAATTTCAATTTAGGGTTTAAAAGATAAATCAAAGCGCATCAACTGAAATTGGATAACTGGTTTCGTCACATTCATTGAATCGGAGCAAATCTCTGCGCCCCCGGCCCCTCTTCCCTTCTTTTTTTAGATGGAGAATTAGTTCATTAGGAAGTGGGAAGTTTTTTTAATTATTTTCTGCTTGAATCCGAAGTATTTATATATCGAATTGTTAAATCTTGATACTGGGTTTATGTTTTTCATTATTTTATTTTACTTTGTTATTTTGCATTTAGGAACAGAGAGAGAGAGTTTCGGTTTGTTCAAGGCGACTGAGGGTGAAATCTAAAGATGAGTCACAAAGGGTTGATATATAGCTTTGTTGCAAAAGGAACTGTCGTTTTGGCAGAGCATACTTCTTTCTCAGGAAACTTCAGTACCATTGCTGTTCAATGCCTGCAGAAGCTTCCGTCGAATAGCAGCAAGTACACGTATTCATGTGATGGATACACCTTTAACTTCCTCATCGACAATGCATTTGGTATTGAATCTTTCTTTTTTTGGGAAACTTAGAAATAGTTTTTAGTTTGATTGTGGCATGACTGCTGAAGATAATTCTCGGGCTCTGCAGTTTTTCTTGTTGTTGCAGACGAATCAACCGGAAGGAGCGTGCCTTTTGTGTTTCTTGAGAGAGTGAAGGATGATTTTAGACAGCGTTATGGTGCAAGCATTAAAGAAGAAGGGCCACATCCTCTTGCTGATGACGATGAGGACGATGACTTATTTGAAGACCGATTTACCATTGCTTACAATCTTGATAGAGAATTTGGGTGTGTATATGGTTATTGCTACCAAATATTTGTGTACTTTTCAATTTTGTAACTTGTGTATCAGCACATAATCTTTCACTTTATTCCGGCAGGCCAAGGCTTAAGGAGCACATGCAATATTGTGTGGAGCACCCAGAAGAAATGAGCAAGCTTTCCAAATTAAAGGCTCAAATCAGTGAGGTCAAGGGAATTATGATGGACAATATTGAGAAGGTATTCATTCTTTGGTTTTCAATTGATTCATATACTAGAAACATTTAATTTGTGATATTAAGAAGACATCTTTTGGTTGGTTCAAGTATGCTTTAGGGATATGGATAGTTTGTTTGCGACTTCCTTGATCTTTTTGTGATTTCAGATCTTTGTAGAAAGAACTGTAATATTTCTCTTTGAGGATTTTATTTTTAAAATTTTTAAAATTTAAAATTTTTTATTTTTTTTGTCACAAAGGTGCCAATTTCCAAGTGAGATAGATTGATTGTTGCTTATCAAGTAATGTCTAGAGATCTTGTCTGATATATTAGTATCCCTGTGTTTAACTGGGCCAAGATTGGGAAATGCTTTTTCTGGTCATATTCTTTTGGCTATGGTTCAGATCTGTAAATATTGTCAGTTTTTTAAGGTGGACTTCTTGTCAGGATCCCAACATCTTTTGTCACAGAACAGAAGTTCTGGATTGAGAATTGTGTCATGTCTCGATCCATCTTCCTGTAATCCTGTGCTCGTGTGAAAAACTGAGATGGAAAAAGAAGAGATACTGTTTGAACCTAAATGAGATTGTCAACATGATAGGGTTAACTAAGCAGCCTTGATAGAAACATCTTAGAGGACCTTGTTTCTAAGTCCTGCGTAATAGTATCTCTGCATTTCAACTAGATTAGATTTTGAAAAGACTTCCAGATATTCTTTAGGAACTTGTCATAAGTAATGTGTACGAATTTAATTAAGCATTAAGGTGGTGGTTGATGCCATGCTGTGAATGTCATCTGGTGGTGGAACTGTTACATGTCCAATATCCTTGAATGCCTTGTTGGTATTTGATCACTTGGAAAGCTCTGGAAGGGGAAAAATGTGTATCCAAATCAATTTCACGTTTTCTCTCACGTATGGTTGCCTTCAATTACTATTTGTATGCTTGTAAGAGCTCATTTCCAATTTTGGTACCACCTAGCATTACCTTTTCAGCAATGCATAGATGACTGCTGTTAAGTCTATGTCTCGCCTATTCTAGAGCGTCGTATTTTTGTCAGAGTCTAGTTTATTGCCTTACCTTCTGTTTTATGTAGTATTTTATCTAGACAGGGACTTTTGTATCTTTAACTTTATTTATAAAAGTATTTTTGTTTAGATTATTCAAGGCTGCATGAGTTGGTGCAGCAATGTGTTTCCTACTAAAGCCAACATGCAGCAAAAACTAAATAAAAATATTGATAATAAGAGCATGCACTTATATGGATATTTTGGGACTAACGTTAGGTGCTGGTGTTAAGCTATTATCTTTCGGGATGAGTGTTGGTTGAAAGATGAATGATATTTGAAATGGCTTTACTTCTTGACTCTTGTTAATCAGAAAGATTGAAAGGGGTTGGGAAGATGAGAATTAAACTGGAGTTGTTAAGTACTCAGTATCACAGCTGATGAACTTTATCCTTGGTTATGCCTTTTCTCATTTTCATCTAGAAAAATCCATGTGCTTTTGTTTGTTTGTTGGGATGAGGGTGGTATGGACTAGAATTTGTATTGAATTTCAGAGTGTAGGAGCATTTTAGCTATAAAGATAGTCTTGTCAAAAACAGGGGAGATATCTGGCCACTAGAGACATCTGGCTACTGAGAGAAGGCATGGAAGCTTTGTATTGAATTTCCTTAATGCACATTACTCCGCTAGGATATCTGGCCACTGAGAGCATGCATGGAACCTTTGTAGCTGACATGTAATAGTGATATTGTGCGTTAAGGAATTTTAGACCTTCTTTCTGGAAAGTTGGAGATTGTAAAGGAGATATCTGGGAGATCTTTAAGTTTGTGGTGCTTTACGACTGGTCCTCCTGTTTTAGTAGTAAGGGGGAAAACAAAAGTTATGTCAAAAACCTATTGTTGGGTAAACATAAAAGATAGCAACTGAAATTAAACTGTTTGAGATTCAGTTACTCGCAAAATTAGATGGTTGTCGTTTTCAATTTGAGTTGTACCTGTTGTAGTTTAGTGAAAGCAATGGCCATTCTTTATTGCCAATGGTATAAGTACGTCCTCGATATCTTCCTATAGCCAAGCGGCCAAGTCATGAAACAATTTCATGGGATACTGACAACTGATTTATTGCAATATAATCTCCTTTTATTTGCAGGTTTTGGACCGTGGGGAAAGAATCGAACTTCTGGTGGACAAGACCGAAAATCTGCAGTTCCAGGTACTGCAAACTTTCTTTGTTTTGTGATTCTGAAAGGGACGAGAACTTTATAGTTTATGTGATTGTGAGGATATATATATTTTCTGCTTTGAATCCAGGCTGACAGCTTTCAGAGGCAAGGAAGGCAACTGCGACGGAAAATGTGGCTGCAGAGCCTCCGAATGAAGCTGATGATAGCAGGTGCAGTACTTATATTGATTGTCATAATGTGGCTCGTTGCTTGCGGAGGTTTCTCGTGTTGATCGAACAGAAAAACTAAACGGGGGATCTTTAGTATCACTATAGACGTTGTGTTCTTCAGTTGGTGTACAAAAGTGTTGCTGATCATGTATATGGAAAGCTCTTGCTAAAATCTAGAACGGCCTAGAACCCGTTCTACGCATGTAAGTAAACATCCGTACGATCCTTTGCTTCTTGGTTTTTTTCTCTTATTGTGTTCTCCAATTAGAAGTATTGTGTGGTCTTATTACCATTTCTTTTCTTGTTTGTGTAAGACCAATAAAATGAATTTTCGTTAGTTCCCTCTTCTTAAATAGACGTGTGCGTGTATATATATACATATATATATAAGCATATTAATTATTGTGTATATATATATATATATATATGTAATGTTGTTCTAGAATGTTGGTGGTATTTGTTGTAATTGGAAATTATCTATAAAAATATATATATATATATATGTATGATGTGTTAATCTGACGTGGACGATTAGTGGGGGAGTTCCACATCTGATGACAGCAAGGAAAGGGGTCCCGATCCCACATCTGACGTCCAAATCAAGGAGCGCTACTTTTGCCTTTGTTTCAGCTTAACGGCTAGTTTAGCGTTCTTCAAAATTTTGTTACGAAGATTTAAACCATCATATAACCGTTGAAAGAAAATCCAAATCCGACAAATACCAAATAATAAAAAAAAAAAAAATTCTAGGTGATACTTATTGGAAGGCCACTAATATGAAGGTCTCACAATTTTCTTATTAATTCGTTTTTGCTAAACAACTTAAAATATATCAAGCAGCTTGGTACCTAGCTGAGCTGGATTCCACTTCAAATGGTCTGATAACTATGAAGGTCTCTCGTTCACCATTGGCTTTTGGTTGGTTTCAAACATCACTTTTCTAATTTTCAAGTTAAAAAAAAAAAAAAAAAACACCCTCGAGTGTGGAAGCCAGATTCATTTTCGTTTTAGGACGCCGCTAAATAAATTAAAAGAAAAAAGTATTCGATATTTCCATGATACATCCTCAAATCAGTAACGTACGATTTTTAACTGTCATATCTTATCAAAATAAAGGAGGAGTTTGGCATTATTACTTAAATCTAAAATTTTCAATTCAATTTTTATTTTTTTCTGAATTTTTTTTGTCTTTTCTGAAAAAGTCAACAAAAATTATTATTAAAAATTAAAAATCTTAACTCAAACTTAAACACCAAACATCCCCAAAATATACATAAAATATATAATTTGTGATACAAATTGACAACTAAAGTGAGACCATATATATATATATATATATTTTCTTGACTCACTTTAGAAATGTCCTTTAAAATTATGAAGCTACAAAAATTAAAGCAAACAGAAAAAACAATGATAAAAAAGTTAGGATTTAGTCTAGTAGGAGCCTAGCAGGCCAATAGAAAGCTGCTAACTGCAATGACCACACCACAGAACCGAATTAATTTGGACTTCTTATGGCACTGAAAACTTTCTTTTACTAAAACCAAACCAATATTAGTAAAGGGTATCCAAAGATTTTTAACAATAAATGTTACATGAATAATTTGGTCAGATAATCCAACTTTCTTTTTTTTTCTGAGTAATTCTAGATCAGAAATGATTATATTGATATGGCATGGAAACGTGACGTCGTTATCTTTCATGCTACTCCTATAATTTCGATACTCCCAACTCAAGATTTCGTTATTATTTTATTCATTTTCTCTAAATCGTGCCTTCAATTGCTATTTTGGTTGGGACTATTTTATCCTCTTTTTATTTTTAATTTTTGATTTATTATTAAAATTTTGTTTCTTAAAAAAAAAAAAAGTAATAAAACAAAAACAGACGACGTTGACTGGACACAGTGTACAGGTGGAAACCAGCGAGAACTGAACAAAACACCAACGACTACAAAGGAGCGTTACAAGAAGACCACCGGAACTACCCTGTGGTCCTCCGCTCCACCGGATTACTCCCGCAAAAAAAAAAAAAAGGGTGTTTCTCTCTCCTCTCTGTGGACGTTAAACTTACCGGATCAGCCTCCTTTTCCCATCCTCTGCCACTGAAGCAGTAACATTACTCTCTCTCTCTCTCTCTCTCTCTCTCTTATAAAGTCTCTCTCTCTCTGTATATTCTCTCTCTCACTGACTTCCATACAAAGCCAACCCAACCACTCTGACGCCGGTGAACCGCACCTATCGTAGAGTAGCCGAACCGGACAGGACTCAAGAGAGGCTCCAAAGTATTTTCTTTTGTTTCCAAAAGTGTTTTGCTTGAAGTTGAATCTTCATTCTCATTTTTCCTGTGTGTCATTTGTTTTCCTTTCCTCTTTATCCGTTCGCTCATCTTTCTTGTTCCAACTGACAAAACGAATTTTTTTATACATTTTCATATAACCAAACAAAAGCCCACCAACGATTTCCACTTTCTTTTGCTTTCTCTCTAGTAGTTTCTTCTTCCAAGTTCCAACAAACTCAACTTTTATTTTTATTTTTTGTTTTTTGTTTTTTGGGTTTCAGATCTCTCTCAGGCATTTCGTCGAACAGATGGGGAACTGTCTCTTCAAGCCGCAGAAACCTACTTCTCCGGCGCCGGTGGCGGCCATCGCCGCGAAGCCGAAGAAGAAATCGACGGCGGAGATCGTCCCCCACGACCACCACTCGTCCTCCACCGTCCGTCTCTACGGCTCGCCGATTAGCCCCCACACGGCCTACATCCGGTTCGCGCTCCAGCACAAGGGCGTGCCGGTGAAATTCACGCCGTCGATATCCGACCCGCCGCTGATCGAAGTCGGGTCGGAGCGGGTGTCGGGGACCCGGGAGTCGCTGCTCCAGTACATCGAGGTGAAGTTCCCCCACGCGCCGCTGCCGACGAGGGAGTGCGGCGGTGGGGAAGAGGGGAAGCCGTGGGTGGTGACGCTTACGGCGCTGCAGCATCGGAGCATGACGTGGCACGTGGAGAGGATGGTGAGGTGGTCGGAGGATCTGGCGGCGCGTGGGGGGAAAAAGCGGAGCGTGGGGATCGATCCGAGCGTGGGGACGCCGAGGATGGAGGTGAAGAAGTTCGGGAAGAGCTACTCGCAGCTGCTGGAGATGATGCTCGAGCACGCCCAGATGGAGGAGAGGGTTCTTTTCCCGATTCTCAACTCGGCCGATCCAGGTTTGACTCCTAGGACTCAACCTTCCTTTGATTTGATTGTCCGATGATTTTCTGTTTGATTTTTGTGTTCTAGGAAATTCGCTTTCCTGTTTTTTTCAAAAAGCACGATTATTTTTTTTCTGAAATGGAAATTTTGTTGGGGGAATTGACTTGGTGCAAGATGTTTTTGGTTTTAGCAAGGGAAAAATTGGTTTTTGTTTTTTGTTTTTTTGTTTTTTTGTTTCTGAAATGAGAAAAGTGGTTATATGTTGTAGCATTTGTGATTATTGTGAGCTAGTTCGATTTCTTGATCGATTGTATTAGTTTTCATTAGTTTTCTTCGTTTTATTTTACTTTATTTTGAGGAATTACGAAGGAACTTTTGAACCGTTATTTTATCATCAACTCCTTAAGTGGTCATATTTTTCCTAATCGTAAATTTTTTTTTTAATATTTCCTATCACTATTCTACGTATGATAATTGTATAGGCTTTTCAAGTGGGGTTGGTTTGAAACTTGGAGTAAATTTTATGTTTCATCATAATCAAAGGCTCATAATGCTTGTAGGAAAATTGACGTCTCGTAGTCAAAGAAGGTTTAATGCTTCGGGTGATTTCTTGTGGGCAATTGACATTTAATGCTTGTAGGAAAATTCAGACGATGAAACAAGTTTATAATTGTATTAGCAAAGACATTTTTTCCCTTGTGGTTTTTAGCTTCCTACGCTAGAATTAATGGTGATTGGTGAATAATAAAAGTTTCTGGTATTTGTTGTACTTTATGTGCTAAAGAAGGATGCTCAATTGGCATGTGGATAAAGTTTAGATTTACTTATTTGGCTTTAGAATAAAGTACCCATGTGAAAGTTTTTATTGGTATTTGGATAACTTTGCTTTTTATTTTTATTTTTTTTCTTAAGAACGTTCAAGACTTACCTCTGATATCATGTTTTCTAAACACAATTTTTTTTTGTTTTAAACTTCGTGGTGGGGTATTCGACCTCTACACCTTTTGGTGGAGTAAGGTGTGGACATAAATTTCAATTTGATATAGATCTTGGAATGAAAATTGGAGATGTAATTTGGATGAACCATCTTTTTCTGTGTTATGGGAAGAGATAGCCTCTCTCTGAAGCAACCTTTTTGGACAATATTATGCACTCAACAAAGCTGACAATGATGATGATGATGATACAGGGATATGTAAAGCTGCAAATGAGGAACATGCAAGGCACCTACCCATAATGAATGGCATCAAAGAAGACATAAAATCCATTGGAGTGTTGATCAATGGGAGCCCTGCCTATCAAGAGGCTTTCTCCAATCTTTCTAAACGCCTCAAATCGTTGCTGGTGAGCAGATCTACACTGTTTATGTTCATAGCAAATTACACACATACACTGATACGTACATACACACATTCCTACACATCTATAAATATTCAAATGTATGTTACATATTCATATAGAGATGTATGTAACCGTATCATGTATCTGTATGCAATACAGATTACATACGTACATATCTATTCAAGTTCATACATACTAGACATATATGTAAAAATATTGGAATGCAGTGCATATTGTAACTCCCAAGGTTTGAGGTATTTCCTTAAAAAAAAAAAAAAAAAAAAAAAAAGAAAAGAAGAATGCTGGGAGCTCCCCGGGCTGGGACTCCCAACTCACAAGAAGGACCCCACCAATGTGTGTGGAGTCCACCCCTACACGTTGTGAGTCCCAGCTACGAGGAGCCCAATAGCAATGCACTTGATTTCTGCATTATGCCTGCAATGCTTCTTAATTTCTTGTTGTGTCCATGGCAATCAACGTACTAATATTGTATGATGCTCTGTTCATTGGTAATGTGTCAATAGGAGCATTGTAAGGAGCACTTCGTTGAGGAGGAAATTCAAGTGTTACCCTATATAGAGGCGACGGAGCTAAGCAAACCGAAGCAACGGAAGGTGTTGGAACAGTCTTTGGATGCAATGCAAGGGACACACTCGCGTTTGTTCAACTTTTTCCTCCAAGGGCTGCTTCCTGTGGATGCAATGCAATACTTGGACTTGGTTGCAATGTGCCACGATGAAGAACGTATGTCCTCCATGCTTCAGATGATTGAGGATATGTGAGCCATTGTTTCTGTGTATGACTAAATACGCAAAGATAGGTTATTGTGTTTTTCATGTTAATATGCGGTAGATCTTCTCCTCAATCACTGACTTCAACCATACGTTACCTTCTTTTACATTGCTTTCCTAGCCTGTGCGGCATTACTATGTTTGACTGTGCCAATTTGTGCCAACTTTATGTGAATGGTAAAGCTAAGAAGATTCGGTAGGATAGAATGGGGTTTTTTTTGTTTTTGGAGGTTTTCTTCTGTCATTAGTTCAGTGTGCTCTGTATATATATTCTACTTGGACAAGCTCCGTTGGATGTAATGTACTTTTGAGAAGCAAGAAAAATAAGAGAGAAAGTTGAGACTTCTGCCATACTTGTTATGCTTGAGTTTGCTTATTTTACACTTCCAGACATCTTCATCTTTTTGGCCTTGATGAATTCATCATAGTAAAGTCAATATTCACAAAATTTAAAAAAAAAAAAAAAAAAAAAAAAAGGAAAGGGAAATCACTTGAAGTTGCTAGAGCTGTAAATCCTAGTCCCAATGAAGGAACCGAAGTCCGAAAAAAAAAGGGGGGGGGGGGGGGGGGGATCACTTGAAGTTGCTAGAGCTGTAAATCCTAGTCCCAATGAAGGAACCGAAGTCCGACCTCGCCTAGGGCCTGGTAGGTCCGGGCGAGCCTAGAACATTGGCCTAGGCCAACTCGGCCCAGGTGTCTATGTGGGCAGGCTGGCCCACGGACCGATTCATATTTACAGCTCTAGAAGTTTTCAAGAGTGTATATATGATATATGTATACATATATATATATATAGAGAGAGAGAGAGAGAAAGAGGGGGGGAGTGGGCACAATAATGAAGGTGTTTATGGGTTCAATGGAGGTACTTTGAATGGAAGATGCAAAACATTCACATGGCTTGCTGCAGAGTCTGCAGTGTGACGTTGAGGCTGTTGGGACTAAACAAGGATTCCAAAGAGATTGCAAAAAATGGAATTTTGACAGATGTGCAAAACTTTTGTTGATGCCTAAAGTTTATGAAAGAGGGACCCAAAGCCAAGCAAAAACGCATAAAGAGAAAGATAATACATAACTTAGAAAGGAGAAGAAGTAGTCAAGAGGAAACTCACGAAAAAAAAAAAAAAAAAAAAAACAAATATCAAGTTCGTTACTACTAACTGAATTCTGAGAACGTTCATGACACGTGATTCTTTCTTAAAATGTCAGTCTCTCTTCCTGTCATTCTACAATACAGTTAAAGGACTCGGTCAACGGGAGCGAAAATAGTGTGCAAGTGTACGGACGAAAATTTCCGTCAATATTTTTATAAAATTATCCATATTTTATATTTTATTTAATATTTAAGTTTAATTATAATTAAATTATATATTTTTATATTATTTTTTATTTTTTTTACAAAATTAATAAAAATTATGATAGTTTTTAAAAAATTAATAAATTTCAATTTAAAAATTTTATTTCCAGTTTAAAGTTGAGACATAAATTATAAAAAGAATGACATTCTTTTTGAAGTGTCCATTAAATATCAATGATGTTAAAAAAAATGTATTATTTATAAATATCTGTAAATATTTAAGATATTTTTAAATATGTCCTAGTAATATGTAAATCCTGGAAAAAATTTACATTTTGTCTCAAATTTTGTAACCACATTCTCTTTCTCTCTCTCTCTCTTCTTTGTAATAAAAAGTGGAATCGTACTTCAAACCCGTAATAGAAAAAAATCATAGTTTTCAAGATTATTATTTATATTTTAAATAATTTTTTACTATGTAAATGTTTAGATCAAGTTTATTACATAAAAACATCTTCCATAAATTATGATGTAGAACTAAGTTTCGTTTTTCAATGAATGACTATGGATAGACTATAAGAGAGTTATAGTTATAATATAATAGTAATTTCACATTTGATATTATCATAAGGTTTAAAGTTTGAATTTTCTCACGTACAAGTTAAAAGAAAAGAAAAGAAAAAAACCCCTTACAATATAGGAATGAATAATAGGGACACCAACTTCAATGTTAAATTTTTGAGTACCAATTTATGTATCATATTCTTATTGGTAAATGTAATAAATTAATGTGGTAATACTTTAAATACTTATAAATAAAAAACTGATAATTCATATATCACATAAGTTAGTATTCAAAAATTAAGATTATAATTGACGTCCCTAATATTTTACTATAGTAGGGATGCATAAGTTTGTTGTAACAATATATTAGTGCTTTAGGCCAAGTCATTAAAAAAATTAATTTAACGACTACAATAGTAAGTATCCATTGAAAATTGAAAAGAAAATTCCTATAGGAAATGCGCCATAATAATAATCATCATTGATCGGACTGCAAAATTATGCATACTGAAACTTTAATGACTTTCATAGCCAAAAAAGGAAAAACTTTAATTTCTTTTTCCTGGAATATATTACCTTTTATTGAAACGAACATTAGAAAACAAATAAAATTAAATTAAAAAGGAAAAAATAACACATTTCCTTGTGAATTTCTTCCTTGTGTTCTTCTTTCCTTTAGCTTATGTTTAATAGGAAAGACAGAAAACAAGATGGAAAAGTAAATGAGAACGAGAGAAAATAAGAGAGAGAGGAAAAAATTTATTTTTTCATTTATTATTTAGTATCATGAAATGAAAAAAAATATAAAAAATATATAATTATCATTTTATTTATCTATTTTTATTTTAAAAAATAAGGATAAAAAAAATAATTTTTATAGATATTGGGAGATTTTATTTTCCTCCCCTTTTTTGGAGGATTGTATTTAGGAATACCACCACGTTTTTTTTTTTTTTTTCCATCAACTTCCCTTCCTTCCTATCAAATAAGCAAGTTAAGTATTTTCTTTCCACTTCTCCCTCCCCCTGCTTCCTTCCTTCCTTTTTTCCACTCTACCAAACAAAGCATTAGCGGCACTGGCGGGAAGTAGTGAGAGAAAACGAAAAGCGAGAGAGAGAGAGAGAGAGAGGCTTTGCTTTGACAGTGGAAGCCGAAGGAAGGAATGGTGTCGGAAGCGCGTGCGCCGAAATGGGCCACACAGCCTTGCATCATGGGTATCGATGAAGCTGGTCGAGGCCCTGTCTTAGGTCTTCCTTTTTCTTCCTCTTCTCCCAAGAGTCGTTGTTGCTTTCTTTTTTTTTTTTTTCCAATCAAATTTTGTACTATTCGTTTTCAGACACAATTTCTCGTATGTTTCAGGACCAATGGTGTACGGATGCTTGTACTGTCCTCGCTCCTACCAGAAGACTCTCGCCTCTTTGAACTTCGCAGGTTTAGCTTCCAAATTTGATTCAATTTTTTTTTAACTCTAATTCCGAGTTTAGGACTTTCGTTTAGATTCAGATAAAGATCTGATTTTTCCCCCTTTTGCATTATTCTTTTTCCCATTTCTACCGAGTTGTAAATGGTATTTTGATTTTTTTTTTTTTTTTTTTTTTAAGGAATTTGTAGTGCACCATTTAGGAATTTTGATGCAATCTCCTTATTTTTGGCTGAGGAATTTGAAATGTAAAGTTTATGGTCAAATTCAAATAAGAGGGCAAGTTTGATTCTATGTAATTTTCTGAAACACTTTGATTTTCTGTCATTTGTGGAAGTTACAAGGTGAAAGTTGGTAGAGTACTTTGTAAAAATGGCCTAATGAGAAATCTCATTTGCAGAATGCCTTTTAATAAATTTTATTTTGCAAAATGACTTCGGTGCCTTGAATATATATTGTGCCCTTGCAAATTGCTTTGAACAAAAATTTAAAGAGGTCAATCTGCTAATTTCACTCTCAAATGTTGTCATTCTAGCCAATTCCTCAAGTTGGTACCCTTCACAAAATTGAGCCTTTTGAAAGATGCTACAGGTTTGGGGTTTCATGTTCAGGCATGAAGCAGCTCCCCTTCGGATTCTTTAATTCATAGAAGTATATGTCTCATTATGACTCTTAACTCCAACTATTGCTGAATTGTTTCCACATAGCATTTTGGACCTTTTCATGTGATTTTCCTTGTAAGTTGAGACTTAAGTCATGGTTGTCCTCCATATTTCCATGGTCAAGGAAATGTTGGACTCCAAACAGCTTCGGAAGTGTTAATTAGGAACAAACTGCAAATATCTATTTGGTGATTGCAGTATATAATATTTTGACCTTTTGAATTTATCTTTCAAAGCTGAAAAACTGGGTTTTATTCTTGATCTAAGTAGTGTGCTTCTTGTTCTTCAATGGATTTCATGAATTCATAGTTCTCTTCAGTTTATGTTCGTCTTTCCTGGTCCTTTGCTGCAGATTCTAAGACGTTAAAGGAAGAGAAGAGAGAGGAATTATTTCAGAACTTAAAAGCTGATGAATCGATTGGATGGGACGTTGATGTCATTGATCCAAGAGAGCTTTCGGCTAAAATGCTAAAAAAGTTCGTTTAGAAGATTATTATTTTTGGTCATCGATTGTTTTGCCCTCTGTGGCCTAACTCTTCTGTTTTCTTGTCAACAGAAATAAGATAAACCTAAATGAGATATCACACGAATCCGCAGTTGGCCTTATCAAAAAAGTACTAAACATGGGAGTCCTTCTAACTGAGGTAAAAGTCTCTCCTACTTGCATAGGTTGAGCGGTCACTTAACTGCACATCTGTTGTGTAGTGTAATTTTTAAAGTAATTTGCACACACATATGCAAGACGGTCTTAATTTTAAGTGGAAAAAAAAAAAAACAAAAGGAGACCATGGATGGTGGATATTTGTTTTCATAATTTCTCCTGGGTTATTGAGCTAATGTCATGTTATTGGCTGTGATCTAAAGGAGAAACTATGCAAATTCATGTTGAGAGATTATATTGAACAAGATCACTCATGATGTTGAGACACTTGGTTGCTTTTGCAAGATCACTCATGATGCACGGCCGAGTTAGACTTTGTTGGTAACGACGT
>CM046364.1:3847250-4128199 GCA_025413025.1 Ficus hispida | reverse complement strand
TTTGGTTGTCTGTGTGATATGGTTCTCAAAATACTTGAAAATAGAAACAAAAAGGAAGAAAACATGCAGTCATATCAATTATATGTTATAATCATCCAAACAAGACATATTAATACCTGTTAAGCGCATAATCCTTGAAGCCATTAATCAACCAACGAGCTTCTAGAGTTCCAATACATCCACGCAAACGAGGCTCCCCACCATTCACCACTTTTTTCCAAGTGACAAACAATGGGCTAAGACCAGAGTAGAATTATTAACAGATGACCACATTAAGCAGATTAAAAGAGTATCGTAAGCAAAATACAAAGCTTATGATTCAGTCTTCATAGCTTTTTCCTAAGCAAAAAGTTGAAGAAGGAAAAAAAAAAAGAGAACCAGGAATATACTCAATGAAAGATAATCTGAGACTCAAAACATGCATTTTACTTTCACCGAATACATAAAGTAGTAAAGAGAAAATAAAGAAAAAGATGATAAACTGTTAAGAGCAGACTCTGGCAATGCAGTGATGGGGAAAAAATAAAGAAAGAGGCACATAAGAGGATATAGTTCCAAATGGAATAGAAGACAAAATATGTTGTTACACAGACAATAAGAACGCAACCTCGTCAGTGGAATAGATGAAACAGTATTTGCAAGCAAAAAAACTAGCCAAAACTATCTATAAAATCTGCAAAACCCAAAGCATCCAAAAGCATAAAATGATAAAACCAAAACAAGTAACATCCCTAACTTTTACCTGAAAACAAATTTCTTAAACAATTAAGAAAGTGACAAACTAATTTAACACAAGTCTAGTGAGTATGGTAAACGAGTAATATATAGAAATTTGTATCATTTACACATATCGTAATCTGCAGCAGCAACTAGAGAGCTGAATTTGTAAAAACAGGAGTAAAGAAGCGAGTAAACACAACATTTCCAGAAACAACTTTCTTCACGGCCGAAAGAAATGAATTTTAGATATTTATTGACACGCTCATATTCTTCCCGACTCTCCCTTGAAACAAATTTCTTGAAAGGTTCAAGTTTTCCTACAAACATTATTCAGCTTTTTCATTTTCAAATAGCTTATTGCTTTGAATTGACGAAAGAATAACATCTCTTCTCATAACAACATAGCAAAAAGATTAACCAACAAGATTAAGCCTTTTCTCATCATTCTCTTGAAGCAATTTTCCAGTTCCAACTTTGCTAGAGACGCCCTGTATTTTCTCATCACCTTAAAGATCCCCAAAGCTTAATGTTACGAATAAGCAAAGAAAAAAATAATTAAAAAAAAAAACCAAAAACATTGGTTATTGGTCAACCCTTCACAGTCGTTCAAAAGTATTGGTTGCATCATTGTGAAAAAGGGATTCATCAAGAAATAAAAATGTTGAACTTCCCTTATTCTTTCCTAGGGAACCACGAACTCGCAAGAGCGAGAGAGAGTCAAAAAACGAGAATAAATCTCAAAAAATGAAATCCCAATACATAAAAATCCAAAATTTTCAGAAACTTCAACGCCAATTTCATAAAAATCCAAATTTTCAGAAACTTCAACGCCACTCAAAAAATAGACCCTATTGTCAAATTCCCAACAATTTCACACAAAACCCAGAAAAGAAAAAGACTTCACACATCAAAAACGAAAAAGGGTCAACGAGTTTGAGCTTAAAGAATCATGATCAGCCAAAAGCTAACGTCAAGACATCCAAATTTCACATATGCAAAGACACAAACAAATATACGCACACAAGTGTATGTTACTATATATATATATATATATATATATGAGTATATTGACATAGGGAGAGAGAGTATATTACTGTTGACCGTCATCGAAGGCCGGTGGAGGAGCCTCCTCGCTGTTGTAGTAAGCGACAAGGGTGTCGAAGCAGAAAACCACCATTTCCTTGTTCGCCGACACCATTTTCGTTTCCTTTTTTTTGGGTTTTCTAAGAATTCTCCAAACTATTTTATTACTTTGAGAGATCAATTTGATCAGAATTGTGATAGTTTTTTTAATCGAATTCAATGTAAAGAAAATGTAAGGGAAAAAAAAACCAAAAAAAATTAAAAATAAAAAAACACAGAGAAGAGAAGAGAGAGGTTGGTTTCTTCAGAGAACAAATAATTGAGGAAAGCACAAATACACACGGAAGAAGCTTTCCTCTCTGTGTGATTTTCTATTCCGTTTCCTCTTTAAATATGCGTATTCAATTTAAAATAAAAATAAAAATTGTAATTTTCTATTTCCTCTATTACCCTTCACTTTTCTACGTAATTACAACACAGCAAGGGCAATCTTCACTAAAACTATTCCCCTTTTCTCTTTTGGAGGTGGGGACCACTTTGGGGATTCCTGATGTGTCTTTTTCTTTCTTTTTTTCTATTTTCGTTTATTTTGATTTAGGGATTGATTATGGTACAGGCTCTTTCAGAGTAATTATCCATTAAATCTAATGATATGTTTACTTATGTCTAATCAGAATGAGCATAAATCGAATTAGGTAATATTTGGAGTGGACTAGATTTAGAATCAGGATTCGGAATCAGAATATGCTGTTTACTTGAATTCTAAGAATTGAAGTCAGAATCACTATCAATTTCATTCATGTGTTTACTTAGAACAGAAATCGAAATTAGTTACTGTAAATTTACTTATATACCCCTTTATTTATTATATTTTTAAAAATTTTAAAAATGATTAATTTTATTTATTATTATCATATTATTAATGAAAAATAAAATATTTAATATGATATTAAGACAATAAAATTAAATATGTATTTTTTGTTTAAAAAAATTAAAAAACATAAAAAAAGAATTAAAATAAATAAAATATAAAAAATATAAAAATAAAACATAATAATATTTTATGATAAAAAAGTTTTTTATTTACTCTAATAAAGCTAATTGTAATTAGGATAATTATATAATATTAAGTTAATAAAAATATATTATATTTAGTTAATAAAAATAATTAATGTAGGTTATTATTTTTTAATACAAGTTTTTACAAATAAATTAAAGATAAAATGATAATTTAATGTTAATAGTATGAATGAGAGTCACAATCTGGAAAAGACATAAGATTGTCAATCCCAATTTTTAATTATAAATTGATGTGAGATGTAACATTCTCACTCCCATTTAAAAAAAAAATAAATAAATAAATAAATAAATAAACAATAGATTAACCACATTCTCCACACTCATTCCCTACATGTTATAAATGTGTACCAATAAAATTGAATCATAAATGTGTACCAATAAAATTGAATCAGACGGCAAAAACGATTTGAGTTGGACAAAAGTTCAAATGCAAAAACTGCCACATGCCCACATACTACCCCATCGTTCTTCTTCCACAACAATGAAATTTCCATACAGCCCAGAGAAAAGGGAAGAGGCCAATGACCACTGTAGCAGGGATTGTAAGCTTCTTGCTAGCTTTAGGAGCAAGGCGGCAGAGGTCATATCGTCACGACCCACCGATTACAACAGCGTCGCAAACTTACTCCCTTGCAGCCGTCGACAACGACGGAGGTTTCCAATGGTGTCTTAACCACAACTTCCGTGTCACAAGTGCGACCTCGCAGCCTCCGTCGCCAATGGTTTCCGTCCACTCCTGGGTTCTAACCAATGGCAGGGGACTCAGGCCTTCACCCCTTGCTCGGAGACGGAACACATGACGGACTTTTTTGAGTTATTTCTTCTTTTCTTTTTTTCCTAAATTTTTTTTAATTATTTTTCTAATGGGTTTGAAATTTGAACTTAAATTGATATTACAAACAACAAAAATCTCATATAAAACTTATCAACAAATCAGCCTTATTTGAGGAAGAAATGGAAAGAAAATTCTAAAATAATTCAAATCCACAAGAAATTGCAAAGAGAGAAAAAGAAAGATAGGTTAGTGACATATTTAAACTAATGTTTAACAACAAATGGTAAAGAAAGATGTGTCTATGTAAATGGGTTCTTTCTGGCTCTAGATTGAGATTTGGGGGAGGTGTTCCATATTTGTAATTTCTGCAGAGTTTTATTGGTTTTTAGGTGCCCCTGTTATTTATGAGAAAAAACAAAAACAAAAACAAAAAAACAAAAACAAAAAAACAAAAAACAAAGACAAGGCTTTGATTTGCTACAATGTATCTGAAATTTGTACAAAATTACATCCATACATGTTAAAGGCAACTTAATGACAGTCCTTGGATGAAGTACTATAGATAGGTACTTTCAAAACCTCTATCACATACTCTCTCTTCATTTATTGTAACAAAAACAGAAAAAAAAAAAAAAAAGAAATCATTTCCTAATTATGATAGGCACGCTGAAACATTAAAAAATTTTGCCAAAATTTTTCCAATTTTTTGGTTTTTGAAATGTATCCAAATATTTTGTTGGTTATAAAATTTCGAGAAATATAGTTAAATATTTTTTCAAATATCAAGTTCGATGAGTTTATAATGTAATTTGTTTCAAACTTTAGGAAATGTTGGGGAAATTTTGGGGAAATATTGTAAACATTACGAGAGATATCAGAAAATTTCAGAAATGTTGATAATTTGTTGTAATTCTTTTTATTTATCAATATTTTTAAGTTGCATAGCATATTTTCAATACTTCAACAATAATGGTAAGACTAACACTTATAGGGTAGATGGATTGGTAAAAGTGGGTGTCCTTACTAGCTTCTTCCCTTCATTAGTTCGGACTCGATTTCTATGGCCTTCATTTAGGTCTTGCTCCAGCTTTAACTGTTGAAGCATGGTTTGATGATGGTTGGTGGATCCCGAATGATCAACTGAGAGAAACTAGTATAAATAATCTATCCTCCTGTTATACATAGGGAAAAAGATTTTTGCCTATGAGGTTGAAAACCTCAAAATGATAAAATCACCTCTAGATCATTTTATTCATTAATATATATATATGTAAGACTCTTTATGTCTTAGTTAGGTCTAATATCCATATATTTATAATTTTTAATAGACATGAAATTTTCAACGTCCTCGTGCAAGCACCACCACCATTCAAGCAAATGATTAGGAGAATTCATAGTTTTTCATGCATGAAATTACAGTGAGAAGAGATTAAGAAACATATACGTAGCAGGTAAAATAACGACAACTCATATATTATATAAATCGATACTCTAAAGTTGATACCCATAGTATTTTTCTTTAAACTATCAAAATAACATGTCATAAAGCTAGTATAATTGCCGAAATCAAGATTGATTCCCAATCATGTTTGAAATTTATAGAGATTCTTTATGTTTCTAATGTAAAACATATATTTTCAGCAATATATATATATATAACTTGTTTATCTATATATCTTTTTAATGTTTATTCTATCTTAAAATATCTTTGATAGTCCACCGAGATCGATCTTTTATCTAAAATTTTTATAAAATTGGAGTATCTTCTTCTTCTTCTTGTTTTTTTTTTTAATCGATACTGAACCCTGCATTGAACTAAAACAACCCCAACGCTTGTTTCTAAGAAAATTTTACTTGGAAATAAGACAAGAATTTAGAATGAGGAGCATTGTACGATAAAAGGTAAAAAGCAACGGCCATACACTGACAACAGTTGAGGAAACTAGCCACTTAGACTTGCTCAAGTAGTTTGGTCCGTAAGTTTGTGAGTGTGCAATTCAGGGTTCGAATCTTGCACTTTTCATTTGTTAATAGCTTTTAATTTTTTTTTTTTAAGGGATGAGGAAACGGATTGGGGTCAATAAAAAAAGAGAGAGTAAAGATAGGCCCATCTTAGCAAAATCAAAAACTTATGGGCCCACTTCTAACTGTGCCGATTAAACGAAATTACGACCCTACCCCTGCATAATCCAGTAGTTTTACAAAATTTCAGAGCATGTTTTCAAAAAATATGAATAAACAACCCTTCATTTTTTTTTTGTAATTTTTTATTTTCAATCAACCTAAATCTCTCTCTTATTTTATTATATCAGCTGCATTGACATCGTTCTGTGCAGCTTCCACGGGTGAAATAGGATAAGGGTGTCACACGGACTCTAAAATTGAAAAGGAAATCTCAAGAGTGCAGGGTGATTGATCCAATCTTCAATTCTATATATAGAAACACAATAAAACCAAGGTTCTACAAGCAAGTAGGAGAATGACTACAATTCCAATATGTTCTTCCCAAACAGTGAAGAATCAAAGACTCGGTCCAACAGTTATACAACCAACGCCCGAAAAAGGCAGCTATGGTTGTGCAATTTTGGAGGCGTGTAGTGACTTCTTCGCCCTTTATTTCCCTTTTGCTTTCGGCGGTGGGGACAACTTTGGGGGTTCCTGGTTTGTCATTTTAGCTTTTTTTTTTTTTTTTTCCTTTTCTTTATACTATTTTGGTTTCTTTTTCATGTAGTTCTTTTTTTTTAAGTGTCGGTGCATTTTAAACTTATTATACATCTATAATTTATAATTTAAATTTTTCATTTCGATAATTCACACCCTAAATTTATAAAGCTGTAGTAATCTATCCCAATTGATAATAATGTTGATATTTCTTTTTATGAAAATTGACACTCAACTTTTATTTGGTTGTTAATTTAATTATTTTAATCTCAATAAATTCATGTTAAAATAGATAAATAATCATTCATATCATTAATTAAGGATCCATGTACAAATCACATGTCAATTTCTATCAAATGATTAGCATTATTATCAATAGAAGGTAAATTGTTATATATTTATAAGTTCAGTGTAATGCTCTAGAAATTCATAAATTGATTTCATGAATTATTATCATAGATTTCCTTCATTAATATACTTCTAATAGATTATTTTAATGAATATCAAGTTTCAAGATCATGAATGATTTTATATATAACATCTATATGATGATGTTGATGCTCTAACAATATTGATTTTTTATTTTTAAATAAGAAATTATAAATACATAAAAAATGAGTCGAATGACATATAAATTTATATAAAAAATTTATTATATTGTATTAAGAGATAAATGTTAATTTTTAAAAAGTAACCTCAATTACGTAGGAGAAAAATAGTAGTTAGGTACGAAGAGCTTTCTAATTTCTATAAAATGGGGTTGCTTCTAAAATTGTTCTTGAGGGCACCGATGATGACATGAACAAGACACTACATAAAGCAGCATATGCTCTTTATTCTTTTCCATATAAAGTTCATGATAGATGCTTTTTTGGATTTTATGCGTAATAAATTTAGCTATGTGTTGCTCCTTTTTTTTTTTTTTTCATTGTGATATAATAAGAAAAATATTTAAGAAATCATCAATACTAATTATTGTCTCTAATAAAATATAGATCTTACGTGTTTGCCTTGTATTCATATTCTATTAGTAGATAATATTCTCTATTACTGATATCGTTTAATATTATTCATATTTATTACAATTATTGATAGATTCTTCTAAAAGAGAATAAATTGAATCTTATATACATTAGAAAAATAAACAAGAAAAATACTTAGGAGTATAATCGGTGTTCAATGCTATAACTTATAAACGGTGGATTTGAGTATGTCCTACATCCATATTCTGTTAGTGGATAATATTCAACACTACTCGTACCGTTTGACATTATTCATATTTACCACAATTACTGATGGTTTATTCTAAAAGAGAATAAATTGAATCACATATACAGTAGTAAAATAAATAAACAAATTTAATAACTATTTAGAATCAATATCACTACCTGAACTACCTTTCTTCGATCTTTGAATAGATAGAGTGATGCTACCTGCAGCCCAAGAGGCAAGGTCGGAGTCATCCATGATCGAGTGGGGGCTTACTTCTCAGTGATTTTTTTTTCCCTCAATTTTACTTTTACAAATTTTATATTTTTCTCCTTTTGTCCCTAGTACAAAATGTTTATCTCTAATGAATTCTTTTAAAGCTTTATTCCTTAGTAGATGTTCTCATCACTAAAACAGTAAGTTGACTCCGATACTGTTAAAAGCGTATTCATTGAAAGGGTAGGCAGTGACTTTCTTCCCACCTGAAAATCATTGTAAGCTGAGAGAGAAATTCATGTTCACCCAGGCACGGGATAAAGGGCTTTAGAGTTTGATTGTGTTCCAAAGCAAATTCAACTACCTTACAATGCCTACAAAGTCCCAAGTGCCAGTTTGAATGTAACCTCGTAATCTGTGTCCAAGAAAAACTTTGACAAGCGATTGAATTTTAAAATTTCTTAAACAAATAAAAGAAACACTATTTTCAAACTCTATTGTAAAAAATATCGGTTGGTATTATTTTAGTTTATTTTAGTTTAAGTTAGAGGGCAACGAATAAAATTTTTTTTTGTTTTTGAGAGGCCAATAATTCACATTTAGAATCATTTTAGCACAAAAGGAAGAAAGGAAGAAAGAAAAATAAAGATATGCAACCTTTGGTTGTAGGAGGGAGAGAAAATAGGAATGGAGGAGAAGTAGAATAGATAGTTTAGGTGAGAAAAAGAAGGAAAGAAATTAAAAAAAATTCACTTATTGTAAGAGGTACAAAGATGTAAGAAAAGCTTTAAAAATGGGGTGACTCTTTTGTTTTGCACTACCTATAAGAAACTTTTAACAATCTAATTCATGAGTATTCACGTTAAAAATTTACAATGTGTAGCACAAAACTACTCTCAGCCTTAGATCAAGCTGTTTAAAAATTAATCGAATAGTTAAAACAGTAGTTTTTATTGATAGTGTAAAATGGAAGTCTGATCATAAAAAAAATATAAATATATATTTAAACAGGAAAAGAAAATCCTCTACATTGGGAGGCATCAAAGTTGTTGTTCTTTCATGTTTGAAGGATTTTGAGTACTTGACCCAATCTATTCACTCTAATTCTTCCGACCAAACAATCACAAATCCTAAATCCTTTTACTCATATATGCACCCTCCTCAGTTTCATAAAAATCTATAATAAAAATGAAATCATGATCAAAGTTCATAAAATTTTAAAACTGTATCCACCACTTTATTCCGTTCTTTATTAAATTAAAATAAAGTACTATTTATAGGAAAGACAAACAAAAAGTCTATATCCTTACCCTAGATCCCAATGTTTCGGAGAGAGAACTTGCACGTAAGCCTAATAGAGCGGACTAATGAGCACAAAAAATATTATATATTTTCCCTAAAAAAAAAAAAAAAAAAGAGTATATATTGGTGTCTCGATTGTGTGAATTTGAAAAAGAACAATAGTACAAATACAAGCAATAATTGACATCTCCCCTTAATCACCGGACAATATTTTAAAAATGATGACATATGTGTCTTTACCTAATGTGTTCACTTATTTAACCTCACAAGTTCTATATGTGTTGCACATAAAAGTCTAGCTTTTAACAAAAAAAAAAAAAAAAAAGTTGTGCTGCCCACTTTTAAATGTGTTGGGTTGAAAGCGCAATTGAAGGTCTAGGATCAAGATACAAACCATTCTAAATCCCGAGGCCGAGTATGGAAAGATAGTGCTGAACCATTGAACCCGTTTTTTTCCCACCAATACACACACACACACACCATTTCAGTGTCCTTGTGTTGGTTGTCTACTAATGCTTATACATAAAAAGATCGAAGGGAAAACTTTTTTTCTCACTTTACTTAAAAAAGATATGCTCCGTTTGATGATTCAACTCAAACTTAAATTTTTCATCTCAGTTTTGTCTTTTTCTGAATAATCAACAAAAATTATAACTAATTTTTTAAAAATTAACCAACTTCAACTTAAAAATTTCAATTCCAATTGAAACACCAAATGGAGACATACAATAGGAAATATTCACAAGTTTGTACGGCAAATTCACTACATAAGGACAATTTGCATATTCTTCTAAGCCATTAAAATTCATGCATTACAGCACATGGTTGATATGCGTTTAACGGTTTCATCATAGGATGCACAATTAAGGAAAAGGGGACTCATATGATTTCAGTACAGCACCGATCAATGAATGCCTTGTTTCAATGCATATCAGATTGATTCATGGCATCACCGAATAAATGCAAGAAAGGAGCCTTCATAAGAAACTAGTGCAACAGAATGAACGAAAATAACATAAATAAAAGAACATCAATAAGGAAAAGGGGACTAAATTTGCAAAACTACATAATATTATAGAGACACCACAATTTCCCACTCTAGCAATCATTTGATATCAGAGTAACAAAACAATAATTTGATTAACAACATCATATAAAAGATGTAAATGTAGCACGATTTTTGCAGTTTGGAGCAAGACGTGTCATTATAAGTTATGAAACTCTCCAAAAGTATATATCTAACAAAGAAAACAGTCATTGTGTTTGAATATAGAGTAATAAGTGTTTCAAAGCAGGGAAAAAAATATTTTGGCTCAAATTTCATTGTTTCCGTCTTCAAAATAAATAAATAAATACATAAAAATCCAAGACCAACACCATAACCAAAATCAGAGGAAAAGAAGACCCAGGTGGTCTTCTTCGGCTAAAAAAACCCATATCTAA
The DNA here is from genome assembly GCA_025413025.1 of Ficus hispida. Lineage (NCBI taxonomy): Eukaryota > Viridiplantae > Streptophyta > Magnoliopsida > Rosales > Moraceae > Ficus > Ficus hispida. Next base: position 4,117,710 of record CM046364.1, on the reverse strand, counting down.
TTTAATCAACGGTACCTTGAAGATGAAAATCAATACACACACACAGGTCAATAGTCCAACTTTCAATTCCATAATAAACATAGGAAAAAAAAAAAAAAACCATGCACACAAAAGGAAAATTTTCGCACAAATTATAACTAGGACTAGGAGATCGGAGTGAAAAAGTGCAAGTAGACAAATTTTCTGTTAATCTTGGAGTTCAGTTTTTGCAGGTTAAAGAAAAGGAGTGAATAGTTAGAATACAACATGGAGCAAGTGAAATTCAAACATGAATTTTCTATGCAACCTATAATGAAGCATTACAGCACATGGTTGATATGCGTTTAACGGTTTCATCATAGGATGCACAATTACTAGCTTCATCCTAATGTGTGTTGCGAGCGTCCTAATGTAGGTATATTGATCTCAATCTTACGATTTAAATTGAGCAGTACTTATAAAATGAGTATCAATACAACTTAGAGGATTTTCTACGCAATCCATCCCTTATAGCATGGACCATCTCAGGGTTGTGATCACTGATTCCATGCCCTAAAGTGGGAGGGCAGCCTTGAATCTCCAAAAAATGAAAATCCCCGATTCCACGGCCATTTCCGTCACGTATGACAAACAGAGCCTATATTTCACATGTGGCTCTTAAAGAAGGAACTTGGATAGTTGGATAGGTTAGTCAATTATCCCATAAGAATACAACAGAAAAATTGAACAGTTGCATCTCAACATTTTTGAACACCACTAACTGGTCCAAGAACATAACAGAAATAGAAGCATACTGCAAAGTTCTATTGGCTTATGGATTTATTCAGTCAGAGTCGGAATCATGTCTCCTCCTTTCTTTTTCTTTCTTGTGCTTCCTCTTGTTGTCCGAGGAACGACGCTTTTCCTGTTTTTCACGTTTTTCGTGCTTTTCTCGCTTCCTCTCTTGTTTCTTTTGTTTTTTCTCTTCGCGCTTCCTTTTCTTCCGGCTCCTTTCATCCTCCGACTCCTCTTCTTCGGTGTTCCTTGTTGATGGATTGGGCATTGGTGCTGTAGGCATTTCAGGAGGCAAGTCCATGATGGGGGATTGAAGAGAACTGGATTCTACATGGGGACGATGTGCTCTGTAGAAAAAGATCTAATATAAGTAAACACACAGAAGGATTTACAAAATTGACCAAAATAGGATGATGTGACTGTAGAAAAAGATAGAGTATAAGTAAACAAACAGAAGGATTTACGCAATTGACCAAAATAGGACAGCTCACATAATTTACTTGCAAGAATCTACTTAGTCAATTTAGAAAATTTCTTTCCAGTCACATACCTTGAGAAACCGAGACCATGAACATGTGCTGCCTCAGCATGCCCTTCACCCACATCCTCAGCGGTGGAGCCTCGCTTCACTAGCTCTGAGAACTCATGTTTATCAAGTCGATTACCTTGAGGGCGGCTACGCTTAGGAGCCAGGCCAAGAGCCTCTCTCATAGCCTGCTCCTCGTCGTCCTTAATCCTTTTAATCTCTTCTTTGGCAGCTTCCATGTCTGCACGTGATGAATCCTTCCCCCTGGCATACCAGTGCAGATCTTTCCCTGTTGATTTAGAAAATATAAAATAAATTAAAATAAAAAGTAAAGACATTCTTTAATCTTTATCAATAATGAATCTCAAAGTAGTCTACTATGTCTCTCCAAAAAAAAAAAAAAAAAAAAAAAAAGGTGGTCTACTATGGAAAATAAACAAATAAACAGTGCATCAAAATAAACCAGATTGAAACTACTTTTTTCTGGTAGCTCCCAAACCATAGAGCACAGTCACAGTCACAGTCACTGTCTCTTTTTTAATCTTTAAGAAGGAGTTCAATGAAACAGAAATTTATGTACACAGCATGGAAAAGGGGGAGGGAAAAAAAAAACTAGAGATAAACTTAAAAAGCTACACACCAAAAAACACCAAAGCAACTAACCAAGGAAACCTGCCCCTTCATAACTCAACCAAAATAAAAAAATGTAGCAGACCGAGTATCTTACACTCCATTTTCATTAAGAAGGGCCCACTTAGTACTCTATCCGAGAACATTTAACATAAGTTGCTAAAAGACCAATCTGGAGCTTCCTTTCCATTGATAGCCAGAATAACTTTCAGTTAGTTCCCTCTCTGCCAAACAAACAGCCTTGACCGCGTTTGTTGGGATATATGAGCAATCCACTTCATGAGGGATCCATATATCACATGGGGGGGCATCCACGTTATCTGGGCATACTAACCCCTACCCCTATAACCCATTTTGCTTCAGCAAAAAAAAAAAAAAAAGGCCTCCCTAAGGGCCGGAGCCTCCCCCACCTCTACCTCCATTTTCTTAAAACAACTTTGATCAACTTGGACAACCACTCCTGCAGTATTTTTTACCACCACAGACAACCCCATATTATCAGTTCCAAAGGTTGCATCACAGGCTATGGAAAATGATCTTGATGAGCACCAAAACCGAGACTGGGTTCTCAGACATCCAGTAATCACTTATGAATTAGCTACCTCCAACTTGTCCCAGATTCCACAAATATAGGGATCAGGAACAACTCCCCGAAATAGAAGATCATTCCAGGATTTCCAGATCTTGTGTACCACTTTTGCACACAAATTTGGATAGACTTTACTCGGTAGAGACAGGCACCGACTAGAGTTATCGGGATTGAGAAAGATTGACAGAATCTCCTGTGGTATATTAAAATCTGCTCCTTCCCCATGAAACACTCCACCATCCGCTAAACCAACATGCATGAGCAAGAACACCTAATGAAGAACTATTGAAGTCTATGACTCTCAGAAACTTTATACAGGAGGGGGAGGAGAGAGAAGTCTAAGTTCAGTACATTACAAAGTGAATGTTCCAGAAGCATGAACTTCTAGGAAAGCCAGAGAATAAAGCATAAGCAATAAACTAAAACTGAAGGAACAAAAGAAAAAGATAAACAACAGAAACAGCAACGACGACGATGACAACAAAGAAAAAGAAAGAAAAGAGAGTGACCTTTCTGCCATCTTCCAACCGGGGCCTTGATACTGTGACCAAGATAGTTTTCTCGGTGTTTATCAACTTTCACATCTTCCCAAGTAAATTCTGTGCGTCACCAAAAGAGTACCGAGAAATTAAACACAGCAACAAAAGGGAAGAGAAAACATAAATCATCCACATTATTGCATCCGCAAAACGAAAAATAACAAAAAACAAATATCCAAATTAGTTGCATTATGCAAATAAACAAGTAGAGTTAATACAAGGTTTCACAAATTTGGAGACGAACATGAATGAAAAAATCCTATGACTATGGCTTAAACAATTCAATAAACTCTAAGGATAACCTCCAGGATATGCGATTCTGAATTTCTAACTTGTTTGGTAAGAGGGACAAGTGGAAGGAGGGATAGTGGTGAGAGGTTAGTTGCAGAAAAAAGAGGAGAGAATGCATTGAGTGAGCGCTTTTCAATCCTTCAAAAAAGCCCTGATTTTGTTATATTCCAGTAAATATGGAATTAGAGAGACGCCAGGAGAAAACACAATAAGAAAATGGATCTCCAGTTCCTCCCTAATTTTCCTCACCTCGGTGACATACCTTTTTTTCCTTCCTGTTTTCTTTCCCTCCTACCAAACCCACCCTAAAGCCTCACATCAAATTGAACATGTCTATTTCCGCAAGATATTTTTCTTTAATTCACAAATTATCCAGATCTTGAACAAAAACAAAAACAAAAGACTAGCTCTAACTTTCTAAATCACCAAATAAAATGGAAAACCCATAAGCAATCAACTTGAAAGAAACATATTACACCACAGAATCTAAAACATCCCACACCTAAATGTGTATTTCAGAAATAAAAATTGTCATAACCAGGTATAACAGAAGGGAAAAAAAAAAGTTCTATAAAAACTCTGCTAAACTAAATAATTTCAACAGCCCACACAGACTCCTTCTTGGGTCATACTCAAGTCCAAAATTCTGCCGTTCAATCCTTCATTAAAGGTTTTACTTTTACGTCATTTCAACTTTCTCTTATCATCATTTTTCCTAAACAAAAATTACGAATAAATGCATGTATATATATATATATGTATATATAAGTGACAAATTAGGGATTTTGAATCTTTGTAATTCCAAAACACCATAATCCATTAAACGAACAAAATCAAAACTAGCAGAAATTCCCAAACATATTCATTGCCCTAGCAGTCGCAGGTCTAGTTGCTTCTCGTATATAAGTGACAAATTAGGGATTTTGAATCTTTGTAATTCCAAAACACCATAATCCATTAAACGAACAAAATCAAAACTAGCAGAAATTCCCAAACATATTCATTGCCCTAGCAGTAGCAGGTCTAGTTGCTTCTCGTAAAATATAGACAAACACACACAAACACATATATCTATATATATATATATTTGTATGTACCTTTTGCCCCTGGCTATACCAATTCACTTACAAAATTCAGGATTAGGCAAATACAATTAAAGAAATTTCCACTGTAAACTAATAAACGGCAGGATGAATCACACTGTTGTTTGGAAAATTTCAATGAAATCAACAGATTGAAGAGAAGTACGACCAAGAAAAAAAAATATAAAATGTCTAAATATTAAAAAAAAAAAAAAGAGAGAGAGAGAGGGAGAGGGAGAGGGAGAGAAAGAAAGCTTACGATCTCGGCCACCACGAACACCGCCTCGGGTAGGATGATACATAATTTCTTCAGTCTTTCACCACTCAAAACGAAACAGCCCTCTTCTTTCTCTGCCTTTGATGATTTATGGCTCGGCCTCGGCTCGACCCTTTTTTCATTAATAGCTAAATAACTTTTTTTTTATTTTAATTAACTACCGAAATTTTTAAAAATAAATTAAACCACGTTATTTTTTTTAAATAATTATTCAATTTTCTTAAATAATCAATCAATAATTAATTACATAATTATCTATCAGTGATTAATCATAATATAAATTATTAAATTTCATAGTCAAACACTAATTGATCATTAGTCAATATCAATTTTTATAGTCAATAACTGATTAGCAACTAATAAATCACTGATTGATGGATTTAGTTCACATATCATCTTATTTGTATCTCAATCTATGTCTCTCCAATAGTAATACGATACGTATATGACTAATATAATCATTTAATTAATTTGATAAGATATTACAATTTAATATATATATTTAATTGGTGTGTCATGATATTATTGAAAGGACATAAATGAGACAAGAATAATATGACACAAGAGTTGGATCCTTGATTGACCAAACCTGAAAAATTACAAGCAATCATTTTCCTAAATTAAAAAGTGTTAGGCCATTTCTTAAATTAAGTGATTAAAAAAGGTAACACAACCTAATTTTCTTTTTATTACTGCTTTTTTCTTTTTCTTTTCTCCTCCTGTTTTTTTTAAAGAAAAATACTTTAAAATATCATTGATGTTCAACATCACACTAATAGAGAAATAGACCCCACTGGTGAACCCCATGTTGTGGGACTCATCCTTTCTTAATAAGTGATGTTAAACATCACTGATGTTCTTTAACATTGTTCTTTTTTAAATTATTTTTTCTCTCTCTCTCTTAAGTATGAAATTTGAGAAATGTTTTCGTGCATGAAATTATCAGATCAAATATTATTAGTGACGGAGATAATTTTTTTTTCAAAGGTGTAATTAAACAAGAAATTTCAAATTATAATAATAAATCACTAATTTTTTAATCAGCTTCCCAACTCATACTTACAACGGGTATTGTGTGCATTTTTTATCAAAAATTAAATTCAGAGGGAAAAATTTGTGAACTTTTCAAAATTCAAAGGAAGAATGTTACAAATTAAAATTCGATGAGTATTTTATGACAAGGCCTAAAATTCAAGGAGAAAAAGTGTAATTTATCAAATTTTTATGTGAGAATTAATGTTAAAAATAAATGGAAAAGGAATATCGTGAATTTTGAGTTCATCTCACCCATTTTCTTAATTCCTACATTAGAACTAGTAGAGACATGTGCTTTGTTATTATTATTATTATTATTTTTTTGAAAGAAGAAAGAAGTTGAATACATAACTCATTAAATTCAATGGAAGTTGCTTATCATTTTATTGTAATAATTTTTAAGAGTTGAAAGTTGCATCACAAAAGAAGTTTTTCAAAAACATATTTCGTATATGAATTTAAGGAAAACACATTTTTGAATTAAAAGAAGTTTTTAATTTTTTAGGGTAATGAAAGAAGTTTTTTATTGAAAAAAAAGGGGCAAAAGGAATGAAAAAGGAAAGTAAGAAATAAGAAAACTAAAAACAAAAACAGTAGCAAAGCCAATAAAGGAAAAAAAAAAAAAAAAAAAAGAATACCCACCCCAAGTTCAAAAAAGAAAGGCAACAGTAAAAAATAACGTGAAATAAGAAGATGAAAATAAAGACAGGAAAAAAAAGAAGAAGAAAATTATAACTATCATTAACTCTAATATCAACTTTTAAATATAATTTATATAATCTTTTAGCTATCGTTTTTTATTAATAAGTATTTAAAATATCATTGCATTAATTATAATATCTATCAATAAAAATATGATACATAAATTTGTGGTAAAAAAATTGATATTAGAATTAGTATTCTTTACAATACAAAAAAAAAAAAAAGCAAAAGAAATTAAAAAAAAAACTTATGTGGTCTTTAGACTATTGTTTTTTATTAACAAATATTTAAAATATCATCATAATAATTTATAATATTTATTAATAAAAATATAACATATACTTTAGTAGTAAAAAAAAAAATATATATTAAAATTGGTATCCTAACAATATTAAAAAAAAAAGGGCCAAAGAAATTAAAACAAAAACTTATGTGGTCTTTACACTATTATTTTTTATTAATAAGTATTTAAAATATCGTCACAATAATTTATAATATTTATTAATAAAAAAATAACATATACTTTAGTAGTAAAAAAAAAAAAATATATATATATATATTAAAATTGGTATCCTAACAATATTAAAAAAAAGGCCAAAGAAATTAAGAAAAAAAAAAAAAAGACCAAGGATAAGAACTGGGCTGAACCCAGGCCTCTCCTCATCACACAAGAAGAGAGGCCTAAGTCTGGCAATTACACCACTGTGAGAGAAGGAATTAAAAAAAAAACGACAACCTCTTGAGATCGTTTTGGACGATCAAGCATAAATTAGTGCCTCTAGCTGCTAGGATTAGAATTTTGGTAAAATACAAAATTGGTGCTAACTTATCCTAACGAAATATTATAATAATATTTTATAGATTAAGAGCATTTCAATTTTAAAAAATATTTAAGAATTAAAGTTGTAAAAAATTAAAGGTTAAATTACAAATCTAATGATTTTTTCTTTTTAAAATTATCTATAAAAAATACATTTATCTTTTGCAACCCGACTTGAACCCGTAGATGACCCGAAGAAGCAATTTTTAAGAAGGGGAAAGTTCTAGGGCACTTCTACGTGGCTGTGGCAGTTGACTTTGCTGATTTTTACAGAAGAAGATGGCAATGAGATCGGTGCTGAGCCGAGGTGCTTTGACTCGCTCCATGGAGACGACTCGGGGAGCTACTCGCTACTTCAGCGATGGCAAGGGCAAGATTCTCAGCGAGGAGGAACGCGCTGCCGAGAACGTCTACATCCAGGTCTGTTTGGTTCCCGAGAAAAGAAAAAAAAAAAAAGAAAGAAAGAAGAATATCTGATTTATTCTTCTTTTATTTTTCTTGATGATCCATTTGATTATCCTTGGTGGTTGATTCTTTACTTTTGAGAGTCTAGTTTAGTGTTTTTCTTTTACTTTGAATGGTTGTGTTTGTGTAGAAAAAGGAGAGGGAAAAGCTGCAGAAATTGAAGGAGAAAGCTGAAAAGGAAAATGCCCAAAAGGAGAAGGAAAATTCTGAGAAGGTAACGCATTCTTTTCTATTTGGATTGTTCAATTTGTTCACTTTGAGATATTCTATCTGAAGATTTTTTTTTTCCCCAATAATAAAGCAACAGCAGACTTCAGGATGATATTGAGCTGGAAAAATTACTAAATGAAAATAGTTAAGTCAGTACCATAGATGTTATACTATGTTTGAATATTTTAAGGTTTCCACTGTCGCTACTTAGAAATTTGATTTCGAAAGTTGGAGCAAGGCATGATTCGGACCTAAGTTTTTCTAATGTCCAAAAACTGGATTGTAATTATCACATGAAGATTAAATGCATTTTAATCAAAGGTTAATTTTGTCATTATAATGTCAGAGCGCAAGTGTTTTGAGAATTTACAACTTTTAAAATTAGTATGTGAAACGTGAAAGTGACAAAATTAAAACTCAGGTAGTTACAATCCAGTTTTTTGTAGTGTTTTGGAGAGAGAGATTGCCATGGCACGAATTCGTAATTTGAGAACTAGCTCTAGATGTTCTAAAATTCAGGGACTAAAATAGTATTGGACCTAACTAAAAATGAAATTAATCGACCAATTAATTTGTGGGTTTATTTTGGTCTACTTTTCTTAATATAACAGATGTGAAGTCTATTTCTTTAATACATTTGTTTTTTAATTCTGTGATTTACCCAAGAAGCTTGATTTGTTGGTTGTTTGTTCCAACATTAACGTTGTTAATCGCAGATGTGATCTACTGTCTTATTTCCCTTAATTAATTTGGATTATGGGTAAAATACTGGCTCCTCATAACTCTTTGGTTATGATGTGCAATTTTACTGTGCTTCTCGTTTGCTTCATATTCATAATTCATGCAACTCAATGAAAGGGGAAATTAGGTATACAGAATCTTATTCACGCTAATTAACAATGTGCCTTAAAACCCCTAATCATAATGCTGATTCTCTAACCATACCTTCTTTACAATATAAGCCTCTCATTGCATATGAAATATGTTCTATTTGCACTCTTTTATACCAAACGGTCGTGAATTTTTGGACATTTATTTGGTTACTGACAGTATCTCTCTCTCTCTCACAAGAAATATATGTTTTCTCTTTTTGCTCCCTAGAACTTACAATTTTCACTCTATTAACACCCTAGCTTATGAAATGTTTCACTATTAGTCCCTTTGTGACAGAAAGGTCAGAAAAATGATTGGGTTGATGAGTGGGTGGAAGGTAAAATGAATGTTGGGTGGTTGATTGGCTTGGGGAATTGAAGCAGATCCATGCTACCAATCTCATATAAAAAAAAAAAAAAAAAAAAAAAAACTGTGGTTTTCATATGCTGGCTCAATGGGGTAACGCCTGATCAACAACCCAACATTTATTTTTCCAATTACCCTCCACCCGTTCTTCATTCTGGCACTTTTGAACATTTTCTATCACAGAGTGATAAACAGCGAAACATTTGATAAGTTCAAGTGCAAATACTTTGATATTTCAAGTTCTACGGGACAACGTGAGGCAACTTATACCTAGGGGACTAAAATTGAAATTAACTGCTTTTATTTATTTATTTATTTTTAAGACTTTTGGGGCGGTAAGATCCAAAGTCGAGAGGCAAACAGCCCAGCCCAACTCCTGGTTGTCATCACTCGATCCTTGATTTCATATTTCTTTTTATTTATTTTTAACTCTCCATTTTGCTCATGTTCTGGTGGTTGAACATTTTCATTATAACCCAGTCCTCTCTCCCTTTGCAGAAACCTGAGGGGACCCATTGAGGCTAAAATGCTCATCCGTACCGGCCAGTGAAATCATGAAGAATAAAACTTGTTTGTGCAATAAAGGAAAAAAAAAAAACCCCTTGTGTGTGCATGTTTTAGCTCATGGTGAATCTAAAAAGACTGGTTCTCATGTACAGAGTATGGTTGTTTGAATCACGTCTGATAAAACTGTTAGTTTGATCTAGTGAAGATGTTTATGTTGGACTGAATTATTGATCAAGTCTTACTACTGCATCTGCAGCTATCGTATTTTTTTTTTCTTTTTTCTGTCTTCCGGAGAAGTAATGGAAAATTTGGTTTATAACAAAACATTTAGGATATCTACTAGATTTTACATATACAGTTAAACTTGTGATGTAGCATCTGGGCTCTGCAGGGGTTGCAAGCAGTCATTGAACCACCCTTCGGTTTCTTGTCGAAACCATAACAAAGATTGTTAGTTTTCTGATCGACAGGCTAATCACATGTTTGAACGCTTTATCATATGAAAAGGATGTGTATATGAAACAATTATAAATTTTTCTACCATTTTAACATTTCTTGAATAAGAAGATAAGAACTGGAGAGAGTGGCCGGTTCAACATCTGAAACTTGCAGCCGATCCAACTCTCGGCAGGCAATTCTGAAGAAAATTCTTCAACAGTCTTCAGTTCTTGCCTAGACAGCAAAGAAGAACAAATATGTAAAAAAGCACAAAGCTCTAACAAAAACCAAGGTAATCATCTTAAAATTTTCACTTGAAAAATTATGAATGAATAACAAGAGCAGGGCAATGAAAACCAAAAGCGATCTAGCGGAGCATTACCCTCCACCAGGATGCCCCACGTAGACCACTAAGCTGATCAATCCTCCAGGCATCAGGATATCCCTCGCGACTTTCAACGCTTCAAGCGTCGTCCGTGGCTCGGTGATTATTGTTTTATCACCACCAGGAAGGTAGCCTAGGTTGAAAGCAACAAGCCTGAAAATTCGCAGGATATGGAAATTACTGCTTCTTTCCTAGAATGAGTGATGTAAAAGTAATACAATCTGCAAAAAAGTGGTCAACCTGGGGTGAGGTAGAGGAATATCACTTTCCAAGAGGATATTTCTATGGGATGATTTGGGAAACACCATTTTAAGAAATAAAAGAAAATTTTCCTTTTGTTGTTCAGCTCCTAATATTGGGTGGTATTACACTGAAGGCGAAATCTTCTTCCACCTATAGGAAAGTGTCGTAGGTGAATACGCTATTGCATAATGGTACTGTGCCTCGTTTACCCCCTTAGTCAAGTATTCAAAATGTTTGGTTCGAATGTTCTTCTCATAGTTAGTACACGAGTTTCTTAAGATATCCGCAAGAGCCTTAGGAGTAGGGTACGAATCAGCTGGGGGCCTGTTTCCTTAGGGAAAAAAGGCATATAAGAGGAAGAAGGGGTCTTCTGGAAGCAGGAAGACAGTGAAGTAAGCGGATATGGAGTACTCGAGGGACAGGCCCTGAAGTGAAGGATGGGAACGAGCAGGATCTCAGCAGACCAGGAAAGAGAGTCAACGCCTTCTTGATATTCTTATTCTAATGTCTTGATTTTATGGTTTAGGTCTGGCAGACTAATTCGTTTGAGGTAGACAGGAAATACTGTTTAGAGAAGATTCAATGGGGAATGAAGAGAGAAAATTGAAGAGAAAAAAATGGATGCAAAAACGAAAACATTTTGAGAACAAAGAACAAGAATATGTATTTAAATTGTGACTAAGCATCTAGGAATTCTAGCACGAGTACTGTACCTCACCAAAGTATCTTCTGGAAGAAATCTGCCATTTTACTATGACATTTTGGAAGAGTTTAACAAGGTCTTTCTGCAGAAAAATGAATTCAGAAGCATTGGCATACACGTTTGTTGTGAGGTCAATATCATAAACTAAAAACGAGGAATAATGTAAGTTTCATTCCCATGGTCCATAGCGCAGTAGCAAATGCTAGATGAAATCCATCGCTAAAATTAGGAACATCTGACTTGGGTAAATGTTCATAAACATTTTTATTGCTATGACGTTCCTGAACAAACAAACAGTAAAGTTGCCCAATTATATCATCTCAACTAAAACAACTACACCAGCACACATAAATATAGTCAAGTTCATGCCTCATTAACCTCACCGTATGTTGTCCATTTAATTTCAAGTAACAACATATATTTTTTCAAGCATTAAACAGTTAACGTGCTCAATCTGAATATGACATTATTCAAACATGATCTAACAGCTCAAAATTGTCTCACATGTTTTTTTTTTTTTTTTTTTTTTTTTACCTGCCTTAAAAAAGTTACCCTATTTTCTTAGAAGGGAAAAGGAAATAGTCTGCAAGAAGGCTACCTTATTCGAACAGACTGACTGTTCCAGCAAAGAAGATGTGCTCTCTAAAGCAGCTTTCTGAACATCGAAACCATAAACACGACCCTGCTGAGATTCATCAGCAACCATTTTCAGCAATGTTAAGGTATCATAGCCATTGCCACAAGTTGCATCAATGACCAGATCTCCTTTTCGGACCACGTGTTCCCACACCCTATGAAGGATGGTTGTGGTTCAATGTTAGATATCGTGATCAAAGTATGCTAATAGAAAAACTATGAATTAGAATGTGTCCATGAAACCAGATAAGCCGTTTCCATCTTCATGGAAGCTACAGTTGTAAGTAAATGAAGGGGAAAAAAAAAAACCGCTCAGAAATAGTAATTGAAATGTTGTGATCAAAGTGGCCATAACACAGTTCTTAACTTCTAAGAAAATGGTCCTGCAAGTCTAGCAATTAGTGCACATAAAAATAATAATCCTATATAAACAAATGGCGTTGTACATCTCTCTCATGAAATTTTCACAATTGGCAAGCTACACTAAACTTTTACTTTTGGTAAATTACCCCCCAAATTCAACAATATGTTGCAAAAGTGCATCCAAATCCAAGACTGCTGTTAAAATTTAGAGAGAAATGCCCTCGTGTATGTTATGCGAGCTCATTTGAAGAAACAGACTGAAATTTCTAAAGGTTGTCAGAACACGTGATGTCAATGACATGAGGCATTTTTTCTTCTAAACTTTATCTATCATTCATCGATTTGGAACACTCAGTACTGTTTCATTAAGTGGGAAATTGACCGCAATATAAAGTTCAGGAGCAACCTTGCAAATCACCAAATCTCATGGATTAAAAGAGGGAAAAGAACTAAAAACAAAGCACAGTAAAACGCACTTACTTGTGAGCAACTTCAATGGCCTTCTTCTTGCCAAAGACAAAGCTCACCAAAACATCCTCCACACCTGAACACGACTTTAACATCAGAATTCTCAACAAAAAGACAGATAATTTGTAATTTCCATGAACAGGTTCAGATGTCTATACGAAAGAAACAAATACCAATAACCCATTTCTAAAAACTTTACCTTACCATTAAAGGTACAAAAGAAAGACAACTTATATACATATATACATACAAATATATATATATATATATATAAACTCGGTTATAACCATTCACTACTCTTCTAACTCAGTTAATGTAAAAATAGAGAGAGAGAGAGAGAGAATGGGCACCAGAGAGAGGGGAGTCTTCTGGAGCGGAATCCGATGCAAAAGGAAGACTTTGAGAAATGGAAATGGCGGAAGCTTTCGAAACGTTTCTGGGAAAAGAGTTGGGCCGGCAAGAACAGAGCTTTCTTGGAATAATACCGTAAAAAACGTTTCTTGAAGGGAGAAAAAGGGGTTTCACGTTAAAGCTTGAAAACAAAGATTTATGTAGTCCTCCTGAGATAAGTCTTAAAGAAGACATCGCTTGAACACAGTTCGTCTCTCTTTTATCTGTGGCTTAGAATTTGAAAGGAAGAGGAAGTTGCATTTGAATGACAAACGACGTCGCTTCTATAGTTTTTAGTTATTCACTATGACTGCCGTCGTTTTCACAATTCGCATCTGCATTTAGCCGTCGTTCAAATTTGTAATGTGATTTTTCTTTCTGAACACGCTTAGGACTGTGCATCTTGAACCAGGAATTGCCAATCCCGTTCAAATCTGCCTGCCCCGAACCCGCTAAAACCGAGAATCGAAAACCCGCCATAAATTACGTGGTTTGAAACTGACCCGACTTGACCATCTACGGAAAGAGTTGCGGGTTTGGTTTTTGATCGACACATAAACCCAATCAAAATGTGTGCTTTTTTCTTGACATTTTTATGACGGGCACGATTTTTTGTGACATTTTCGAGTCAAGATTAGGGTATGATTTTCGAGACGTTTTCATGTTGATATTAGGGAATAATTTTAGTGACATTTTCATGCAAAAATTACGGCACAATTTCTTAGTCCAAAATGTGTGTGTGTGTGTTTTTTTTTTCCGCGATGTTTTTATGACAAAATTAGGGCATGATTTTCATGACGTTTCGTGTCAGAATTAGGGTAAGATTTTTGGTCTAAAACATGTACTTTTTTCTTGACGTGTTTGTGATAAAAATTGGGCACAATTCTCGTGAGGTTTTTTTGACAAAATCAGGACACGATTTTCAGGATGTTTTTGGGTCAAAATTAGGACACAATTTTTTAGTCCAAAATGTGTGCTTTTTCCATGACATTTTTATGACAAAATTAGGGCACGATTTTAGTGATATTTTCGTGTCAAAAATTAAGACACGATTTTTTGTCCATCGGTTGGATGGTATCACCACAGATACTGATTGATAGCTTAAAAAAATTGATAATTTAAAATACATAAATGAATAATTAATTATAATTTGAAGACATGTCATGATATTTTTTACAAACAGTTTTTTTCTTTTGACAAAAATCAATCGAACACTTCAATTTGTAGCATTTTCTCAAGTTCCCGAATTTGTTTAACTTGGATACCACTGTTCAAATTTCAATATACTTTGCTCAATTATATTACCATTATAAATACCACCGATTAACTTTGAGACAATTGATTTAGCAAAAATCAAATCTTTGTTTCATTAGTCACAATTAAAATCTTTTCTTGCATTAGTATTTTCTCTTATATCAAAATTCAAATTTCTATTTTAATTTAGGAAACATAATATTAGATCTGTAATTGTTTTGAAACCCGTACCTATCAAAAAGGAGAAAAGAAGGTTGCCAAAAAAAGGGCTTCAGCACATGTTTAAACAGGAAGCTTAAACACAAGCGCTCAACAAAAGTAAGCAAATGGGCAAAAGATATTATATAAAGAATTCCTATTGCTTTCAATTAATGGATTTGTAGCATCCATCCGTTTAATCAGACTACCTATAAAAACTTATTTATCCAATATCTTCACAAATGACTACGAATAAATGAAAAAAAAAAAAAAAAGGCCAATAATCTACACTGCCAAATCCTAATCTCCTAAAGACACTGTACTATGGCTATGTAGGGTATATGTACAGGAAGACTATACTAATTGTTGGAAATTGCCATGTATTTTTTCACATGGGAAAACCATAAGAAGTCTGGTATCCGAATTGACCTCCATGGTTAGGCATGACATTTAGTGGTTGAGGCTGGTTCAGCTGTTGATGAAACGACGGTGGCGGCATCTGCTGTGGTGGTGGATTCGAGGCAGGTGGCTGAATGAAGTTACTTTGATCAGCAGGCGGCTGTGCGGGAACCAGGTTGGAATCGACGGTGGTTATGTCGTGGATGCTTGATCGTTTCCTCTCCTTCTTCCCTGCACATTGGCGAATGTAGTATTTCTGGGCATGGCTTGCCACTTGGGTCGGAGTTCTTGTGATAACCACATTCCTTGAGATGCTCCTCCAGTCACCCTTGCCATATTGCTGAAGCCCCTTCAGAAATAATCTGTACACAAAGGGGAAAAAAAAAAAAAGAACTGTCAGTTGGTTTTATGAAATCAACAATATTTTTCATACTAACAAGAGAAAAAACTAATTACAAACCAATCAAATGATGACAAATTATTTATTAAACAGGTTTACCAGATCATCACACTTACATGGTACACCATCCAATAAATAATTAACATTTAAGCGATTTGTTGATTCAAACCCATCCTAAATTGTTATTGAACGAGTATTCATTGAATAATTTCTCTCAAATTATATGGTTTTTGTCAATTACTACTTTCAAGTTTATAATAAACCTTTATCAGATAATCTATTTAAATCAATAAAAAGATAAAAGCGAACCGGATAAGCCTAATTGGTTTGCAACCTGAGAAAATCTTTGACCAAATTTACCAGTTAAAAATAATTTCAGACAAACAAAATCCCCCGACTATAAATTCTACTGGCTTTCTTAACTGTCTTATCAACTCAGCATATTATCCCTAAATTCCAATTTCCCATTGAATTGTTGAAAGACTTCAGACACAAAATTTATAAAAGAAACCAAAAAAAAAAAAAAAAAAAAAAATCCAAAACGCTTCCGATGATCATCTGGGCACCATTAGGCAGCCAATAAAACACACCCAAAAACTTTCTCGGAAAATGTTACCAAGAAACGATACAACAACGTTTTAGATATTCAAACTCAATGTTTTTCTTTCTTTCTTTCTTCTTTTTATTTTATTTTATTTTCCCCCTTCTTTTGAGACAAATTCCTAAAAGAAACTAGTAGAAAAAATTTTCTGAAATTCCATGCTAAACAAGGTTCACCTGAAAATCACTTCGAACTTCAAGCTTAATCTACTTTCCCAATTACGAGAATTAAAAGAAAACTTGTACCAAGAAAACAGGTTGATTTTCCCAAGAAACGAAAGAGAAAGAAAATCAGGATAATAAACAGACAAAAGAGAAAAAAATTCAAAACAATAGACAAAAATAAATAAATAAATAAAATAAAGAGAAGAAATCGAAAATTTACTTGTGTTCTTGTTCAGTCCAAGGAGTGCCTTTCTTCCTATCAGGATCCTGCTTGGTCTTGGCCGTCCCGAACGAGATCTGATTGGTCGAGTCCCAGCCGCCGCCGCCGCCAGGCGGACTCATCGCCGAGTCGTCGGCGTAACTCGGGAGCTCGACTCGGCCGGCGTCGATCTCCCTGACGTCGTGGACGAGGTCGTGGTAGTGGGCGGCCACGTCGGCGACGGACTTGCCGGGGAGGCGCAGGGCGATCATTTCCCACCGCTCGGGGAGGCCGTCGGGGATGCTCACCAGCGCCTGCTCGAACAGCTTGTCCTCCTCTCGAGTCCACCGAGTCGGCCCGGCCAGTGCCCAACGTGGATCGTCTTGGAACATCGTCGTTGTTGTTCTTTGCTCTGTCAAAGGATTTTTTTTTTTTTTTGAATTTTTAATTTTTCTTGGGGGTTTCTCTCCGGACTGGGGAGAAAGGAGAAGTGTGGATTTCTTGGAGATTTCGCGTTTTTTGGGGCGGGTGGTTTGGTAGAAGATTTCGATTGAGTTTGGGGCTTATATATACAGATGTATATATATATATATAGAGAGGAGAGAGAACAAGAGGAGAGAGAGAGCGACAGAGTTGTA
This sequence comes from Ficus hispida, assembly GCA_025413025.1. NCBI lineage: Eukaryota > Viridiplantae > Streptophyta > Magnoliopsida > Rosales > Moraceae > Ficus > Ficus hispida. Next base: position 4,100,566 of record CM046364.1, on the reverse strand, counting down.
TTGTGAATAAGACGTTTTAAAATTTGGGGGCATTTTTGGAGTTTTGCGAAGGGCAGGGTACCAACTCAACAGAGTTCCAATTCAACACGTTTTTGCTTTTCTTGGATTTTCTATTTTCCCCGTATATTTAGAAAAGTTTTAAATTTTATTTAACGTTTAAAAGCGGTGAGGTTTTTCCTAAAAGTGTTTACCGAATCTGTGAATCTATTCAATTTGCTTATTAAAGTCTAATTCATTGGATTAAATTGGGTTAAGAGATTAGTAGATAAATTGAGATTTTCTCAATTCAAATGTTATGAATTGAATTACAGATTAAAGATTTTTCAATCCATGTAATTTATCAATTTGAACTATATATATATATTTTATATATACGTATTTATTTTTCTTTAAAATTTAATAAGTATATACATGTTAAGATCTGATACAAATATTAAGCATTTATTCATCTCTTTGTGTGGTAACTTATCTTGTTTGTTATTTTTCACTTTCTTACAGAGAAGTCAACCATTACTTCAGAATTTGTGGTCATTGAATTACTTTGATATAGTATTAGTTAAGCTGATAAGTATGTATATTTTATTTTGAGTTTAGTCTATAGTTATTATTATGTAATGTAATGTTACAATTTAGCTAATGATTGAAAACTAGAAGTTAGTTATGTTGTAATTGTATTGAACTATTTTATGTTTAAACATTATATTTTTATATTTTAGTTCCTAGATTTTTCGGATTGAATTCGTGAATCCGATCCGTGTAATCCGAGGTTTATGGATTGATTGGATTGAAATTTCACAAATTGAGATTCTCCCAATCCGAATATCATGGATTTAATTACGTATTGGCGCCTAATTTGTATTGAACACCACTAGTTTTTCCTAAAAAAAAAGGTGAGGTTTTATTATTTTAAAAAAGTGAGGTTTTTTCTCTCTCATACTGTAATAAAAAAAAGAATAAATTACTAGATTGATTCATGAACTAAACTTATGCAACTTTAATCATTGAACTTTTTTTTTGTAATTAGAATGTCCCTAAATTATTAAAATGTTGCTATATTAGTTATTTACGTTATTTTTTGGATGGAATAGCATCACTTTTTAATCAATTTACTAACTGATTATGTTTAAAAATTAATGAAAATCACTAGTGTAGTAACATTTTAATAGTTTAAGGGCATTTTCTATTTTTTTTTTTTACCATAAATGACCATAAATTATTAAAAATATTGTTACTGTAATCTGTAGTCCTTTCTATTATTTTTTGGATGAAATTCGTAGCTAATACCACTTTTTGAACAAATTACTTATAGATTCCATCAAAAATTGACGGAAAGGATTATTATAGCAATATTTTAAAATTCAGGGGCATTTCAGCTACGAAAAAAGTTTAGGTACTAAATTGTACAAAGTTAAAATTGAAGGATTAAATGAGCAATATCTCCTTAAAAAAAAAAAAAAAACTCTTACCAAATGTGTATACAAAAAATTTGAAAGTGCTTATAACGGTAATTTTACATTTAACTTCACCACAAAATATAGAATTCGAATCATTTTATCTCTAAGTTTAAAAAAATAATTTTTTGAATAATATTCCCCTAAAAAAATGTGTAATGTGTTTTTGTTTTAGAAGTTTTAGTATGTATATTTTTAATAACTTAATATGTATACTGAATATACGTCCATACGTATATATATTTCGTCGAACTACACAGCGTTTTTTTTTTTAACAATTGAAAAAAATAATTACAATATCTAACGAATATACATTTCTATAATAAGCTTGGATAAATTGATCATAAGTTTAGAATAGATAATATCGTGATTCATATCGAACTAGTAGTTTGTGTTTCGGATACTTCATGTAGAAATTCCCTCTATATTTGTCGTTTTATTTCTTTTTAGCAATTTTTGAAATAATTCACGTATTAAAAAACAAAAAAGAAATGCCTTTAATGGTCTATAATTCTCTACGTATATTTTTTTAATACTAGTCACATAGCACATACAACACACAAAATAAACAAGCAAAACAAGTAGTACGCGTTTTTGTGTGTGTGGAATAGACAAACAAAATAAAAAAAAATACCTCATGACAGGCAGACATGCATTGAAGCTATCACGCGATGATTACTGAAATGTAATGAAAGGAGCATATTAATTTTTTATATGTAGTTATAGATAATGGGATTCAACCCCATATTTGATAAGATTGAATCCCATAAACTGATAGGGATAAATCTCAATACTCTCTCATAATGAAGGGTTTAATGTGAGCCATTGTATAGATTCCATATGTGTAATTCATTATTTATAAGAGATTTGGGTTAATCTTATTAATAATATTCTATTTCTTAAGATATTTGAAGCGTAACGAGGAGGAAAATGATGCAAGGTGATTTTTTGTGACAGCTGGCAACTGTATAATTTTATTAAGAAATTGCGTAAGTGTACCTTTATAGCTAAGTTTTCAAGCGATTTTGCCCGTAAAGATTACCAATATGTTATTCCCTCCCGCCTCAAAAAATAATAATAATATAATAATATTTTTATACAGCCTATACTCATATATTGTTGCAATTTTTCTATTCTCACTTACTAAAGTTTTGGGGACATAGTTTTGAAAATTGTTTATAAAAAAATATTAAAAACTTTAAATTCACCTTAAATTTTTCATTATTTCAAAATTAGTACCAATTTCTTTTTCTTTTTCAAAAAATAACTTAACAAATTATTAATTTGAATTAGAGTATTATTTTTAAAAGAATTTTTCCAGACTATGTTCCAAACAAGAGTTAAGAACAAAAATACAAAAAATATGAAATTTAAGCTCCACCAATTTTGTATGTGTATTATATGTTTATATATACATGCACATAAAATAATGACGCCTTATTTTTCTTTGAATCAATTTATTTAGCTTGTATTTGATTCGCCGGTTGGAGATTAAATTTTTAAGTTGGAATTGCTTACTTTCAAAAACTAGTTATAATTTTTGTTGATTTTCAGAAAAAAGAAAAAATTAAGATGAAAAAGTATAATTTAGTTAGAGTTAAACTTAAATGTCAAACAAAATAGAAAGTGAAATTATCGTTATTTGTCAAAACATATTATATTCACGTTGATACGTTAGTTGTTTCTCAAAGTAGCGATTAGAGTAAGATCACCAATCATCATCAACTTTTACTTCTATAAGAAAACTATTAGTAATCAAAACTCTTTTAAAGGTCATTCTAAAATTTATATCACTACTACAAAATTTAGATTTCGCACGGAGCTTCCACACCTTTTTTGAAAACAGTTGTGGAAAGTATGCTAAAAATAGGAAGCGAAACTGGATTTCCAAAAACAGTTATGGAAGTTAAAGCTTCCACGACCATTTTCACAAACGGTCATGGAAACATAGGATTCTACAACAGTTTTTTGAAACTTTTGTAGAAGTTTCAGCTTCCACGACCGTTTTTTAAAAATGGTCATAGAAAATTCGGCTTCCACGACCATTTTTTAAAAATCGTCGTGGAATATTCACGAAAAATACCCACAAGGCCGAATCCTGCCCTCCTTTTTTTTTTTTTTTCACATCAACACTATAGTTGTAGTAACCAAAATCAGTTAAGAACACTCCGAAAATGGTCATTACAGCACAATTGGACGTCGCCACTACCATCTACCATCCATCTCTCTCTCTTGTAAGTGATTACTAACTTCTTTTATTATTATTCTCGTATTTGGACTTATTATTTTAGGTTTTGTATATTTTAGTTTTGCTTTTAGGATCTTTTTGATGAATTGTCAATGGGTGTTAATTTTTTATATGCATTTTGAAATTTACTTTGACTTCTAAAACTTTGATATTTTGATTTAGGATTTACAAATCATGGATAGAAAATAGATATGATTTGATAAATTGTCCAAAATATATGAAGATGGTGTTGAAGAATTTTTGTCATTTGCCAAAACTCACATACAAGATGATAAAATTTCGTATCCTTGTGAAATTTATGGAAATCATAGATCTTATTCCATTGATGATGTTAGAGGGATTTGCGTGTATATGAGATTATTTGTTCTAATCAAATTTACATAGTGAAGATTTTTTCAATATTAAATATACATCGATGAGTAAAGGTAAAGAGCTATTTTTGAGAAAGACGTTGGTGATAACATGTTCAATATGATAAATAATTTGGAAGAATACTTTGTACACCATCCAGAGTTATTTGAGGTAATGATTAATGATGCTGAGATGCCCTTGTATGTTGGGTATACAAAATATACAAAATTAGGACATTAGTTAAATTATGGAACATGAAAGCGTGAGAGAATGGACGAATTCTATTTCATGACTCTTTTAGAATTTCTAAAAGATGTTCTACCAAATGATAACAAAGTGCCACCTAGTATGTACGAAGTGAAGAAGATGTTGAGCATTTGGGAATAAATATGAAAAATACATGCTTGTCCAAATGATTACGTCTTTTATCGGAAAGAATATGAAGATTTAGATGAATGCATGGCTTGTAAAGAGTCAGATGGAAGAAGGGAAAAAGTGTCGAATGGTAGCAAATGAATGCCAGTGAAGGTATTATAATACATTTCACCAGCTCCACATTTGTATCATTTATTCCAATGCCGATCATGCTAAGAATTTGACTTGCACATGATAAATAGGTTGACGATGACAAGCTTAGGCATCAGCCGATGCACCACAATTGGATACCTTTGATGACAATCATCTAAATTTTAGTGCATAACCCATAAATTTACGTCTCGATTTGTCGGCAGACAAATGAACACACATAGTAATAGGAGTAGTAGGCATAGTACTTGGCTAGTCATACTTGTCAACTACAATTTCCTTTAGAATTGTACACGAAGCAGAAGTTCTTGATACTAACTTTATTAATTTAGGTTCTTAATAATCAGGGAATGACATTGATGTGTACTTGGTACCATTAATCAATGATCTGAAAAGCTAGTGGAAAATGGGTTAGAAGTTAGAGATTCTTACCGTCAAGAGACGTTTAAACTTCATGTAATGTTGATTTAGCAATTAATGACTTTCTTGCATTTGGCAACCTATCTGGTTATCTGGTGAAGAATTCTATATGTCGTCCGTTTATATGAAGGAAACATCTTCCATCTAGTTGAAAAATGATAAGAAAAATATTTACCTTGGCCACAGAGATTCTTGTCAAAGAATCATCGATACCGTAAAAAAAAAAAAAAAGACTTTTGATGCTAATAGCGAAGAAAAAACCATCCTCAATTTTGACAGACATGATGTATTTGAGGTGGTTAAAGATGTAAATGTAGTTTTAGAAAAAGAAAACGGAAGGATCAGTAGTCGATGGACCTTGAAGAAGAAGTCAATCTTCGATGAACTTTTATATTGGAAGTCACTTTACGTTCTCATTGTTTAGATGTTTTGCATATTGAGAAAAACATCTGTGGATCGATAGTGGGAAGTTGCTTGATATTCCGAATAAAACTAAAGATGTGTAAAGGAAATGATGGATCTTAAGAGATGAAGATTAACCTAATTTACTCCCCGAGAAAAGAATGAACAACACTTACTTATCTCATAAGTACACATTATCAAGACAAGAAAAGAGAAAGCTTTGGAATGGCTTGCTTCCATGACAGTGCCAAGTATGTATTCTTCCAACTTTAAAAGGTTGGTGTCGATGAAGGATTTGAGGCTGTTGGAATGAAAACGCATGATTGTCATATGTTGACGCAACAATTATTACCTCTTGCATTATGGGGAGATTTAATGAAAGATGTGAGATTCGCAATTATCAAGTTATGCTCATTTTTCAATTATTATGCTCAAAGGTAATTGATTTACTTATTCTAGATTCATTACATCAGAAGTGGTGATGACATTATGCATGCTTAAGAAGTATTTCCCACCATCATTTTTTATATAATGATCCATCTAATGGTACACTTAGTTCAAGAAGTTAAGCTATGTGGACCGGTATTTGAGGTGGATGTATCCTTTCAAAGATACATGAAGGTTTTGAAGGGTTATCTGAAGAACAGAAATAGGCCGGATGGATGTATAGTAAAAAACTACATAACGGAGGAATCAGTTGAATTTTACTTGGAGTATTTGTCTAATGCAGAACCAATAGGATTGCCAAAGACAATACACTTTACGTCAAAATGACTGTCCATACGTTCCTTCACCGGTAAATCAAAATGAATGGGAGCAAGTTTTTCGTTATGTTTTGCATAATGCTAAGGAAGTGGAGCCTTCCAATGAGTTCACATGTAGGAATTAAGAGATGTGAATCCAAGAAAAGAGGAAGTGAAAAGTGATTGCAAAATAGCACAACTGGACATTTCGGGAGTGGATAAAATACATGTGCATATGAAAGCTACATTTCTCAAGGCTTAATAAAGCTAGAAGGAGACCGTTATCGATAGTCACAAGATATATATCGTCTTTGTCAATGGCTACTCCTTTACACTCGAAAAAGAGTAAGAAGCATCCCGTCCAAAACAGTGGTGTGACCTTTATACTAAGTTTATGCATATTTCCTTTGTAAAGGACAAGAATATGATGTACAGTTCTATGAACTACTTTGGTTTATTGAAGATATTTGAAACTTGATTATTGCAGTTGTAGATAGCACTTTTTAATGCAAGTGGGCCGATTATAAGTATGTTAAGATTGATAGTGACAGCGTGACAATGGTGGACTTTAGGCGATCGAGATATAAAAATGATCATTTCATTGTGGCGTCACAGCTGTCTAATTATTTTATACAACGGATCTGACAATTTACAGTTATCATTAGTTGTACCAATAAAGCCATGAATAATTTGTGATGGCTAAGAAGATGTTGAACATTGCACCGACATTCCATTTGTCACAAAAGGATTGCCACCGGTAGATGATTTCGATGATGATGTTTCACATTGCTTTGTTTAGATGTCGAGTAGACATGTGGTGATAAACCAATGAAAAAGAAAAGAAAAAAAAAAAGAAAAAAACAGAAACTTGATTTTTTTTTTTGACTTTGTATATAATTTATACACTTTATTAGTTATTAATTATGCATATTATATTACTTCTGGACATTTATTAAATGATAATGAAAACAAGAATTAAAAATGGGTTGTTGTATGCATAACACACATGATTGGCTGCCTATAAGATGTTCATTAATTATTTTCTATTTACAAAAAAAAAAAAACATACCACGACCATTTTTTTGGAAAACGGTCGTGGTTTCCAACATTAAACGACAGTTTATTAAAAAAACCATCATCTAATTTTTTTTATTATTTGTTAAAAAAAAACATACCACCATCGTTTTTTTTTTGATAAACGGTCGTAGTTTATAATTTTAGACGACGGTTTAAAAAAAAAAACCATTGTCTACTGTTAGACTTTCCACGATCGTTTTTTCAAAAAATGGTCGTGGATTGTTATATATTTTTTAAAAAATTTTTTTTGCTTAACATCTGGTTTTAGAGGTTAAATTAAAAAAAAAAAAAAACCATATTCCCTCTCGAACCTATTTTCTCTTACGTCTCTTTCTCTCTCACCTCAATCTCTCCCTCAAAACCCATCTCCTTTGTCGCGACTCCTCCCTCCATTCTTTTTTGTGCATCTCCCTCCTTTAATCTCCGTTGCAACTCCACCATTCATTCTCTCTCGCACCTCTCCCCCCTCTTTAGCTTCCAATCTCCGCCGTCCCGCTAATCTCTCCCTTGAAACTGAGAATACTGCCGCCTACCCCTTACCACGTCGCGTGAACCCATTTTCTGGAATCAGTATGTCTCTCTCTCTCTCTCTTCTCTTGCTCTCTAATGCACCACACATATTATGGAATTTGATTTGGTTGATTGATTGAACTTGGTTTTGCATATTTCAATTGCTACTTGTGTTTATGATTTTGGGTGATTGCTTTTAAAAAAAAAGTGTTGATTTTTTAATTTATGTTTTCGCATATTACATGTTCGGCAAAATGTTCAAATGTTTGATTGTGTGTTTTTTATATAATTATGTCAAGATTTAGTTTAGATTGATTTAAAATGTCACATGTATTATTTTGTATGATTTTTACGTGTTGGATGACTTATTGTATGATTTTGTGTTTTTTTTACATGTTTGGGTGAGTATTAATTTTAGATTGATTTAAAATATTTGGATGAGGATTTGGTTTAGATTGTTTTTTGGAAAAAAAAAGTATTGCTTTGTTAGTTGGTGATTGCGATTGTACCATAAGAATTCTACTAGGTACAATTTCTTTAGTTATTATGACTTTTTTAGGTTTGGGAAAAAGTGTATTATGAAATATGAATTAGTTTGAAACTTGAATTATGGATAGTGAAGGTTGAGAGTTATATTTGATATTGTAATAATGTAAAATAAGTATTAGACCTTTGAATTGTGTACTTGAAGTTTTAGTATGAGTTGACTTATTGTATGATTTTGTGTTTTTTTACGTTTAGGTGAGGATTTAGTTTAGATTGATTTAAAATGTCACAAGATGAGGAGGATGTGTCAATGACTTCCCAAGTTGGAAAACCACGACAAATAATTACACCAGATTCAATCCCAACGAAGATGGTAAACGAAGAGCGACTCTTATGAGACGAGTCCATATTGTTAGGAAAAGGGGAAAAGAATTAAGTTTCATTGGACCCTAAAGGGCAATCGATAGGGAAGAGGAGGATTAACAACAAGTTGGATTGAAGTGCTTGCTAGTAAGCACATTCCCATATGGATAGATGATTTTAGAAGTGCTGATTTAGCCCAATGAAAGAAAAAGTGTGGGTGGAAGTCATAATTTCTTTTATTATGGAACTTTCGTTAAAAAACCATCTTGAAATCATGTGCAGACTCTATCAAAAATTTTAGATATGATCTTTACCATACTCTTGTCAAGGATCATTTTGACGAAGAAAGTGTGTGGACTTGGCCTCTCAAAGTGGTGAAAAATTACCCCTCCATAAGTCAAGATGATTGGGAGAGATTTATTTTATATTGACATTCGCCGGAATTCAAAAAACTATCACAACTGGGATGTGAGTTAAGAAAGAGAAGCAAATATGGATTAATGGAAGGCCAAGAGGATATAGGAAACGTGATCAAAAACTCGTATGTGAATAATTTGATTTGGTTTTTTCACAATACATAAATCAATTAGTTTTACCTTTATTTTTACTAATGGTAATTAATAAACTACAGTTTGAGGCGACAGGAGAATGGCAAGCGAGACATTATTTGGCTAGACATGCACGTCAAACTTAATGGGAGTATAAGAATCCATCATTTAGGATTGCTGACGATATGATAGTAAGTACAAAACTTTGTTATTTGTTCTTAGTCTTATTTATACATTCTTATTTACGGGTTCGTGACATGTTTTATAATTCTTGCAGGGGGATTATAATTTACAGTAGACAAAAGAGAATTTTGAATTTGTTGGGACTGATGACATATTGACCAAGTCATTAGGCGATGACGAACATTCGGGATGTACCCGTAGTCAGTCTAAGTTTGTTAGGTAATCTCAGTATTTCAACATTATGCCAAGTTCAAAGATAATACTGAAGTATCGTAGTGAAATGCCAGCTTGGTGTGTTGGAAAAAACTGTGCAAGGCATGGTATTGGAGGAGCACTATGGATAGGAGATTACCACATCGACTGTTGATCAACACAATAGCTTTAAGGCTAGTTGCACCCTTAATGAAAAAGAACCTAAGTGTCGGATCAGAAACCCACAGTGAACGCAAATAAGTAATGCCAGCTTTTTTTGATGATTCAATTAATGGTGGAGATGTATTTATTGCAACTGGCAGGGCATACATGAATATGTTCCAACCAATACAGTCCATGGGATTCCTTTAGGTGAGAAGAATGTGCGAGTGACAATGATAGTCCCGAAACTAAAACATGTACTCCTATCTATTCCGACAAATGAAGCAACAATTATGGAAGAAGCAGTCAGCGGGTTTATTGATTGGTCGAAAAGATTAATCGTCATTGACACGAGTCTGAGCTAGGCAAATCGAGGTCCTATCACGTTCCCACCAAATAGTTGAGGGAAACAAATGCATAAAAATAGAGCGGGGGGAAAAAAAACTATATCACAATCGGAGGTAAACAACAAAATGAGCAACAACAACTACCTTCGTTCAACTTTAGTAAAATTTCCTTGACTTGAGACCGTGGCTTATTATGCACAATGTTCGACGCATGACGGCTTGCAATGCCAAACACAACTGGCCATCAGTTGCTAATTTTATGTTGTTTTTCGTAGCAAGTTTGACTAATTATTTTGCAGCTATTTAGTAGAATGTTTGCCAAAGAAGGCGTTGATCAACTGTTCGGGTTTATTTCTCCAACCTTTGTCTCACCAGTTAAACAAAAAGTAGACCCGGAAGTCTATCGTAGAGAGAGAGCCAACAATATTTTACGGCTTTTAACTAATGCACTGAAAGAAAAGTTATTTCTCATGCCATAAAACAGGTAGGAAACATTAGATCTTGGTAGCTATTATCCGTGGGATAACTCAGTCATGTATTTAATCCTCTTGGAAACAAACCGGTTGATGATTTTGAAGACCTAATTAAGTTGTAAGTATATTTTTATGTTCTAAATTGTGATTTGACATTACATTATCTTATTTAATTATTTTGAACTTAGTTAAATTGTTAAGGGGCTTAATGACTGGAAGATTTTAGTGGGAAAACGAGTAAGAAAATGACGCAACTATGAAATATTGATCGATACTCCTCAATGTCCTCTACATGAAAGTCATGTTAAATGCAGTTTTTTTATTTTTATTCTTATTTTTTTATTTTTATATCCTTTATATGGGAAATAACCTTGACTTTGATAGATTATCCTTACTTCAAACTAAGGATTTTATACCGATGTTGAGATGAGTTTAGTAAGGCAAGAGTGAGCTAATTTTGTAATGCGGTTCATCCAATATAGTTAGAGACAATCTATAAATTTTGTAATGTAGTTTATGTTTTTGTAATAATTGTTGTACATTGTGACACAAAATTAATTCTGATTAGTTATTATTTCAATTTGGACTATGCAATGGATAACACATGAGATTTGCCACCTATGGGAAACTCCATGAATTAAAATTTTTTTTTCATTCAAAACTTTCCACGACCGTTTTCATGGAAAATAGTCGTGGTAAATTGATATAATATGATGGTTTTTAGACAAAACCATCATGTTATGTTAATATTCCATGATAGTTTTCAGTAAAAACTGTAATGAATCTCCCTTTTTACCTTATATTTGGCATCAGTTTCGTCTATTTTACGATGGTTAAAAAATCATCGTAAAAACCAAATAAATTCCATGCCCTGGATTTCATGACGGTTAAAAAACCGTTGTCATATCTTTTCACATGGTTAAAAACCGTCATGGTATCTTCTCTTTGTACTAATGTATTGAATGACACTATATTTACAAATGCTTAATTACTTGTATTAATTGATCTTTTTGGGTTTTTGTTGACTTTGACCAACTATCATGAGGGACAAAAACTTCCATACAAAATTGAAAAATGTTAACCCTACCCAAATAAAAATTAATAATAATAGAACCTATAAATATTTCCACATGCAGATGATCAAAAAACCAGTAATGACCTTGACCAAGAAACAACACTTTTTTAAGAATAACTTACTATTAGTTTTACCAGTAACTATTAGTTACTATATTCTTTTGTGGAAGTCATTCTAAAATCTCATCATCGATCTCAAATAGGCTTTTAATGGGAAACTATATTGGGAATACTTAACAAAGAATTCGACTCCGGAATCCAAATTTTTGTCTCTTTTGATTTTTCCGTTATAATACATAATTATGTCTATTTAAATGTTTATATCAATAAAAACACTGGTCGTTTGGCATTCGGGTTTAACTCCAACTAAACTGTACTTTTTCATTTCAATATTTGTCTCGTTCTGAAAAGTCAATAAAGTTTATAATATTTTTAAAAAGTCAACTCAACTCAAACTTAAAAATTTAACTCAACTTAAACTCAACTCATTCACCAAACCCTTTAAATACTACATCAAGTAAAAGGTCATGTCAGTTATAATTTTTAATATGCAGGACATTAAATCATTGAGGGGACAAAAAAGGGTAAAAAAAAGAGACATGTGAGTCAAATACTTCAATTAATTATGTTCAACGATGTTTCAAGTGAAGTTTAAAACAATAAACATAAGATATCCATTCATGTTTACAAATAAGGCACTCCTGGATTTGCTTTAGTTACTCTTAGTCCAGCTCTCACCACTCATCTTGTTGCCCCCATAACTAATAGCAAGTCTCATGGGGAAGGAAAAAAAAAAAAAAGAAGAAGAATTTATCTAAAATCATCTCATTTGACTTGACAACAATCTTGTTTTCTTATAGATTGAGCAGTCAAAAAACGATGTCTCCGTGTCATTTTGGTGTTCTTTCTTTCATGTGCAAGGAAGTGGCAACATAGAATAAGTGCTCATTTGGAGGAGCGCACTGCATCTGGTTTCAGATTTATTATTTTTTTGGTCTTTTTCCTTTAACTCAAAACTATATTTTACTATTCATATCTCTAATTGTCAACGATAAAAATTTTAAAAATATAACTTTGTTATTTCAAGCCAAATGGGATGATTTTTTTTTTTTTTTTTTATAAATTGAACAGAATTATGAGAGCAACCAAAAACGTCTATATTAATTTTTTTCAAATACATTTTAATTATATATATTTTTTACCCCAAAAATTTTTCAACCAAACACACATTTTCAAAACTCTAATTTAAATATTCTAAAACTATATCTTAAAATCTCCCCAAACGAACCCCTAAGCGGTTGTGGACTTCTATTATGTCGCACGGAACAGGAACTTTAAGTAAAACTAGTTTTTAGACACTGTTCGCATGTGTAGATTTAATGTATTGATTTTAAAAAAATAAAACAGATGTAAGTTTTTTTTTCTATAAAAAATTAATAAATGTTAAATTTTGAAGAAATCAAGATCTTTTCTTAATTTATTTATTGTCTCCTAAATAATTTTACATACTAAAAAACTAACAAGTGATTAACAGGGAATATAATAATTTAAAGAATTACAAGAAAAAAATTTCTTGAGATATATTTGAAAAAAATTATTTTACATATAAGACAAATTGAAAAAATGAAAAGTATTTTATACTAGCCAACTATAAATATGCAAAACTTTTAGGGAAAAAAGTGAAAACAAAAAATAAAGCAGAGAAAGGGCTACACAACCCAAAAAAAAAAAAAGAAAAAGAAAAAGAAAAAAAAATAAAATAAAAGTTTACAGAAAGACAAAATAAAGAGACCAAGTTTTTGAATAATGTAAAAAATGGAACTCTCTTTTATAATATGAATAATGATATATATCATGTAAAATTTTATTATGAATGTCATAAATTATCAAGTGTTAAAATTTATTGATTCTGTAAAATTAAAATGAATATTTTATCTTTATTTTTTTTACCCCTAATAGGTTAGTTTTTATTTTATATATGTGAATCATTTTCCTTATAATATAGTTAGTTACTATATACACATAGATTAAAAGGAAAGAAAAAGAGGCAAGTTGCAAGCGGAAGAAGACAAGGAAAAAAAAAAAGAGAGAATATATTAAGAAAGAATTATCTTAATAGAGATAAATTCAAAGAAAAACAATTTAATTAAAAAAATATAAATGTAACGGACGAGAGTAAAAGATAAAAATCAAGAGAGGAAAAAAAAAAAGAAAAAAACAAAACAAATATATACAAGTTGCAAACGGGAAGCATAAAGAAGCAAAAGTAAACAAAAAGTTAAAAAATCAAATTAGTTGCAGATAACGACAAAATATACATGAACGAAAAAAAATAGAACAATGAAAAAGGTAACTCAGCTTTTTATAGTAGGTATAGATTTGGAAAAGTCAAATATCCTAGCTCACTAAGCTCAGCATGAGTCGTGATGAGCCGTACCACGACTCGATCTGCGTCGGGATATGCACTGAAATCAATTCTATTTGATTTTCTTTATTTAGACGTAGCTAGAAGTACTAATCTTTCAACAAAAGTATCTTATGGTCATTTTCCTCTTTTAAACTGGTTATGCTTCTATGAGGTTTGGACATGCTTCGAAACTATGTGGACTGGTCTTTTTTTTTTTTTTTTTTTTTTTAAGAACACGTGGACTGGTCCCTTGTTTTGAGAGAATAATAGATCACCATTTTCTCTTAAAAAAAATTAAATCAAATAAAAAGCTTTTAAACTTCCAACTAAAAAAATCCAAAAGAACACACCTTTTTCATGGTACGTACCGTTGGAATATAAAATATACACATCCAAAGACTTGATCTGATTAATCGCCAAGTCCTTTCCACATGGGCAGACTCATAAGAGAACCAGTTATGACATGGACCAATAAACAACATAGTCACTTTTCCGAGAGAAAATTACTTAAAAAAAAAAAAAAAAAAAAAAACCTCTAAATCTATCTCATCTTTCTTTCTTTCTTTTCGTTCATTTTTCTTTATTATTAATTGAACTTATCTTGTTTGAAAAGTCACAGTACTTTAGATTTTGCGGTAACATGTTCACTATCGGCCAACCTTTTGCAAGAGGGGGGAAAAAAGAATTGTCAAGCCAATAAATTTCCAAGTGGTCGTTAAAGGAATCCAATTCCATTGTTATCTTGAGCAACAAAATTATTTGTTTTATGTGGTAGACACTGTAGATTTGGATAGAATATAGAAGCCCACATTTACATATGTTTCCTTTTTATTCTTTTAACTTGTACTTTTTCACATTTTATTACATGCTTATGAAGTTTCAGAGTTTTTAATATGCAAAGTTTTTAATTATCTAGTGGCAAAAGATAATTAACAGAAATAATTAACTAAGCGAAAAATTTTAACTTGAGATGGCCCATAAGTACCACTTCCAACTTCATGTGAACTCTCTAATATCTAAATAATTAGCCAGGAAAAATTATGATAGGAATTATACATTTACTCCACTAGTCATATTATTACTATCACTGTTAGATTAATTTTTTAACAATCTCATTTATAAGTGTCACATTTTAAAACGATATATAATGTGAGATACAAAATTATTTAAAACCGTAGATCATGCCATTAAAAAGTTGACTCCAACCGTTAAGATAAAACCAAAAACTTGTCCTAATCAATTAGGATCAAAAAGTCGTAACTTACTATTTTTGTTGTTTTTGTGTATTGAATTTTTTTTTTTTTTTTTTTTTGGTTTTTGAACAGGGCTTTACATTAAGAAGAACCTTGAGACTAACCTCAATATGACAATGTGTCATCCTCAATTCAGACTACACAGTGGCCGGTCATTTAAATCGGAAGAAGATTTTGGGACATAAATAGCGAACAGAAAACAAGGTAATAAGCCGTACATATGAACCAAGTTGCGACACCAAAAAATGAAAAATAAAAGGGGATACCCGTTTTGGGAAAATGAGAGAAAACCTATAAAACTTGAATTTTAATTGCTGTGATAAAAAGTACGAATTATCCCGGGTTCCAAGTTCAAAAATAAAAATAAAGCCAAATGATCTTTTTGTCTTACATATCTATATTAGTTATATGCGCGTGCTAGATTTAGTTTGTTATATATATGTATCTTTATTTTTTAGGTTTTTTTTTATTTAAAAAGAATGTAGATATAAAATTTGTAAATAAAATGAGTAAATCAAACGTATTCATCGAGAAAAAGAAAATAAAAAATAAAAAAAGCCCATAGAAGGATAAATAGAAAAACCAAAATTTTGAACAGTAAAAAACTTGAGCTTTATATTATAATAATAAATAATAATTTAACAAAATTGGATGAAGATTTTTAATCAATTAACTTATAATTACGTTTTTGTTTTTTCAAACCTCTACTATTCTATATATATATATTTTTTACCTTTAAGAAAAACAATTTTTGATAAAAAAAAACGTTTTTATCTATGGCTTTTACAAACCACCAAAGCATTAATTCTAGCCTTAACTGATCAATATCTGCCACAAATGAGGCAGAAGTCATTGAAAGATTGGCCCCATGGAGAATCTCAGAAAATAATTCAACTTACTAATCATAGATCCTTATTACCTTAAAATTCTTGTCTGTACATGCATAATATCATGACCCAGTTGATTCTTTTAAATGGTAAAGAAAAGGCCAAACTCAAAAAACAAATAATAAAATGGTAGATAAGACAAAAAGGATTAATGGACATTTCAAACCATCATTTTCTTTGCCAAAAAAAAAGCGGCTAATAGTTCAAATATTGCATGCCAGTTCACCAAATAAAAAATGATGAGAATCCGGCTAATCAAATGAAATCCTATTTGTCGTTTAATCCAATAATATATATTCATAAGAATTATCTTTAATATGGCAGTCGAATAAATATTATAATGGTACATTTTATAATAAATAGTTAATTTATTATGTAATTTTTTTATTAAAAATTTTGTAACGTAAATTATTTAGAATTATTATGTAACGGATAAATATCACTGAAAAAAATATTGTATTAAAATCAATTAATTGATATAATAACTTACAAAAGAAAAATAACAGATATTCTCTCATAGATGTTCCAAATTATAATTTTCTTAAAATCTTGAAAGCAAGTTAATTGTCGCAAAGTTGTGACGAATTCCACAGCCATAAAAAAAACCACATATGGATTAATTTTCTAAGCCTTTGAAAATAAAAAATAAAACAATTATTCCAATTTCTATTTAAATTTTCACACACACACACACACACACACAATATAAAACCAAGACACACCCTCAAAAAAAAAAAAAAAAAGGACTATGATACAAGAGAATGTTTGTATAGTTTCTTCACTTATTTGAAGAGAATATAAAATTTCCTTATACATCGTATACCCTCGATATATATGTACAATTTAATTACTTCGTTTCTCAATCAATTTACTTATTTAAGTTTATATATATTTGGTACACCAGTTACATTCAAATGCAATCGTCTTTTTACAATTTTAACTATTCACGGTTTTATATTACAATTTTGTAACTCAATCTTTAAAAGTACATAACTTTTCATATACAAGTTTAAATAAGATGATTTTTTTTAATTACATAAAATTTCGAGACGAAAAAAACAAATTCCGTATTTTTTTTTTCGAATAAATTTCAAGTTTTTACATTTTTTAGCTCCAGCCATTCAAACTCGTGCATCAAATCATATGACAATTCACTTAAATACAACTCAAAAAACTCAAGTTAAACCGTGCACTAAACGTATGCTTAATCTCATGAATGATATAGATTTAAAAATAGCAAAAAAAAATTTGAAAAGAAAGGAGGATAAACTAATTTATTTTTCCCTAAAAAAAAACTAAATTATTCTAATTCTGGTGCAATTCAATTAATTTATGGCTTTGAATTGTCGTTCAATTAAAAAGTATTTCATCATCTTATGCGACAAGTTAGAATGGCTGTCCTTTGAAATTAATTAAAGATTTCTTTCAAATAAAAACAAGAATGTTGGAGACGAAATTTTATATTCACGCGGTTGTTTCATTGTTTAGTCAATCCGCAGAAATAAATAATCTATACGCAACCAGGGACGTAATGGATATCTTTTCTGCTTTTTTAGGAGGAGTTTAAATTCCGATATCCAAAACTTCATTTTTAAGGTCTTTATCTGAACAATGAACTATACAGCGTTGAACTAGTGATTATAGAAATAATGATTTTTATTAGTGGACTCCTACATTTCAACTATTCAATTGTATCACCAATAATCTACTTTTCCATGATGAAGAGGGGGAAAAAAAAAAAAAAGGTAGAAAGAAGTAGAAGAGCAAAAATCCATAAGAACCTAAAACTTTTTTGTAGAAAGAGCCTGATATAAGATCAAGGCAAAAGAAATTGAATTTGTATTAAAATAAAAAGTAGAAAAAATTACCTAAATAGTCACAATTTTTTGATCTAATGACTAACAGGACACAAATTTATTCCTCTTGATCAATATGATATAAATTTTTTTTTATTAATGTTTGATTTGTGTCATATTGGTCTAGTTAAATTTTTATGTCATGTTAGTGTAATAATATTTAAATTTATGCTCTTTAGGTGCTTTCCGAGAAAGAGAGAACCAAGAAGATAACAATCTTAAAAAATATGGAAACACAACCAAGAGAGAAACAAAACAACTAGAAGGGAAATCGGAGAATTCAATAGTACATAGTTGTTATATTGTTTGGTTCGATGTTTTCTTGAATGCTATATTTTTTTATGGTTAAGCAAAGGTCTTTGTCCAAAACAAAAAAAAAAAAAAAAAAAAAAAAAAAAACAAAAACAAAAACAAAAACAAAACATGAAAAAAAAAAAAAAAAAATAAAACAAGACAACAAATAAGGTTGGTCAGGCTATAGACCAGTAAATCGATATATATATATATATATATATATTTACTAAATTAGAAATACATTCAATATAAAGGGTAAAATAAATAAAATTATACATAAATGTCAGTCCCAAAGAGTTTGAAAATGAGTTAAAGTATTTAAAATTGGTTGAAGTCTTTAAATATTATATATGACGATCACTATGGCTATAATTCTTTTTCATTTTTTTTTTGAGGGAATGACTATAAATATTGATCCTTGGTTAAAAAACAAACATAAAATCAATGATAATAGAAGCGTATGGCGACCAAATTATTTATTCTAATAATTTTTCCCCGAAATTTCTAATTTTTTAATATGCACAAAGTAAATGTGACATAATTAATATAAATGGGCGGGCTGTGATAGCAGTAAGCAATCTCACAGATGATCAGTTCTGATTTGTCTAAAAACTGACTTCTGAGATCGAGTCCAATTGAAGTACTTTACAACCGAAGACAAAAAGGTTTATATATAGATATTATTATTTAATTATACTCTTAAAAAACGAATATATAAATATATATATATATATATATATGGTAGGAGAAGAAATCAGTATTAATAGTACTAAAAACGTATAGGATATACAGTACATACGTTTGGTATGATAAAGTGAGTATTACTATAATTCACATTTACATGTGCATTTCTTTTTACTGTTATACAATTCGATATCTCCAAACTGTGTGCATGGGAAAGGATACAATATCAATTAGTTTATATAATTTATAATCTGTTTGGATCATCATTTTGAAACTATTTTTGATATTATTTAAAAAGTTTTCTGCAGTTATTTTTCTTAGGATTATTTGAATTTACTATTTAAATTACTTTGTTTTTCAAACTTATAGTCACAACAGAGACAATACGCATATTTAGAATTACTTTTCAAATTTTTGTAATGTGTTATGATTGAATAATATCAATTTCAGTATTTGAAGTGCTAAATAAAGTGTTGAGATTACACATACAACATAACGGTAGATGCACGTATGATTTCATCACAAGACATAACATTTGAATCTTCCATTCAAGTTATTAAAAAAAAAAAAAAAAAAAAACCCTTAATCCAAAGTGCATAATAAAAGAAGTATATATTTACAAACAAATGGTATCAGTTATATGATATTGCCTTCATCAGTAAATTGTGATAGTTTTCAAATACAATGTCTTAGTAAAAATATATACATTTCAAGCAAAATAAATAAATAAATAAAGAGAGTAAAAATCTATACATGTATATATTTGAAACAAATAATTATTACATATATTTGTTGTAACAACGTAGCAGTTTAATAAACATATGTAGTGAATAGTTTTAGAAATTTCTTTTCTTATAATAAATACATTCATAGTTTTTCGACAACAAAAACTATATATGTATGGTCATCTTGAATGCATTAACTCTAGCAATATAGTAGTTTCAATTGCATCACTACTATAACTTAGCAATTTTAATCAATTGATATATTCACAAGGTATTTAATAGAAAGATATTCTTATAACTTTAACGTGTTTTCAAACATTTTACTATATTGAAACTTAATAATACACAAAACTTGTAAGTTATTTTGGAGATTTGACGTTTTGAAACTACGATTACTGGTAAGATAATATTATTTTTTTAATTATTGACAATGCAAATAATATGATAGGGTGCGAAATTTGTAGA
This sequence comes from Ficus hispida, assembly GCA_025413025.1. Taxonomy (NCBI): domain Eukaryota; kingdom Viridiplantae; phylum Streptophyta; class Magnoliopsida; order Rosales; family Moraceae; genus Ficus; species Ficus hispida. The sequence goes on along the minus strand of CM046364.1, from coordinate 4,080,440 downwards.
GCTTTTATTTAAACTCTCATATTTGTATTAGACTTTACATTTATTTTAATACTTAATTAAATGATCTCTCAACTTTTTAAAAGGTGAAGATTTGATATTCGTTCTTTTAAATTTGACCAAAAACCTCTAAACTCTAAAAATGTTTACAATTATAGTCCTTTATGTCTAAAAATATAGAGTTTTCAATGAAATATGATTTTGGGGAGTTCTAACATTTAGAAATATGTATTATATATAGAGAGGATATATATCTCTATTATAAATAAACTTTAAACAGATGGTTGAATTTTATTTTATTTTTAAACAAAATCTGAACGTGATAGGGCCTCTTCCTACACCAATAAATATTTTTGGGATTGACAACAAATTATTTTAAAACTGGCTATTTATTCGTTTCCAATTTTATTTTATTTTATTTTATTTTATTTTGCAAATGAATAAATAGCTCTACTAAAGAATAAGAATAGACAGAATGGAATTAGAAAATAGCTATATTGTATATAAACTCCATTAATGCTAGTAAACTCTAACCATGGCTGAAAAGGGGGGAAAATCTCTATTTGACTAGCCTCTTCCGATACAAACGAATTTCGTTGGGGGTGGACAATAAATATTCTGTTAAAATTGACTATTTATCTCTTCATATTAAAAGTGTTTCAAAAGTACCTGAAATCGAGTAAATGGATCTACGTAAAAATAGATAGAATCAAATTAGAAAATTAAAAGACTTTTGAAAGTAAGACTTTCAGTCATCAAGAAGTGTTAGGTATTAATATATTAGACACTTCTAACTGAATTGGTGAATGTTATGCTCTAAACCGTCTTATTTTTGTGTGTGTATATATATATATATATGTATATGTATATATTAGTTTTATAAATTATTTCAATTTAGTATGATTTTGATTAAAAAAGTTTAAAAACACGCAATATTACATGCCCACAAAGTATATCTAGTGTACAAGGTTCTTTATGAAAAGGCTAAATTGTACCGGTGTCCTTGTAATTATCACATTATTCTAATGCGCGACCTGAATTTTTAATTTTAAAAATTTACATAATGAGTATGTAAATCTGTAGCAATCTAACCCTTTTGATAGCAATATTGAATTTTTTTTAATATTGAAATTGACACCTAACTTGCACATAAGTCATTAATTAAGAGTATAAATGTAATATTATTAATCCTTCTTAACCCAAATTTATATTAAAAAAAACTAATTTAAAATTTTACATTTTGATAAACATAATTATAGATCTTATTCTCGATAAATTTAGGATAAAATAGACTAAAATAATAATTCATATTATTAATTAATGACTTATATACAAATCGCATGTCAATTTCTTTCAAAGGGTAGAATTATCAATGTAGGAAATTGCTACAAATTGTTAAGTTCATAATACAAATTCTCAAAATTAGAAGAGGAAATTGTAACATATAACATATTTTATAGGTGTTTTTAAAATTTATAGTAGGTTTTTTAAAATATGATAAATTATAACATATTTGTAAAAGTAAATCCTTGGATTTGTTAATAAATTATTGCATTTTTTTTTTTGTAATAATAGATTTTTAATTTTAAATAAAATTTACGTGCACAATTTCATATTAAAACATAAAGAGAAACGAGGAGAGAGGGGTGAGAGAGAGAGTGGAGGAGAAGGAGGGAGAAGAGACATTTTTTAATATTATGTGCATTATCTAATGATGTTGTTATTACCATGTTTAAAATATTATATTATAATTTGTAATTATTTTTCTAAAACATGCTATTCGACTCTTTTTCTTAAATTTATAATGTAAATTGTAACTATGTAAGAAATTCAAAGAGCATAGATGTAAAAAACCTAGAGAAAAAATTATCTCCCTGTTTTTTTCCCCTAAGAGAAGATTATCCTAAATTGTCCACCATTAGTTTTTGAAAAGATGTTGATAACATCCGTTAAGCAAGTGGTACAATAAAATCACTAACTAATGAAAAAAATATTAATTGACCTAAATAGTTCATGAACTCTTTCAAATGTGACGATTTGATAATTGTTTATTATTATTATTATTATTATTATTTTGATTAAGAAGACCTAAAACTCTTAAAATATTGACTATTATAATTTTTTTCATCCAAAACCGTTAAATTTCTAACGGAATCACACATGTGACCAATCAAGTAATAGTATTGTCCATTAAAAGACCAAAACACCCCTTGCATCTTAATTTAGCTCCCAAAATTGAGACAATTTGTTTGGTTTACAAAAAGCTTAATGGAAGAAACACTTGAAACGGCAGGTCGTAGGTAGGATAACTACATCACCCAGATATACTCTCAGCTCTTAGACCTGCTTCGCCTTCATCCTCCAATGGGGCGGATATGAAGCCAAAGGTCATGTTATTATTTGTCTATTTGTTAAAAAAAAAAATTCGTTAGGATTTATTGGTGTTGTGGTCGTTTCCAAATCTTCCTTGGGCCTCTCTTACTTAACACTAATGTCCACTCCCTTTGGCCAGTCTCCAGCGACATCTCGCTGGCTCCGACCTCTCTGGATGTCTGCAACGCCATTCGCGACAAACCTCAGAGAAAATCAAACCCTAAGAGTGAGAGAGCGAAGCAAAGGTAGAGAGAGAGTAGGCGCCAAACTTGAGGGAGGAAGCAATGGAAAGGCCGCATTGACAGAGGGCTTTTGATGGCGAGGTCGAGAATGGACGGTGATGAGAAACGCAGTAGCGATCTGTAGTTTCTTGGCGGAGGAAAGGAAGAGAGAGAAAGAGTGAGGAGAGAGAGAAAAAATTCCAGTTTTTGAAGAAAATCTAAGGATTTTCTTTATGAATTTTTTTTTCATTCTTTTAATTTTTTGTTAAATTATTAAAATGTTTTTTTAAATTAAGGGTTTGTTTGGTTGGACAACTCAAACCATTCAACTCAAACTTTTTTTTTGTTTTTTTTCTCAAAAATTTTTTATCTTTTTCTCAAATTTTTTTTTTGTTTTTTCTACAAATTTAAAAAAATTTACTATTAAAACTTAAAAATTTCAACTCAAACTACTCTATTAAACATCTCCTAAATTTATGTATGGTTCATGATTATTTTTTTTAAATTAAAAGATTTGGACGAGAAAAAAAAGAAGTATAATAATCAAAATTTTAAAATCTCAAAGTTTTTTTAATTAAAATAAATAAAATAAGAATTAAATTTTCATCTTTTAAAAAAACTCACATATTATTTAGGGGAGAGACTGTGGTAAAGCCTCTCCCAAAAATCCTATCGGTAGAGCTCTTTTTTTAATCGTTAGATTTTAATTGAACGGTTGATATATCATTGTTATCATAGACCTTACCTCATATAAACTTTCTCACCCCAAGTCTTCTCCGTCGCCGGCAATATGTCCACAGCCGGCGATCGACGCCGGCGACCCACCCCGACGCCGGTGACTCACCCCGACGATGGTGATCCACCTTCGGCACTTTTTCCGGCCGTCGGTGCCTCTTTCTCTCTCTTTTCTTCTCTCTTCCCCTATCTCTCTCTCTCTTCCCCACCCCAGCCTCCCCAGCCCCGACGACCCCAACCACCCCAATCCCGGCGACCCACCTCCGGCCATCGGCGACCCCCCTTTCTCTCTCTCTTCCCCTTTCTCTTCCCCTTTCTCCCTTCCCAGCTCTCTCTCTTCCCCACCCCGGTTGCCCCCAGTCCCCCTCCCCCGGCCCCGCCCGTGAGCCCCCCACCTCCGGCACCCCCCTCCCCCGGCCTCCCCCCCCCACCCTCGCCCGCGCCCCCACCCCTCGCCCCTCACCGCTTCGCCCAATCGCAATTCGCGATTGGGCGAAGGGCGAGGGGCGAGGGGTGCGGGGCTAGGGCGGGCGGTGGGGGGAGGCCGGGGGAGGGGGGTGCCGGAGGTGGGGGCTCACCGGCTGGGGTCGACAGGGATGGGGGGAATTGGGGGCAGCCGGGGTGGGGAAGAGAGAGAAGATAAGAGAGAGAAAGGGGAAGGGAGAGAAATCGGGTCGCCGGCGGCCGGAAAAAGTACCGGAGATGGGTCACCGGCGTCGGGGTGAGTCCCCGGAATCGGGGTAGATCGTCGGCGTCGGTCGCCGACGATAGAAAGGTCGCCGACAGCGAAGAAGACTTGAGGTGGGAAAGTTTATATGCGGTAAGGTTTTATGATAACAATGATATACCTATAATATATCAACCGTTCGATTAAAATCTAACACTTAAAAAAAAAAACTCTACCGATAAGGTCTCTGAGAGAGCCTCTCCCAATATTTAGACCACGTGTTGTTAAAAAAAATGGATAAAACAATAAAAGAAATGGTGTGTGGCCCCACAAGTGAAGATTTGACCGGACCATTTGGTAGTGGGGTGTAAAAGTGTGATATATCTGTGAGAAAGTCGGCAACCGCCTCTCTTTCCCTCCTTTTTTTTTTTTGGCTATTCTCTTTCAGCTAGAGAATACGGTGACGTGCCCGTGCATCAGGCTGACAGCTGGCGGCCCACGGCTCTTTTCTGATAGAGACGACTCCACCAATCAGCATCCTTCTAGAAAATACTGCTGCTAGGTGCTAATCTCTCCTCCAATAGTATCAAACACGGGTGCCTCTTCCTCACGCTTCGACACGTGGACCCACTATTTTTTAACAAATGAATCTTGTTTTGGTGCTAGCTTCAGCCGCCCCCCTCTTCCCACTTCCCTCGTTGCAGCAACAAAGTTTTGGATAAGATGAAACATGCCAAGTCATCTCTCTTAATTATTATTATTTTTTTTTGTGATCATTTAAAAAAAAAAAACGTAAAATGTTGGTAGAGATTGAGTGCATCTGGTCAAGTATTACGTGAGACTTGAACAAACTTTTGGGACGTCAAAAGTTCACGATTTTTTTTTTCTTTGGACTTGACTTTTAGCTTGTTTTGTCGTTTTTGTTGAATTTTATTGTCTAATTGAGATTGCATATATATGGCAAGCAATTTAATTAGGGCCGGCAATTCCGGACACGACACGGTGACACGACACGAGAACGACACGTAATAAATGGGTTTGAACCGCACGTTTAATAATGAGGTCGAAATTGGGTCAACACGTTTAACACGAAAATAAATGGGCCGGAAACGGGCTAACACGATTAACACGTTTAGCACGTTTATGTTAGAATTTTCAAACTATTCTAAAGCTCTTTTTATAACAAGTATAGGCCCATTTGTGTGTTTGATACAAGACCAGAAAATAACTATTGAAGAATTTCCACTATTGAGACAATATAAATCAGAAGTTATGGAGATGTTGCTTCTGATATAAAATAATAATCTTATAATTAACTAGTTAATAATATAAAATTGTAAACAAATTATAGTTAGAGTTAACTAGTTAATAATATAAAATAATTAATAATATAAAATAGTAAACCTAATTATGTGTATATATTTGAATTAGGATATTAGGGTAATCTTATAGTTAACAAATACATAAATTTATTAGGATGTAAAACAGTAAAACTTACTCATCATTTTGAAACTATATTTTTCAAATTTGAACTTCAACTTTCCAAATTCTTATTGACCATGAAAAAAAAAATTCATAAATAATATTTAAATATTCTTGTCATCATTTCTGTATTTTTTACTTGTTGTCTTCGAATTACTATTGTAGTTTATTCTTTTGCTTGTTGTTTAAAGCAACTAAGTATTTGACAATACTATAAAATATGTTTAACTCCAAAAGAATGTTACTCTGTTTGGTAATCAATAAGTCAGTCTAGTGTGGTATTATGGTGGCACTACGGAATGAAAAATAATGCTAATAATAAACAAAAAATTACTTGTATAAATTATTGAAATATAAATAGAAAAATAAGAATAATTGTTTTTGTCTTTTTGACCGGGTATCAATAAATTATATGTCTACCCTTTCAAATATATATATATATATATATATATATATATTATACAAAAGCTAATGTTTTTATCTTAACTATATTAAAAAAAATGGATGTTGATTGTTGCTTCCATTGTTCCTCGTAATTCTTTTCTCACAAGGCCCTCTGATTTCGGAATGCCACGTATTTCATGATTCATATTGTTTTCTACTAAATAACAAATCTTTCCATTTGTTAACTTATATAGACATTTCCTACATGAAAAATGTTATGGGATATCAATTCTAATTTAGATGCTTGCATATCAACAAATATAATATGTGACACTACTACAGAAACCAGATTCCACGACGGTTAAAAACCGTCGTAGTAATACTTCAACGACGGTTTAAAAACCGTCGTGGAATCCACAGTCGTGGTAAATATATGGATTCCACGACGGTTTTAGAACCGTCGTGGTATCTCGGATTATACGGCAGTTTTAGGACCGTCGTGGTATCTCAAATTACACGACGGTCTTAGGACCGTCGTGGTAATACCACGGTGGTATCCGTGATACCACGACGGTTTAAGAACCGTCATGGCGTCGATACAATAAAAAAACGATCCAGGTCTTTCATTTGATTTTATATATGTAGGACGCAAAATTTGGGCAACATGCAAGCGTGCACGGTTCTCGGATTATTTTTGAAATTTCGCAGAACGGATATCACGACGGTTTTTTTAAAAACCGTCGTGGTATAAAAAGTTACCACGACGGTCAAAAAAGACCGTCGTGGTAGGTCCTCGGGAAGGACCAACCACGACGGTCTTTTGACTGTCGTGAAAGGATGTCAAAGAAGCGCATAGGAGCGTGCCCGCGCGGCCTAGGCGCGCGCCCGCGCGCTTGGGGACCAACCACGACAGTCAAAAGACCGTCGTGGAACGCTGCCTCCTTCCTGCTGGAGCCAGGCGCGCGCCCGCGCGCTTCGTGTCGTGTCGTGCTACCCGTTTATTAATCGTGTCGTGTTCGTGTTTGAGTTCGTGGCCCGTTTATTAATCGTGTCGTGTTCGTGTTCAAGCTAATCGTGTCGTGCGTAATCGGGCTGGCCCGAACACGGCCCGCGAACACGATTTGCCAGCCCTAAATTTAATCATGGATGTGTTTACCAAAAAAAAAAAAGGAAAAAAATGTGGAAATGCATAATGCACATATATATTATGTAATTTCTTTTTTTTTATTAAAAGAAAAAATCTATTCAAGTTTAACTCAAACTAAAATATACTTTTTATTCTCAATTTTTATTTATTTTTATTTGTTATTTTCTGAAAAACTAATAAAATTTATAACTAGTTTTTGAAAAGTCAACTAATTCCAATTTAAAAATTTAATCTCCAACTAACTTATCAAATAGAGACATAGTATATAATTTAATCAATGATATATGTATGGCATATTTATGGTAAGCTGTGATGGAGCCAAAAATATTTTTCAGGGGACGTGTGTTTGACTATATTTTGAATAAAAAAATTTGTTAGACTTAATATTCTTCTTTTAGGGCCTGTTTCGGGAGACATTTAGATATTGTGTTTTAAAAGTTGAGTTGGAAATGTGTATTTGAAGGAAAAAATTTTAAAAAGTTTCTGTGATAGATAAAATAGTACAAAAATTTTAAATGTGAGTTTTTTGAAAATAAAATAGAGATAAAGTTTGATGAAAAGTTAGAATTTTTAAATTCAAATGGTAAAATAACATCTTGAATCTGACACTTAAATGTTATTTTTATGTAAACTTTGTAATCTAAATTAACTAACTTTAAAAAGCTCAAAATTTGAATTTAAATACTACTATAATTGACCTTTTATTTATTTGAGAATTTAAGTATGAAATAATTAATATTTATAAGAAAAAAATTAGTGAATTTTGTAATCTCAAAACTTAGGGGAGGCAAATTAGGGGCTCAATTGAAAAAAATATTATGATAAAGATTATTAAAACAAAGGAGTCTATTGGTCCGGGGGCCAGCTGGCTCCACTGGGCCGCCCAAGTGGCTTTGCAACTGATGGTAAGTAATATTGAACTTTGACATTTAGATGAAGAAAATGCTCTCAAATAAAGTGTTATATTTGATATCAAAGTTGACACATGCTAAACTTTATAGTTATTACCAAATTTAACGTTTACATCTTATTTTTACTTTTATGATTTTTAAAGCGTAATAAAGATGACAAAAATTAGAAATGATATTTGAAATAGAATATACAACTAGAGAATAAAGTATGAAAATGTTATTTTTCACACTCTTTTATAGCAAAAGTAACATTGACAAAATCACAAATGCATTGAGGATGGTAAATTGATTTGTTTTGCCAATAGCAATTTGGTATGAAAAGTAGTGAACATGGATTAAAGGGAGAAAAAATTGCTTTTGGTAAACATAAAAGGGATCGGTGATGTCCTCATAGCCCGTCCCAGTGGTTATTGAATGAGCCTACTAATCACACCGATGGAATGACAATGAATCTAATTCTGGGTCTTCATAGCTAATAGATCCCAGGCTGTAACACCAGACAACACGTTATCTTTATTGTCCAAGATTAGACTCTATATATGTCACGACTCGAACTTGAGACCTAATAGAAATGGAGACTCACCAAGCCACCACCATCTATGGTGGAAAAAAAATGTGTTTGAACAACTTTTAGTATAATGGTTATATATCTTTTCTACTATAGACCAAAAATAATCCTTGATTAAATAAGATTGAGGTATATAAGAGGAGCAAGACTTTTGCTAGGATTGTTATTTCAACATTATGAATCAATCTAATTGGCAACATAGCCATCATCTTTTTTTTCTTTCTTTCTTTTTAAAATTATAACAAATTGAGTGAGTGGGGTTTTGGTCTCATGTTAGTTGTTCATGTTGGTTTCGAAAACCGATATTATTGACAAAAATAAGCAGAAATACAGAATTGTAGATAATTAAGATTTCTCAAACTTTCATCATCATTCTATAATGATATTAATTTAACATGCAAAAAGGTAAAAGATGAGAATTTTACCTTTGTTTGATTAGGTCGATAGCTCTCAATTTTCTTGGTGAAACTTCAACCAAATCTGAAAGAGCTTGACTCCTTTGATTCCAAGTCCTTCCATAACTAATCTTCTAAATTTGATTTAATGAACCAATGAGTGTTTCTATTGAGGAATTGATACACTCACTCATTATTGTGGTGTCTTTGTTTTGGCTCTCAATACATAATAAAAACAAAGAGTATAAAGGAGAACTCTCCTCTTGTTTTCTAATGGCCAAAGGTCTACCAACCAAAAATTCATTCTACCTTGATATTAATTATTATTTATCGAGTAAGGTAGGCTACTCAAAATTCTATCCTTTTTTGTAAGGAAAATTTCATTGGACTCAACAAGGAGATATAAAAACATCAAACATGACAAATGTCCATATAACATGAGACAAAACTGTTTAATAAGAATGAATCCATCAGTAAAGTTTGATGGCGCTCAAAAAGGACTCAATAATATGTATATACTTCGACACGCTGAAATCGAGCACATGCAAGACTATTTTTAACAAAATCAGACATTCAATGAAATTTCCCAATCAATCGAGCGCCAAGACTCAGTAGCACTAATGTCACTAATTCCGGATAGAAATAACTCTACAAGGACCAAAACACCACCAAGTCTTAGATTTGACAAACAAACAAACAACCCACGTGGAAGTGGGGAAACCACCTCTATTATTAGAAATATTGGAAAACATTAAAACACCCAGCTAAAAGATAAGGAAGACATTGTAATTATTGCATACGAACCTAAACAAGATTAAAAAAATAAAAAAATTAATCACACAAAAAGTGTCCCTGCCGAGAAAAAGATCCACATCGTTCGGAGAAATTAGGAGTCAAGCCACTGTAGGACCTTCTGAGCATGTAACCACGATGCACCACCAGCCAACTATATCATTCCTACCTTGCTCGTTCACTTAACATCTATTCCCCTCCTCTCATGAGTTCGCCTCTGCCAATACCCTTACTATATGATCCTTACCTCCATTCCTAGGGCCGAGAAATTAGAATAGGCCAAATGCCGTCACCAGAGTCCGGCCCCAAGGAAGGAAAACTATAACGATCCGACCTAATTATAATCGTTAATTAACTTACTTAAGCTTAATTACTTAAATGGATCTTGCACTTGATCACCAAAATTTAAGAGATTTTTTTTTTAACTTTAATGTATCATAGCTTACATGAAGTCTATGATCATCTAATTTTTGTAGGTTCAAAACAAAATTTCATTTTTTTGAAAGACTTAAATCTTACAAACATTTTTTTAATATCTAACCTTGATAAATTAATAGGCATAAACCGAATACAACCTTTAAATCATTGACATGCCAAACCTACTTAATTAAAATTAGCATAGATATATTTTAAGCTTGGTTTCTTGTGAACCAATCTACTTAATCCAATAAAAATCTTATTATCGTTCAAACACTAACAAGCAAAAGAGCAAAAAGTGTATTTTAAAATATTAAATACGCCTAACCTTGCTTAATTAAACTTAAACTAAGCATTGCTTTCATCTGGGTCCAATTAATTAATAATAGTTACTTTGAAAGAATACAAATTAATTGTGGGAATATTCGGCTGATTAAATCATAGAAGATTTGTTAGCTATTTTGTGAATTAGTTAGCTGATTTGTTATTGTGTAAATATAGCTAGTCAACTTTTGTAAAATAGGAAAGTTAGTCATTAGGTCTGCTAGCATAGATAGTAGTTTCCTATTCTTCTTTGTTTCCTATTCTTTGTAAAGTCCTATAAGAAGGAGCCGTGTAAATCAGTTTGTGTGTGGCAATATACAGAAAATTGATTCCTTTCAAAGTTTATATTAATTGATCATAATTTATGTGTGGAATTTACATTTTGATCACAATATCCACCCATATCTTCATTATCTGGACTCAGTCTGCCAGTCCATCGAATCACATATTACCTACAACATAGACAAACATTAATATGCTTGCGTTCAATAAGTATAAACATAAGGGGGAGTTTGGGAACTCAGTTTGAGTTCATGAATTTCAGTTGAAACTGAACTTAATTGGTTTGGCACAACGGTTCAGTCCAAACTAGTGACTGAACCGTTATACAGTTACTGAGCTTGTGCACTGTTGCCGCTGCTCGCCCACGTGCTTCGATTCCCTTTCCTCTGTTCAACCATTGATTCAGCGAAGAGAAAATCTCCGCGGGCTGGCGATGCAGGGCATGGACGAATCTAACTCTGACCAGATTCCTCAAGGTAGCTGGCGTTTTCTTCCCTTTCCCCGTCTTCAATTTTTGCTGCTCTCTCCTCACAAACATTTTCTCTTTCCCCATCCCATCCATCGCCGCATCCTATAGCCCAATCGTCGGCAAGACCCGTTTCTGCTCAGCCAAACGAAGGTGCACGAAGATCCCACTGGTTAGTTAAGTTTACTTTGCTTTCTCTCTCTACTTTCTCTCTCTAGATCATCTTCTCTTCCCATCCATTTGACGTTTACAGCTTGTGCAAAATTAAAAAAAAAAAAATTACATGTGATTGAGGGCCATTGTGAACCGATTCACTTACGGTTTGGCCACAGAGAGAGAGATCGGAAATGATAGGTGGAGATAGATATATAGGGCGAGCTTGCCGGAGGAGGTGATGCCGCCTGCAAACCATGGGTTTGCTCTACCATTTTCCCTGCCCCTGCCTTTAATTTTCCTTTCTGGCTTACCCAGAGGTCGATTCTACGATCGCCCGTCGCCATCCATGGCCTCTGTGGCCGCCCCCTGGTCGCCGGAGATGTAGGAAGTAATCCATTTTTCCTCGCCTGCGAGCCATTCGTTTGAGGCTATGGAGGTTCGGCCATTAATAGACAACGGCCAGCCATTAATGAAGGGGATTATTATCCCAAACGGCGCGTCGTTTGTGTGACTGAAGGGAAAAACGACAAGCCTGGGCACACCAAGCTTTCTTGTCGTTTTTTCTTCTCCTCTTGTTTTATTATTGTCGCATTCTTTTGCTGTTGTTCATTGTGGAAAAACGACATGTCGTTTATAAAGTCCAAATAATATGAAAAAAGACAGTAGTTGAGTTGAAAAAATTCCATTTAGTTGGACTTTAGATAAGTTACCAAACGCAAAAGGCAAAAAAATTGATTAATTCAATTTTTATACAGCCAAACAAGACCCTTGTTTTTACTTTGCTTTCTCTCTCTACTTTCTCTCTCTAGATCATCTTCTCTACCCATCCATTTGACGTTTACAGCTTGTGCAAAATTAAAAAAAAAAAAAATTACATGTGATTGAGGGCCATTGTGAACCGATTCACTTACGGTTTGGCCACAGAGAGAGAGATCGGAAATGATAGGTGGAGATAGATATATAGGGCGAGCTTGCCGGAGGAGGTGATGCCGCCTGCAAACCATGGGTTTGCTCTACCATTTTCCCTGCCCCTGCCTTTAATTTTCCTTTCTGGCTTACCCAGAGGTCGATTCTACGATCGCCCGTCGCCATCCATGGCCTCTGTGGCCGCCCCCTGGTCGCCGGAGATGTAGGAAGTAATCCATTTTTCCTCGCCTGCGAGCCATTCGTTTGAGGCTATGGAGGTTCGGCCATTAATAGACAACGGCCAGCCATTAATGAAGGGGATTATTATCCCAAACGGCGCGTCGTTTGTGTGACTGAAGGGAAAAACGACAAGCCTGGGCACACCAAGCTTTCTTGTCGTTTTTTCTTCTCCTCTTGTTTTATTATTGTCGCATTCTTTTGCTGTTGTTCATTGTGGAAAAACGACATGTCGTTTATAAAGTCCAAATAATATGAAAAAAGACAGTAGTTGAGTTGAAAAAATTCCATTTAGTTGGACTTTAGATAAGTTACCAAACGCAAAAGGCAAAAAAATTGATTAATTCAATTTTTATACAGCCAAACAAGGCCCTTATTTTTTCTAAACTTTTTAACTCAAACTTTTTCACCAAACAATCAACTCAAACTAAACTTTTTATCTTAAACTTTTTACCAAACACTCACTTTTTAAACTAAACTTAACTTAACTCAAACTAAACTTAAAAATTTCAACTTGAACTTGTGCACCAAACAGGCCCTTAAGTCTCATATAAATAAGATACATATAATAATGCATGATATTTTATGAATCATACAATTATGCCTTTTTTTTGTTTTTGTTTTTTAGTTTCTTATTTGTTGTTTCTTAACTTTTTTTACTTGGGGCCTTATATGTGTACATACCCATATTGCGTAACTAATGGGAAGTTGGGTGAGCAACCCCAATCCAACATACCCAACGTCTTAAAAATAGGCTTATAAATTTCCTTATAGTGGAGGTTGGTGTGACACTTATGTCATGTTTTGTGACAACCCCCTCCTTAGAGAGGAGCCGTCAAATACATACATAAACTTAACTTGTATTATTTTACTTTTCAAAAAATTCAGGGATTTTTTTTATATACTTGTTACTTGATAAACTCATTATCTATTAGATAACTATTCATAGAGTGTTAGAGAAAAAGCATAAGTAAAGTACCATAGTATTATATATTATAAACCATTTCATCATCATTTTTTTTCATGCTGCGGAAAATATATATAGATATATATATATTTTAAGCGAAGTGTTATCCATGCACTCTCTTCCTCCACTGTCACATCATCTGTCTTGTCTATTCATTCAGTTGATCACGGGTTTCTTACCCATATTACCTACAACATAAATTTCATGAATGAGCTTTCGCCTAACAAGTACAGAGATAAATCTCACAATGCATGAATAATTAGCATGACATTTTATGCAATTCTAAAGTCTTTTACTTCAAAACTTATTGGGCCCCATTGTGTACGTACCAGGTGCACGCGACCATTGGGTAGTTGGGGGAGCGACCCTCCAGTTGTACCCAAGGTCATACATAAAACATTCATGAAATTTACCTCACCTGGGTGGAGGTTGGTAAAACACTTTTCTAACATTTTACTTTCATTAACCTCATATAATTAAGTGAGTGATCATGCAAATATGACATGTCACAACATCATCAAAGAAATATTTGAATAACATAAACATTGAGGCATCGTAATCATATTCAAGTAATTGACACATAATTCACCACATATGCACACCAATACAACAAGCATTCATAATTTATGTTGTAGGTGAGATCAGTACTTACAGGAATTCAATAATCTGGGATTTTTCTGTCAGTCGACCCCGCTCTAGTACACCGTCGACACTGTGTCCTGATTTAAGCGACACCCGACAGTTAGAGCAGTATTTTAAACTGACTATTTTTTTTTCTTATGAATATTCTTTTGTTAAATATTTAACTTTAATTTCTTTCATTTTTTTTATGTCTTGCTTTCTACTTGAACAACACAGAAAATCATCTTTTCAGTATATAAAAGAAAGATCACAAACAGATTTTAAGAAATTCCCATTTTACCCCAATTTTGACAAAACTCTCATTTTAACTCCTGTTGAGCTTTCCTTTGTTTTTTTTTTCGGCTTCTTAAAAAAAAAAAACAATGGCAATTCACTGCCCTCATTTTATTGAAAAATAAAACCACAACTTGTTTGTATACCTTTCTTTTTTAATTTCATTTTATCAATTTCTTTTCGAAAAGTGCTCATCAAATATTTTTTTTTCACATAAAACTTGCAATAATCATTTTCCTATCATATACAACTTTTGCAAGAATCTCAGAGTCTAATATAAGAATAAACTTTCATATTTGTATATATACATCAAACTTTCTCACTAAAATCCATTCATGAGTAAAACACCAACAAAAGTTGTCAACTTTTTATTTATCAAACTACAAACTTTATTTAAAAAGTTTGTTTCTTGTACCATGACCATTCCAAACACATGATACATAATTAGCTTCATTACTGTTGGCTAAAAACATTTCAAACCACAACATCAACTAATCATACAAGCATGAGAGATTTCATAACATACACATATTCATGATTCCCAAATAGTTCGTTTAAACCAAATCCATCATTGAAATAATTTATATACATATACATTCATCCCATTATTATTATTATTATTATTATTATTTTCTAAACCACATAATCCAATTTCAAGAAAAATAAATTTGAGTATCTTACCTAACTTCCTTCAAATTGATATTTAACTTGGTTGCACCTCCTTGAAAATCCTTTGATTTTTTAGTAGAGGCTAGACAATAAAATTTCCATTTCTTAGAATAGAAATTTCTTAAAATACTACTAAAAGAAAACATAAAATTTTGCAAATTTATTATCTTTTATAACTGCTAAACAATTTGATTTCCTGAATACAAACTTGCTAGAGAATCAAGCATGAAGATTTGGAGGGATAAAACTTTTTTTTTTTCTTCTTCTTCTCTGTCTCCAGACGGTTTTTTTTTTTCTCTCTCTCTTCTGCTTCTCTGTCTCCAGACGTCTCTTCTTGGAGATGAAGAAGCAATTGCTTCTTTCTCTTTTCTTGTGTTTAATTTATGTGGAAGCCAGGTTTTTTTTTTTCTTTTTTTTTTTTATCACCGTTCCTCTAACTTAGAATAGGATAAGTAAAACTTCTTTTCCTACTTTTCTACCATCATTTCATCTGGTCACTTTTCTTTTTTCTTTCCTTTTTTTTTTTTATCTTATCCACTAAGCCATACTTGTCAATGTATTGGCCATTAGATTAAAATTTATATAATCTTAACCCTTGATCCTTGAAGATAGTTATATTTTAATTTTTATCCTATTCAGCAGTTATTTACAATATGTTATGATTCAACATAGTAAATTTTACATTGGAAAAAATATATATATGTGTGTTTTAAAACTGTTAAAATAATTTTATTATTATTATTTTTAATCAGTTTTTACAGTTCAGTAATTTGATTCAGAAATAATTGTAAATTTCACTTCTTTACATGATAAAGTTCTATAATGGACTTGACATTCTTTATTAGGATATTCATGATCACTTTTTTATCTATTTATGATCTTTATGGAAATTTCCTAAATAACCAAATTTCTTGCCTACTGAAAAATATAACTAGTGACATAGAGACATGTTGTATCATAAAATTATAAGGATTTACATCTTTACTACATAAAAATCACGGTTTAATTTCTGTTCAACTTAGAAATTAATGTCATAAATTTTTTTTCAGTCGTTACATGTTTACTTATCAAAAATAGGGAATGAGAGTCAATTCTTTGTTTACTTGCTCTTTTTTTTTTTCCTGAAATGGAAGTGAGAATGGTGGATCCCAAACCAATTTGGGATTGAGGAATGTGATTGACAATCATATGCACTCCTCAGGATTGTGACTCACATTCCTATTATTAATATTAAATTACTATTTTATCCTTAGTTCATTTATAAAAAAATTATATTAAACAATAATAACAACCTTAATTATTTTTATTAACTAAATATAATATATTTTTATTAACTTAGTATTATATAACTATCTTAATTACTATTAACGTTATTAGAGTAAATAAAGAATTTTTTTATCATAATATATTATTGTGTTTCTATTTTTATATTTTCTATAATTTACTTATTTTAATTCATTTTTTGACTCTTTTTAATTTTTTTAAATAAAAAATTACACAATTTAATTTATTGCCTTAATATCATAATGATTATTTTATTTTTGATTAATAGTATGATAATAAATAAATAAAATTAAACATTTTTTTAATTTTTGAAAACACAATAAATAAAGGGGTATACAAGTAAATTTACAGCAACTAACTCTGATTCCTGTTCTAAGTAAATGCATGAATGGGATTGACAATGATTCTGACTCCAATTTCTGGAATCCAAGTAAAAAACATATTCTGATTCTGAATCCTGATTCCAAATCTAGCTCATTCCGAATCTTACCTATTCCGATTGATGCTCACTCCGATTATGCATAAGTAAACATGCCATTAACTTCTTTCACTTTCATTAGCCTCTTATTTTTATAAGGTGAGTATGCAATTATGATCATGACTCCATAACATACATTCAAATATCATGATATATACGATAATGCATGACATTTTATTCGTAGTTAATTTATGTTTAATATCTTCTTATCTTGGTTCTCACAGTGTATGTACCAATTGTGCACAACTAATAAAATGTTGGGAGGAGTGACCCCAATCGAACATGCCCAAAGTCTTATATATATCATTCATAAACTCACCTCACCTTAATGGAAGTTCATACGATACTCAAAAAAACTAATCTTTTCACTTTCATTAGCCTCAAATGAGTATGCAATTATGATAATGGCTCATAAGTAGATATATCAATATCACATAATATAGAGTCATTATCACCATCTTGAAACATCATCATCTCAATAAGGCATCAAAACATATGCATGATAAAACATATCAAGCGGATATGATCATATCAAATATAAAGAAGCATCATTTGCATGTTCAATCACAAGCATATTATTTACCAAGCGTTCACAGATATGCTCATATCAATAAACAAATTTCATATTATATATTAGGTTTGTACTTATCTCGATTTCTAGTTATTCACTAACCGTACTTTGATGATCTAATCTTCAAGGTTCCTTAGCGTGCACGTCTTGTTTTCTTCCATGAAATCTCCATCTCAAATTCATGATTGATATGAACCACGCTAATAACGTGATGAAATCTGATACCAAATCTGGAAACAACAACCCAAGATCTTTCAAGTTTGATGGAAACCGCAACCTATTGCTTAGCGAAGTAACAATCTTGATATGGTGAAGACGCCACAAACAGGTATGGAAAGTCCATTTGATAAGTCGATTTGAATACTACAAGGAATCATTGATAAGTTCAAATAAATTTCTTCAAAAACTCAAGAAGAATAACTCACAATATGAATAAACATCAAAAAATGCCTTCCATTATCTGAAAATCAGCTTTATATAGCCGAAATCACAATTTGTAAATTCCTAATCTATCCTTTAAGATAAATATGTCTATAATATAATATAATATAATCTAGATAAAGATACTAAAATTCAAATTTTAAATTGAAACTTAAAATTAATATAAGATTACAAAGAATCAAATCTTGATCAGATCTTTTAAACTTCTAGAATCTTGTTTTGAATCTTGAACTTCTTAAAATATTGAAAACGTAATCTTGATTTGATTATTTGTTAGAGAACAAACGTCCATATCAGTAGTGAACACACTCTCTTCTTGTTGTAGAACTCTTCGAACTAAATTATTCAACTCTTTTTTGAATCTTTTAGCTCGAGCCCTCATCACCGGACCAACTGGAACTTGAATTGGTTCGTGAGCACTCCTTGTAGCCTTGATGACCTCATATTCCTCCCCCCCCCCCCCCCCCCCCCCCCTCTTTAGAAGGATTTGTCCTCAAATCATCACATATATAAAAAAAACTCAAGTCAGTAACATTAAAAGTAGCACTAACATTGTACTCACCAGGTAAGTCAAGTCTGTAGGCATTATCATTGATTTGTTCTAGCACTTGAAAATGACTCTCCGCGGGACAGCAACTTAGAACATCTTTGTGCCGGAAATCTTTCTTTTCTTATGTACAACCACACCCAATTACTGGGTTCAAAAACTAGCTTGTGACGTCCTTTGTTTGCTTGCTTGATGTATTATTCGGTTCTCCTCTCTATGCTGAGCCGTGCTCTCTCATATAGTTGCTTTACAAATTATACTTTCTTCTTAACATCTAAGTTCACATGCTCGGAAACAGGTAAAGGTGATAAATCTAACGGGGTTAAAGGATTAAAACCATAAATAATTTCAAACGGTGAGAACTTAGTAACAAAATGAGTGGTATAATTATAAGTGAACTCAACATGTGGTAAATATTCTTTCCAAGTCTTAATATTTTTACTAATAACAGCCATCAACAAAGTGGATAAAGTCCTATCAACTAATTTTGTTTGACCATCGGTTTGAGGATGACAAGTAGTAGAAAAAAAAAAAGTTTCATTCCTAGTTTTCCCTATAATGTCTTCCAATAGTAACTCAAGAACTTAGCATCCCGATATGACATGATTGTCCTAGGCATACCATGTAACTTCACAATATCCTTAAAGAACAAATCTGCAACATAAGAAGCATCATCAGTCTTATGACAAGGGATAAAATGAGCCATCTTAGAAAACCGATCTACAACCACAAAGATTGAATCCCTTCCACGCCTACTCGTAGGTAAACCCAAAACAAAGTCTGTTGAAATATCAATCCAAGGTGAACTAGGAATAGATAGGGGTGTGTAAATTCCATTCGGCTAAACTCTCGATTTAACCTGCCTTTGAAGTTCCTTTGTCTCCTCCGGATTACTCTTATATGCTGGTCGGTTTGGAATTGATGCACTGGGAACAAAATCGATTTGGTGTTCAATCCCTTGAATAAGTGGTAAACCATGTGGTACATCCTTGGGGAACACATCCTCGAACTCCTACAAGGGAGAAACAACAACACTAGGCAATAAGGAGTCAAGTTGGTTAGTGTTTGAAAGAGCCTCTTTGTACACGAGTATAATCATTGCCCGTTTTGAAATCAATGTTCACTTAACCTCACTTGTTTTTGCATAGAAATTTCTTTGTTTTCTCTCTGTTTTTACCTTCTTGGCCGAACTCTTCTCTCTCTTTTCTTCCTCACCAAATTTGACATTACTCTTACTATGTACAACCTCACTATTCTTTTCACTCTCATTCTGTTGCTCTCTCAAGTTCTTTTGATCTATTGGTTTCTTTTGTTCACTCAATTTTTGCAACCTCATTTGATCCTCATAAACTTGTTTTGGTGTCATCAGAACTAGAGTGATTGTCCGTTGATTATGCATGAATGAGTAATTGTTGGTGAAGCCGTCATGATGCACACATCGGTCAAATTGCCACGGTCTTCCTAAGAGAAGATGTCCAGCTTACATTGGTACCGCATCGCACAATTCCTCATCCTCATATTTGCCGATCCAAAATGGTATAACAACCTGCTTCGTAACCCTCACTTTACCATTATCATTCAATCATCGTAGCTTGTATAGACAAGGGTGCTTAAGTATTATGAGCTCTAGCTCTTCAACCATGGAAGTACTAGCAACGTTAGTACAACTATCGCCATCACTAATAACACTACATACCTTGTCTTTCACATGGCAACGAGTGTAAAATATGTTCTCCTGCTATACTTCTTCTTCCTCTTCTCTAGCTTGCAAGCTTAAGGCTCGTCGTGCGACTAGTCCAAGTATCTCACCATAATCTGCCCCGAACTCCTCATCTCCTATAGGGGCATCCTCTAATGGCGGTATGTCATCTAGATCAGCTTCGTCCTCAGATTCAATTTCACCACTTTCCCGGATCACCATAACTCATTTGTTTGAATATTGACTAGCTATCTGCCCTCTCCTCTGGCATTTGAAACATTTTAATCTCACTAGAATGTTTAGAAGTAGGGGCTGATTTACTTTGAGAGGTAGTGTTAGTGGTGGTTGGTTTTGGCTCAGGTTTGGCCTTGAAGGTGGATGGTTTTCATCTTTTTTTGGGTAGTTCGACCTCCAAGGTGTTGTGCTCAA
This sequence comes from Ficus hispida, assembly GCA_025413025.1. Taxonomy (NCBI): domain Eukaryota; kingdom Viridiplantae; phylum Streptophyta; class Magnoliopsida; order Rosales; family Moraceae; genus Ficus; species Ficus hispida. The sequence continues at coordinate 4,059,980 of CM046364.1, read as the reverse complement.
AGTTTATCGGCTTCGTCTTGGCCATGTACTATTCCTCTTGAGTTGCCTCTCAACCTTGATTGCCATACGCATCAAATCCTCCAATTCCATATAATGGTGTATCTCATTGTGTTAGTAATCTCGCGGTTTAAACCAAATAATAACCTTCTAAGATTTGCACAACTATGTATTTATGATATAAAAAATGAAATTCAAAATAGAATAGCAACATTTCCAAATAATAATGATTTGAATAATTTAAATGAGATCATCGTTTAAAAACTAATTATAATCCTAGATGAGACAAATAAATTAGTGTAACTCTTTAGAACTTTTAAGGATATTTATAAAACTAATCAAATACCGTCAATGAAATTAAGATTAATGGGAAGACAACAAGAAGATATTACACAATATGATCTTCCAATTTCAACAGATATAGGTGCTGTAATTATTGGAAATATTGGTCAACATGAAAAAAGGGATAGATATTATTATTCATAATCAAACTAGAGAATTACAAATAATCAATAAACTTCATCCATCTTATATGGTATTACAATATCAATTATTATTTCCTTATGGAGAAGATGAATATAGAATTGATATAAGATGGAATCCAAATTTTATTGATAAACAACCATGTAGAAATCAAATATCAATGAGATCATTTTATGCTTTTCAACTTCAACAACGACTACATCAAGGAAATACAATATTTAGAGCTGGCTGACTTTTTCAACAATATATTGTGGATATCTATACTTCTTTTGAAGAAGATCATCTGAATTATGTTAGACATAATCAAAATAATTTAAGATCTGAAATTTATAAAGGTATTCAAATTGCTATTATTAGAGGCCATACAGATATACAAACAATTAGAAAATGAATTATTCTACCATTATCTTATACAGGAAGTTCAAGATATATGATTCAAAATTATCCAGATACAATGGCAATTTGTAAAAGGTATATTTTTAATATTTACATGCAACCTTAAATAGCCAGAAATTGAAAAAACTCTATCTATAACTCCAGGACAAAAAACTAAAGATAGACCAGATATCGTAAGTAGAATATTTAAAATAAAATTAGATCATTAATTAAATACAATAAAGTCAAGAACTATTTCTAGACCCATAATTGCAGGTGAGTTAATTTATTTTACATAAAAAAATATAGATTATATTATAATTTTTTATTAAAGGAAAAAAACAAATCCAATCTAATTTTTATATCAATGTTTTTTCTGTCTTTTTTTTTTTTACTTGACTTTAGATTTATACGTAGTGGAGTTTCATAAACGTTGTCTACCTCATTGTTATATGTTATTCTGGTTACATACTAAACATAAGTACCATGATCCTACACAAATATACAAATTTATTTCTACACCATGTATGAAAAATTTGAAATGTTCAAAAAGAAGATAAGTTTTATTTCATCGACTTCTTTGTAACTTGTTTTTTCTATTATTTTTAGTAATAACATTATTTTCAGTAACAGCTTTTTATTCTATATGGGCCTTTTGTTAAGTATTTGAATATATATTTAATAAACATAGATTGAGAACAAATTTCAATATTAATATGCACACAATATTTTAGACATAAAGTTCCGTTATAAGAAACAACGTATCTATTATTAAGTTTAATTCCTTCTTTGATAACGTTGAATTCTGTATCTGTACGACGATAAGTGACAAAACCATTTTTTTTTCTATAGTTGTTTCACTTTTTATTTGTTTTGGAAATATCAATCCACCATAGAAATCATGCTATTCAATGCCTTTCTATTCATTTACCAAATATGCAAAATATTACATTTAATAAAAATCAACAGCTATAGAATATATACGATAATCGAAAATTCAAAAAACAACATTCCCAAAATGGATGAAAATTAATAAAACAAATAAAAATGCTCAGCAAGTTACTTATACAAAATTTCCAATAAAATGGGTTTGGAATAATAAATTTGAGCTTTGGAGTCAGCGACAAAATGGACATATTATAGGAAGAACGTTTTATATTCATCCGAATTATGGTGAGTTCTATTACTTAAAATTATTATTAAACCATCATAAAGGTTGAACAAGTTATGAATCACTTCGAATAATAAATAATATTTTTTATCATGCAAATCAAACAGTCTGTCATGTACTAGGTTTATTAGGGGACGATAAAGAATGGGGTGAATCGATAGAAGAAACATCATTCCGTTCAACATCTGCCCAACTTCGTCAACTTTTTATTATAATATTATTATTTTGAAATATTTCTGTCCAATAAAACTTTATAAAAACATTAGAAATTAATATGTGATGATATTTCATATAAAGTAAGACTTTTATTTAATACCTCAAAATTTGAAATTCCTGAAAATGAAATATATAATTTTGTATTATATGAATTAGAAAAAATAATAAATTTAAATTCATCTTCTTTATCACATTATAATCTTCCGCTCCCAACTAGAACATTAATTGAAGATTTAAATAATAATGTTTTGAGAGAAGAACTCAATGACGATAAATACAAATTGAAAGAAGAAAATTTAAGTTTAGTACGAAATTAAAATCAAAAGCAACAATTTATTTACAATCAAATTTTAGAAGTGATAGAAAATAAACAATATAACTTATTTTTCATACACAGTTATGGTAGTACATGAAAAACATATTTATGGAATGCTATCATTAGTAAAATTAGATCAACCGTTGAAATTATATTAGCTGTTGTATCATCTGGAACAACATCATTATTATTACCAAAAGGATGAACTGAAATTCAAGATTTTGTATACCACTTTCAACTGACAAATTCTCAACTTGTCCGATCAAAAAATCTACTCAACTAGAGAAATTGATTGAAAAAACAACATTAATTTTATGGGACAAAGCACCTATGATTAATAAATATTGTTTTGAAATTTTAGATAAAATAATGCAAGACCTAAGAAATTATTCTAATCATCTATTTGGAGGAATGATAGTTATATTAGGTGATGACTTTAAACAACTATTATATGTTATTCGAAACGGTATAAAAGAAAATATTATTGACGTATACCTTTAAATAATTATTGTATTTGGTCATATTTTTGTATACTAATTTTAACAGAAAACATGCGATTAAAAAAATTTAACTATTGTATTGATGAATAAATAGAAATTGTTAACTTTTGTGAATGGATTTTAAGTGTCGGTAATGGAACAGCAAATGGAATAAAAAAATTATGAAAACGAAGATATTACTTGAATCAAAATACCTAAAAGATATATAATACCATATAATAAAAATCTATTCAATTCATTTATACCACAATATACGAAAATTTCTATACTAATTTTCGCAATACTGATTATTTAAAACATGACGCAATTGTTACACCTAAAAATAAAATAACTAATGAAGTAAATAAATATTTGTTATATTTAGTACCTCTAAAGGAAAATTTTATTATAGTTAAGATACCATTCTTTCATCACCTGAAAATCTTGATGAACTAAATCTTTTGTATCCTCCTGAATTTTTACATATGCTTAATTTTAATGGACTACCACCACATGAATTAAAATTAAAAGTTAGAGTTATTGTCATGTTGATGCAAAATCTTAATCAATCAATGGATTTATGTAATGTTACAACACTTATTCTTACACAATTAACAAATAAAATTATTGAAGGACGTATGATTAATTTTGATGGCATGACTGAAAAAGTTTATAAACCAAGAATGGACATAACAATAAATGAATCTAAATGGCTTTTTGTTTTAAAAATATGAAAATTTCCTTTAAAAATATGCTATACAATGACAATAAATAAAAGTCAAGATTAATCACTAAATAAAGTTGGGCTCTACTTAGAAGATGAAATTTTTAACCATGGACAGCTTTACGTTGTTTTATCTAGAGTAACATCACCAAAAGGTTTATATATTTTAATACACGATTCAAGTAATAGATACCCAAATCATATACCAAAAATCGTTTATAAAAAAATACTACATAATATTAATCAAAAATAATAATTTGCCAGTAAAAGATGTAACTATAAAAAAAAAAAAAAAAATTTGCCCCACTAATTATATTATAAAATAATTGTTATAATCTTCAAAATTTAAATTATATTTATAAAGGTTTAAAAAAATGTATTTATATTTTTCTATTATCTATAGAAAATATACAATACACTACGGGTACTTAAGTCAGAGGGAACACATCAAACTATTCGTGCTCGAATATGTCACTTATGGAAAAATACAAATTATAATACTGATCGTCTAATAAGCATTGACTACTTATTAATAGACAAATATATAATTGATTTTTTTAATATTATATTTATTAACAAAAAATAATTTACATTATTATTAAATATATAAATAACAATAAATTAGTAGATATACATTTGTTTTTCCACGATTAGGCAATTCATGGGTTTGTCTGCTGATTTCATAACAAATAAAATACAAGTAGGCAGCATATATGAAATCAGTAACTTTTTATCACGAACAATAAATAAAGATGCAAAATTATTCCCAATAGAGCAATGTTACAATTTGCATTGTCCACAATTTTTAAAGACGTCGTAGATACCCCAATACAAATTTAATTTTGTGGAGTATGACTAGCTAACATAAAGGTTGACATCAACGACCTCCTTTTAGGTAAATCACATATAATACTCACATTTATTAACCAAAAATTATCAATTTATAATAAAAATATCAATAAATAACAATTTTATATTTGTTATATTGTATTAGATATTATTGGTCGTCTCATATCTATTAAGGGTATTGAAGAATTCAATATAGGTGACGGACCGGTATAATGACGAAATCTAACAATCCAAAAGATCAAGTAACTATGAATGAAATATTAATATAAATATATTTACAAAAGATTCATAATCAATTATTAATAAATTATTTATTTAAGTTCATTATATTTCACATAGAAGAAACACTAAACACAACTCGTTTGGGAGAAATTAGAGAAATTTTCTATGAAAATACAGTTCAAAAAATGTCGAACCAGTTGTAACATCGTTACAGTCATGGCAGCTAAACAATACCTCGGTTATTACATATACAATAAAAAATAACACTATTTTCTCTAAAATAATATTATTAAACATTTTCAATTTTTAATTTTCATAATTACAAATATACAGGCGGACTTTATGTTGCAAGCACTTGTAATAGCCGCCCTTTTTGTTGATTCATGATTTCCTTGTTAAGGAATATGAATGTTTATGTAAAATATCTAATTTGATTTTATCATATTATATTTGAGTTCTTATAGCCTTATAATACTCAATAATAGTTTGCTTAGCCAAGCATTAGGCCTTTTGAAGAAAAAGACAGAACAAGAATTTATGATTTTATTTCGGTCAACGTCTGACCAGAATGACTCAAGGCATGATTATGATGGTACTGTAGTATAGCAAGCAGTATGAAAATTATATTGCGAAAAAACCGTCATCACATATGGAAATGTAAGAATAAGGTACGAGACCACTTTAGAAAAATCAAGCACAATATTTAGAGCAATAAGGACTAAGTGGCTTCAAGTTCTAAGAAAAACCTACGCGCAGTCCAGTTAAGTGCAGATAAATTCTGGACTGCAGTCCAGTATAACTGCACTATTATTAGTTGAAAACATTATTAGCACTATCTGAGTTATTAAGAAGATGAACAGCATATTAAGGAAAGTGCCAAACATGGTTTCATTCAAGATAAACAAGCAATTTTTGAATTAAAAATTAAGTGGATAATTATTCATTTATTGAGTGCAAAATGGCACCCTTATGGCTGGCCACCTCAAGGGATTGGTTAGCAAATATTTTATTTTTGGGGTTAGATATACAATTTTAGGAATAAAAATAATTATAGAAAAGAAATTAATTTTCACCTATAAATAAGTGATGATGGGGGAGTGTTGGACCATTTAGTTACACCCCAAAACTCTAGTTCATTTCCAACTCTTTCTCTCTTCCACCTCAGGAGCCGAACACCAAAGAAAGAAAAAAAAGAAAAAAAAAAAAAAAAAAAAGAGAGAGAAGAGTGGCCGGTTTTGTGAAGTTGAGGAAATGAAGGAAAATTTTCTCAACCAAAGGATATATACACTCTCCTAGATCTAGAGGTAATTCTCTTCATCCTCTAAGTATTCAATTAAGTTTGATTAGAGATTTAAGTGTATTTCATGTCAAAGCTCACTTTTTATTTTTATGCAATAGCCTAAGATTGCTTGATATGTGCTTGATTAGGGTTTAGTGGCCTTGATTTATAATTTGGTGCACGTTTTTGATACTATGTATTAGAAATTAAATGGTATGTGTGAATGCCTATTATGTGTTTGTAATATGTCCCCACATGTTCAAGAAAGGGTATTGTATGAATGATAATGATGATGATGATATATGATGAATTAAGGGTTAAAAATTAACCAAAAACCCTAATTTAGTAAATGTTATTATTTGGGTTTGTAAGGATGGGAAACTAATGCATAATAATGGAAAACCATATGTAACGTACTGCATGTTTGATGTAGGCTCATCGTTTCAACCGTTTAAGGTTGGGTGTACGAAATTTTACATAAAAATCTACCAAAGTTGAAAACTGCCAGTTTCGGATTAAACTGGGCAGCAATCTAGAAATGGAATTTTGAGGCCTTTAGAAGCTGAATTTAGGAAAAGTCAAAACCACAAAGTTGTAGAGAATAAAAAATCCTAGGAGGAAAGATAGACAGTTTTTAAAAATAGGACTCCAAAGGCCTCTATTTTTATCAAAACCCGAGACTGACCTAAATAGGCAAGTGTGCCCAAGAGGATTCAATGAGGAAAATGGATAGGTTAAATACAGAAACTAGTTTAAGTAAAGAACAAAAATTGTAGGATCCTTCGATGTCTACAACTTTTATGAAGAAAATTTTTTCAAATTCAAAAAAGATTTTAAAGAAAAACTGGATTTCCAAAACTATACAGTGTACAGGAAATTCCTGCATAGAATTTTCAAAACAGTGCATGAATAGAAATTCCTGCACATGCACTAATAGCTGAAATTATGGAACTATTTTTAAAGATTGCTTTTAGAATTTGACAGTTTTTATTTAAAAGATACAGTTTTATAAAAATATGGTTTTAAGGGATTAAAGTTTTACAAAAGACATTTAAAAGAAAATTAGACAAAGTCTTGTTAAAAAAAGGAAAAAAATTATTTTGAAAACATAATAACAAAATGATGACCATTAGTAACCAGATAGGATACCCAAGCTATTAGATTAGGCCTAAAACCCATAGTTACTAATAGTAACCTAATAGGGTATTACTTTAAAAGTATTGGGCCTTGGTTATCTAATAGGGTATTAGTCTAAATATGATTAGGCTTATACCCAGGATTACTAATAGTAACATAATAAGATACTATTTAAGTTCAATTGGGTCTTGTATCCAAGGTTTCATTGAGTAATCAAACAAGATGCTGTTTGATTATAATTGGGTCATGTGCCTTAGGGTAACATTTAGTAATCAAATAAGATGTCATTTTAGTATGTGGGGGACATGTAACTAGAGTTACTGGAAAATATTGATTAGGATACCAGCATTGAATATAATGATTTATGGTAAGATAGGATGATCCTTATCTTACGTCCTTTTTAGAAATAGGAATATAATCTGTTGTTGCAACCTATTGGAGCAACAAACCGAAGACATAGCCTAACCTATAAGTACAAATCTGCCTACAGCATAGGCAAAATGTTTTTACTGTTTTGCATATTTTCAAAGCTCATGCATTCATGTATGTGTTGCATATGATTTATGCTTTATTATTGTGGCATCATGAAGCATGCTCACTAATGATAATTCACATGGTAAGAAGAAGATTACGTTGCAAGTAAGAAACTGTTTACAAGTATGAAATGTTTTTCAAGTATGAAATGGTTTCAAATATGTTTTAAAGCAAGAACAAGTTTTCAAGTATGATATCAAGCAAGTTGCCTTGTGTCGTACCGAACTGCTCTAGGTTGAGTTTGGTCCATGATTTGAGTTGGATTGGACTACTAGGCTCAACCACTCCATGGTTGCGTGCCACGGTACGTACACTCATGTTATGTAAGGGGCCCAAAAAAATGCTAACATAAGGAAGCATAACTGATGTGATAAGAAAGCATAAATGGTTCATGCATATCTTTATCAAAATTGTTTTGCTGATGATAAGTTATACTTGCTGAGCGAAAGCTCATGACTTACATTTATGTTGTAGGTAAGCAGCTTGTCAGTAATGTATGATATAAGACTATGAAGATGGCATTGCGAACTGTGAAGTATGGGTTGGTCATCGCCACGTGTTTTGAAAATTTATTAAATTATGTAATGTAGGTTCGAGGGTACCTAATAATTGGTATAAGTTACGAGATAAGTTATAAAGGTTTGAACCATATTTCTTAATTAAGTATGTACTTATATATATATATATATATATATATATATAATTATAAGGTTTTGAACAAGAAAAATTTCAATACTTTTACAAGGATGAGTAAGATAAGTATTTAAATAAAGTAAGTATGGTAACAACCCTACGTAGGTGGGGTATTACAGCACTTTTGGAACTTTATGTTATTTTGATTAAGATATCGTCGAATAAACAAAAAACAAAAGAAAAAGGTATTACAAATATTTACCATGAAATTATTATAATTATTTATATTTTTTTTATTTTCTGACAAAAAATACTTTACTTAATATATTATCCATTTCTAGGTTTAATCATTTTATTCAAGGAATTGACTTTATTGCTGCATCAACAACAAAACCATTATCATTGGAAGAATAGAAGACTATGAATAGAGTTATAATAGCTGAACTCCGAACTTTAGATACATATAAAAATCAGGTAAATACTCATTTATTACTATCTAATTATAAAATATAATTTATTAAACAATATTTATTCATACAACATGACACAAAATTTACTACAAAAGCAAGTATTATTGAACTTGATGTACACCAAGGTTGGTTCTAGAATGCATGTCCAAGATGCTATAGACATGTCAAATAATCAGGAACTTCATAGTGGTGCGATACTCACGGGTACCTAACTTCAATGCTGATCACCGGATAATATTCATCACCTTTATTACAAAAACGGAAAAGGAAAAAGATTTCCATACAATTGAAAATTAAATAAATTTACAATATTTACAATAGGTATAAATCAATACACGGATCGAGGACAACACTAGAGAAATGAATATAGTCATGTTTGGAAAAACCATGCAATCACTAATATACGTACCTTTCTCCATATTGACAATCCAAGAAGGATACACTTATCCAAATATCATTCCTCCTATCCTTGATCAACTTAAAGACATTTAAAAAATATTTACGATTCAATTTCCTAGAGATGTTTTTATTGATGCAACAGTTGTAAAAACCTTTAACAATAATAAATCACCAATGTTACTACCTGCACCACCAACTAAATCTCCTAAAGAAATCCTACCACCATTAGCCTCTTTAAATCTAGAGACACTATAATTAGAAAGTAAAAAAACAATAAAAAAACAACTCAGTTTCAATAAACCCACCATTGAGGAAGTTGAATCAAGGTGCATAGCTACCTATATTTTATCTTCAATTTTCATAACTACCTTACTCAACATATATATAATATATTCATAAATTATTAACTATCATCTAATTATATTTATTATTATTTAAGCCCTCACCAGTACCACTCTTCAATAGAAATCCAAAAATCTCCAAATTACTCATCTAAAAAACGAAAATTGGCTAGGTATTATTATCTTTTACATATAATTACATATTACATAACCATATTTATCTCAATTTTAATTACAAAAATCAAATAACTAATATATTTATTTTGTTTTCCATTATCAAGTCAGAAGAAAAAATGAAGAAAATCGTAACAACAGTTTAAAGTATATATATATATATATATATATATATTTGAATCTACAACATTGATATATAAATATAAACTTGAATATACATAATAAAAAAAATCTAAATTTTCAGACTTATTGTAATTATTTTATTTATGTTAATCAACTGCTTTTAATATATGTTAGTTATCTTTATCATTAATTCTTATCATTCCTAAATTTTTTTCTACCACCGTACAATGCACAGATATTAAACTAGTGTGTACTAAAGAATAACATGTCGACATTGACATCAAATTTGCTAGACCACATAAATCTAAAAGCAACAATATTTTGAGATTGAAAATGGAGTAACAATTAGTAACATGCCACGTTTAAGTTCTTAAAATAAAACTTGGACATAAATTAATGATTGTTATATTTGGATGCATGCTAAGATTTTTATGAGGTTTTTTTGAGAATGTTACTTAAAATAAATAAATAATTAAATTTTATGCTTAAGACAAAACAACGGACTACGCTATGTTACTATGACTATTTTGTGCTTGTCTTTCTCAGGGTAACAATATAGAAGTCAACACGTGTAGCATGAATTGGCTAAAGTTTTTGCTTTTTGCTTTTGGCCTTTTTCCTTTTGATTTTGTTTTTGAATGGTTATGATTTTTTTTTTTATGTTGACTCTCCTTTTAGGTTTATTTTGGTTAGTCTTTCAAATACGAAGATTGTGATTTTTTTTTTTTGGTGATATTTAGGTCTTTAAAAATTTTTTTTTTGACAAATTAGTCTCAATATTTTTAACTGTTAATTAGGTCCTTGACACTAAAATAGATGAAGGGATTAATACATCGCTACCACAAAATATCTAAAAATTTTGCATAGATAATTATCTTAAGCACAAAATGTATAAGTTGTGAAGGGAGTCCTTTGATTTTGATGTAGTTATTTCTGAAAATTTTCAAGTTATGATGCAACAAGACAACGGACACCACACTTGAAAAAAAAAAAAAAAAAAGGAGGAATTCAAGTGTCACATAATTTTAATACACAGCCAGCAACCCATAACTAATGTACTTAATTCAGTTTCTAGAAGTTATTGTGTACTTTAGTTAACGAACTAGTTTAATACCAGTGCGTTGCACTGGGAAGGAAGAAAAAAATAAATAAATAAATTGAGTATTATATAATAAAAGCACTTAATTAAAATAAATATTATAATTATAATAAATATAATTCTTATCAAAATCTCTCCTAATAATGAAGATGTAAAATCAAAATGACAATAGTACTAACAATAATAAAAACGAAAACAAAATCAAAAAAAATTCTGTAGTCATACTCATTTAAAAAAAATTAAAATAAAAAACAAAAAAACAAAAAAAAAATCGTTAAATTCAAAAGAACCGGAAAAAACTAACCCTAAGAAAAAAAATTATAACAAAATAAAATATATATCATATTTTCTCCTTTTTTTTACTGTTTTTTTAACCAAAAAAACAAAAAAAAAATTATCAGGTTATATACATGCAAAAACGTTTAAAAAAAGATTTTTAAAATATAAAACAAAACAAACAAAAAAGACACACAAAAAAATGCATGCAGAATCCAAAAAAAAAAAGTCTTTAAAAAATAGAACAAAAGAAACAAAAAAGACAAAAAAAAAAAAAAAACCCAGGAAAAAAATCCAACATAAAGATAAAAAAATTTAAAATAAAAAATTGTTTAAAAATTACAAAAAAGGCATAGTAAGCAAAAACATAATACAATAATAGATCAGAATCTAATGTCTAAAATTTAGCATCCATTAAAAAAATGACAAAAACAATATTAAGGAAAAAAACAAACTTTAAATAGGAATAAAACTGATAATACTTTGTAGGAAAAAGAAAAGCAACTAAAAAAGAGGGATAAAACAGGAATAACACTGTAGCAAAGGAAAAAAGTTACTACAAATGAAGGTTAATTACCCTTTTAATTTTTTGATATTATAATTTAATTATGTTAATTCAATTTTTAAATAAGTTAATTCAGTTCTTTTTTATTTCTATGTAAATTTTTTTTTAAATTTAACATTTTATAATTTATAAATATTATTTTATTTATGTAGGTTTATTTTACGTAAAATTAATTAAATAAAATATTACTCTTTAATTTATATTACTTAGTTTTTTTCGTTGGTATATATGATATTGTTTTATTAAAAAAATTTTATTTACTTGTTAAATTAATTTTTTGTATTATGTTAACTTTTTTTTTTGGTGCAGTAAATTATTTTGACTTGAATACTTTGTAATTCCTATATGTTTCTTTTTTTTTTTTTTTTTTTTTTTTTGCCTCTAAATTTTTTTCAATTGAGTATTTTGTAATTTCTATATATTGTTTTACTCATGTAGTGTTATTTTACGCATTTAAAATTAATTGGAGTAAATTATTTTAACTTTCTTAATATATATTTATTTGTAACTACAAACTTTTTATCATTTGTTTTAACTATACCATTCCGTACGAATGGCAAAAAATTTTGTTTTACATATTTTATTTATTCCTAGTATATAACAATTTATGAAAATGTTATTTTTTAACTTTTTTATTTTTTTATGAGAACTTAGATTTATTTAATTAAATAATCAATAAATTATGTTTAGTTATGTTCTTAAACAAAATACAAATTTATAATCAATAAAAATTTTAATAGATATTAATAAAAAAACCTAATTCACTAAATTGTTAAATACTGCTACCTTTTTGGGTTTTTTTTTTTTTGGGACACCTCCATTTTTTTGACAGGTTTATTCTCTTTAATAAAAACTTGCATGAACTAAATTAACTAAATCAAATAATGAATAAATTAAGTTATGCTAATTAACCATTAAATATTATACAGGGAAAAAAATTTATCAATACAACTAAAAACTATGGAATTACATAATAAAAAAGTTAAACCATGCAATTAAAATTACAATAATTTCTAATCATAAAAGTATTAAAATACAAAAATTCTTATAATAAATTTAAATATTACAACAATATACTTTTTAAAAAGAAAAAAAGAAAAAAAACTCCCCGGGTAATAGGGGAAAAAAAAAAGAAGAAGGAAAAAATCAAAGTTCAGGACAACAAATTAAACATGAATAATAACAATAATGGAAGATAATGAAAAAACAGAAAGTTAAATGTACACTATACTTAATTATATATAATAATCTCAATACATAACTAAATATATAGATATACATAAACATATATATTTCAAAAAATAACATAAAATTTTTTATTAAATATTTTATACTATACTCAGATCTCATTAATATTATCTATTAATGATATGCATAATAGAATTCAACATCATCTTTGATAGCTACCAAGTTTAATATATGGGAATGTGTCCAAAAAAAAAAAAAAGGCAAGCCTTACAAATGTTTTCACCAAACATAGAAAGCAAATGGGAAAAACAATGATAATAGATAAAAAGAGGAAAAAACTTTTAAAATATTACAATAATATAAAAACAGTAATATTTATTATAACTACTATTATGCGGTGACAAAAACAAAAACAAAATGAACACATATCCCAAGCATCAACGGCAACAGTAAAGAGAGTCTAATAGTATTTGTAACATATGCTATCAATAATACTATATTCAGCATCATATACCAAATTAAAGAACAAATCTGGTATATGTATTATTGTATAGTTAAATAGAGATCATCATAGCATATAAAAAATCTGATCCAAAAGATTTTGTTAAAAATATTTACACCAATAGAGGACGGAAATCAGAATAGGAGAAAGGGAAAAAAAAAAGAAAAAAAAAAAGAAAGAAACACAATACAAAACAGTGAACTTATCACATATAACATAATCATGTAACTTATATCATAATATTCATAGAACATTCAAACATAAGAGAAAAACAATTGTATACACTGTGGGAACAAAAAACGGCAAAGAAAAAAAAAGGGAGAAAAACAAAAAACAGAGGAAAAAAACAAAACACAATAAAAAAAATTAAATCTCTTTACGATATCATCATCATAATAATAAACATATTGAAATGATATATAAATCAATAGGAAAACCGAAAAATAAACTATTAACAATATACAAAATGAAAACAGCAATCAAGACTAATTAAAAGTCTTAAATAAATATAATACATGGAAAACTGAGCACGTTTGAAGAGAAGCCAATTAAGATCCAAAGCAAAGCAGTTAAGAGGATTTTACAAAAGCATTAATAGTGAAGGAAAGAGATGAAGCAATAAATGAAGAGAATTTGTTTATAAAAGAGAAGTAAATGAAAAAAGTCAGTGCAAGAGAGAGTGCGATTTTTTTTTTTTTTTTTTTTTGCAGATAATAGATAAGAGGAAAAAACATAATTACTTGCATTAATAACAGAGTTGCAGCCAAAGAAAGTTCAGTCAAAGTAATGATGAACAATAACCTAAAGCCTTCTAACAGATCACATAATTACAATAGAAAAAAAATAAAACAGATAATATAGAAACATTAAATGTGAAAGACAGATTTTAGAGATTGTAGTGATAAGCAGAGAACCAAACAGTATAAAAGTCTAAGAATTCATTCGAATCTAACTAAATCATCATATACTACAATTACTAAATTTCTCACCAAATACTTAGAACAAAATAAAAAATCATAATAATAAAACATCACACAAACCCAATTGTATCAGAAATGTAAAGAAAATTAACAAAATATTACCCGGGGAGAAAAATGGCTAAAAATTACAGATTTAAAAATCAATAGAGAAAAAATCCTCAATATTCCTCTCCACACTTGCATTTGTTCATTTTCTCATCATTGTTATAGCAACCTGCAAAAACCAATCAAAAAAATTCAACAGAAGCAAAAAACGGGAAACAGACGCGGCAGCCGGGGGGGAAAGGCTCGGCGGCGCGGCTCTGTCTCTCTCCCCTTCCCCTCCGGCATCTCCCTTTCACTCCCTTCTCCCTCCCTCTCTCTTTGCTTGTCTGGTTTTGGTGGTATTTTTAATCGACAGTGAAAGGAAGAACTGAAAGGGAAAAATAGGATTTGAAACTCAAAAATTCAAAGAAGAAAAAAAGAGAGAGAGAGACAGAGCATTTTTGAAGAAAATAGAGAGAGATAGAGTAGTAGAGAGAGAAAGAGGCAGAACCAAAAAGTTAGAGAGAGAAACTGCAGGACTTAATGGGCGGTGAAAGGAAGACGGGAAGGAAAAAAGAGAGATTGGAGGGCAAATTCGTCCATCCACTATGGGAGAACTAACTGGTAGGCAAAATCAGGAGGGCAAGAGTGTAATTTCACTGTACATAATTGTGCATTATTGTAGATTGAGCTGCGAAAAAAAAAAAAAAAAAAACACTGTGTAATATTGTAGAAAGAACAGTAAAAATACCTTCTCTTTTAGTATATAGTAATAATATGAATCCAAGATAATGGATTTTTTTTAATTGGGCCATTAATTTGTTTTCTCTTCTATTACGACTCTCTTAGCAACAATTTTCTAATATCAGAACGACAATAAGACAGTCATAGTTGATGATGCCTTACAACTTATGTGACTATGACAAATTTATCCGAAATGACAGTGTAATTAAAGAATTTATAATTTGTTTGGTATTTCAATTCAACTCTAATTAAATAATATTTTTTCATTTCGGTTTTTGTCTTTTTCTGAAAAATTAATAAAAATTATAACTAGTTTTTGAAAAATCAACTAACTCCAACTTAAAAATTTCATCTCCAACTAGCGAATCAAACACAGACTTAAAATTTTATTTATGTCTCATTTTTTTAAAGTACATGATTAAACCAAAACGGTATAAGTTTAACCATCATTATTGTAATAAACTTTTTTCCTTTGTTTTCTTTTCTTTTCTTAAAATATAATATAATATATATATATATATATATATATATATAGAGGGTGAGTCTGTGTGAAAGACAGAACTAAAATTGAGTTTCATGCCCACTGCTTGGTGTACGTTCTTCCAAAATTTGGAGGTGAAGCTGCCATCGAAATAAAAAATGATGAATTTCGTGACCCCATGATATTTCATTATAAAAGCGACATATAATTCGGCCAGTTGTTCTACAGAAAAGTTGAGATTAATGGCTAAAAGTGAAAGGATTTATTTAATCGGTCAACGATTATCCAAATTACATTATTACCACTGGTCATTCTCCACAATCCAACCACGAAGTCCATGGTTATCTTATCCTAATTCCATTCAGGAAGCTAGTTCGGCTTTCACTTTTTGGTATGTGAGTCACTTGCTGACGAAGTTAGCAACAACATTCTTTATCCTATGTGTTGATAATGAATATGACCTTTATTGATTCGATATGTCAGAAAAATACACAGTTATATACACGACTACCTTCACCCTAAAACAAGTAACTATCGTAAAGTTAGAAAAATACCCTAATGAGAATATACACCAGAATATACACTAATACACAACTAATCTAATCCCTTAAAAATAGGGATTATACACCGTTTTCCCTTTTACACCTCTCGTGTAACACTCCCCCTTAAGCTAGTGAATGAATATCTTCCATTCCAAGCTTGCTGATAATACTTTGGAAAACAGTGCTCGATTGCCCTTCTGTAAATATGCCAGCCAATTGATTTTTGGTTGAGATGAATGGAGCACAAATCAGGTCGCTATCCAATTTCTCCTTTATAAAGTATCTGTCGACCTCGATATGCTTCATTTGATTGTGTTGAGCTGGACTATGAGCGAGAAACTAATGGCTGATTTGTTATCACAGTATAACCTCATAGGACCTTCCCACTTAACATGCAAGTCTTCCATAACTATTTTCAGCCACAACAACTCACATACCCCAAATGCCATTGACCTGAACTCAGACTCTGCACTCAACCTTGCCATCACACTATATTTTTTATTCCTCCATGTTACAAGATTCCTTCCTAGAAACACATAATAACTCGAGGTTGACCTTCGATTGACTAGAGATCTTGCATAGTCGGCATCGGTATAGGCCTCCAATGTCATGCTTCCTCCCTTTTTAAACTAGATTCCTCTTCCAGGAGTTCCTTTTCAGATATTATTGGATCCTGTGAACAGCCTTGAAGTGCATTTCCTTAGGATTATGTATAAACTGACTAACAACACTCACAGCAAAGGCAATGTTAGGTCTCATGTGTGCCAAGTAAATCAGCTCAATCACCGTGTCTTCTGGAGCCTCACACAGCCCATGATTGAACTCAATTGGCGTATCAGTTGGCTTACATCTTAACTTTCCAATTTTCTTCAACAAATCTAGCACATATTTCTATTGTGATATAAAAATTCCCTGCTTTGAATGTCCTACCTCAATACCCAGAAAATATTTCAATTTTCCAAGTTCTTTGATGTCAAACTCTTTCTCCAAGCACTGCTTCAAGCTTTGCATCCCTTCAACGTAATTACCTGTTACTATGATATAATCAACATATACCAATAATGCAGTTCCTGCCCCTGACTTTGAGTGTTTCACAAACAGAGTATGATCTCCCTGGCTTTGCTTCTAACCCAATGTGGTCATCACTTTTGCAAACCTTCCAAACTAGGCTCTTGGTGACTATTTGAGTCCATATAGAGCCTTCTTCAACTTGCACACCAAACCATTGTTAGATTCAAACCCTGGGGGAACTTCCATGTAGATTTCCTCCTTGAGATCGCCTTGTAAAAATACATTTTTCACATCAAACTGTTGTAAGCTCCATAAAAAATTAGCTACTAATGACATGAGGACTCGAACCGTGTTCATTTTTGTAACTAGAACAAATGTCTTGAGGTATTCTATACCATAGGTTTGAGTATAGCCTTTTGCAACCAATCTCGCCTTGTATCTCTCCACTGATCCATCTGACCTGTACTTTTCTATGAACGCCCACCTGCACCCAACCGACTTCTTTCCTTCTGGCATCTTGACTAAATCCCAAGTTTTACTCCGTTTAAGAGCTTCCATCTCCATTTTCATAGCATCCTTCCACTTCTCCTTTCCTAATGCCTCAAATAAGTTTCTGGGATGGGGAATTGTATGTAGATTACTAAGGAAGGCTCTATGACTTCGGGATAAGTTTTGATAGGACATGAACATGTATAATGGATGTTTTGTGCAGGCTCTGGTTCCTTTTCTACGTGCAATCGGTATGTCATAGTCATTTGGGTCAATGGTTTCATTGATTTTTTCCTCAGAGATGGATGGCTGTGTGGTGGTCTCGATGGGACTCGGGGGTACCTCAGGTGTTTGAACTGCAGTTTGAATAGGTGATTGGAAATGCTCAGGTCTAGAGTTCGGTATTTGCTTCCTGGAATAGATTTGCAGTGGCCGTGTCGTGTTTTGATTTCCCTTTTCCTTTATCATCCTGGGTGAATGAATAGGAGAATTGACCATTGGTGCTAACTCGGTAGAATTGGGATTGGGATTGGGATTGGGCTGAACAGATGACAAGACAGATGTTGATGGTGACTCAACATTTATGGACTCAAATTGACAAGGAGACTCAAGAAGGAACTGATCAGGAAGAAACTGATCTTTTCTCTATCTTCACTGATTTTCTCCCCCCGAAGATAGGAATTTTGAAAATATGACTCTGTTTCAACAAAGGTAACATCGGCAGAGCTGAAAAACTTCCTGGATGGTGGATGAAAACATTTGTACTCTTTTTGAGTCAAAAAATAACCAACAAAAACATACTTAAGAGCACGTGGATCAAGTTTTCCCCTGTTTTGTGAATGAATATGAACAAAAGCAACATAGGAATATTTTTGTGAAACAAGGATGCTCTTGTGAAACCAAGAAAATGACCGTTCTTTCATTTGACTACCCCATTTTGTTGAGGTGTGCTAACACAAGAGGATTCATGAATGATCCCCTGTTTTTGGAAAAATGGAGAGAGAATCTAATTGAAATAGTCCCTAGCATTGTCGGATCAAAATCTTTTAATTCTCATGTCAAATTGAGTTGATCATGTTGTAAAAATTGATAAAAATTATGCTAACATCATATTTATTTTTCATGAGATATATCCACGTCACTCGTGTACAATCATCAATAAATGACACAAACCACTTAGCACCTGAAACATTAGGAACTGTAGACTGCCCCCAAATATCACTTTGAATAAGAGAAAAAGAAACAAAAGTTTTAGTCTTACTTATTGGAAAAGAAGAAAGCTTGTGTTTAGCAATTTCATAATTACTACAATGAAAACTTTCAACTAATAAAGGAAAAGAACACGAAATAACGGATGACCCAGACAACGATGATAAAGTCATATTTTATCTATATTGGAAATAACTAACTCGGATAGGAATGATAAAGGATGAGAACTCTTAACTCTAGCACTTCCACTTTGTTTTTCTATATAGTAAAGTCCATCTTTTTCCCTAGCATGTCCAATTATCCTCTTCATGCCCTGTTACTGAAACACACAATGAGATGGGTAGAAAGTCACACTGCAATTAGAATCTTTAGGGAGTTTTTGGATTAAATCCATGTCTGTAAATAGCTTAGAAATGAGAAGGACGTTCTTGAGTGTTAAAGTGTTATTGATATAAACGTCTCCTTGTCCTGCAATGGTAATGATGGATCCATTGGCAACAGTTATTTTCCTATGGCTAGAGCAAGGGGTATGTGTAACGCATTTTTGAGAGGAACATGTCATATGGTCGGTGGCTTCGGAATCAATTACCTATGAGTTTGGAGAAACTTTATCAGAAACATTAGAAATACAAGAGAAGGAAGAAATACCTGAGAGAGCCAACAAGCATGTACCTATCGTGGAGGGTTTTTTGAGTGATCCTAGGAAAATTTTCAACCTCTCGATATCGTCTCTATTCAATTTAGAGATTGGACTCTGTGGATTTCCTTCGCTACTCAGATGCGTGCTGACCACATGTGCGTGTCCTCATTCATTCTCGTTCTATTGGAATTCTATTCATGTTTAGGGTCGACCATTGAGTTTCCAGCAAGTCTCTCTCGTGTGATGATGTCTTTTGCGTAGCTACACAAAGAGTCTTTGACTGCTTGTTGAAGACTTTCAAGTCGCCTGCTTATTGATCGTCAATGGCTGTACCGTGACTTGGTTTTTAACTCTGGCATATTTTGCCACTAGGCAGATCCGTCTGCAACATGAGTTTCGGCATAACACTCATTCTTCCTTCTTTAGCATGGATTATTGAACCGTCTCATTTAGTGACGGAAGATCCTCTTTCCTAAGATTGTACCTACAGCATCAAAGTCAATATTAAGACAAGCAAGAATCAAAAATTCGTTTCATTTTCTACAAACCTCTTGAGAATGGATGCATCCGTGCTGCACTTCATCTCGATACACTGATAATAATCCATCTCCTACCATAAGCCCTGTAAGAGATTTGAATACTCTGTGACCATACGGGTTCTTTGCTTGATCGTTGAGATTTTTGTCTTAATCTCATAAATTTATGCAGTATCACGAACCTTGGAATAGGTTTGTTTAACTGTATCCCAAATTTCCTTATCTGTACCAAGCAACATACATGTGTTGCTGATCTTCGAAATCATTGAATTCCATGACCAAGACATCACCAGTGATTGTTCATCCCAAGCAACAAACTTCGGGTCTTCTTTTGCAGGTCGTGTGCCAAGCAGATGACTCAGTTTACCCCTTCCCTTCAAAAACATATGAACCAATTGTGACCACTTCAGATAATTCCTTCCGTTCAATCAATACACTATCTGTATGTTTTGTAAATCTTCCATCGAAACCACTATAGAATTCACGGTTGAGCACATCATGACAGACTAGTTTCGGTAGATTCTGACATAATTGATTGGAAGGTATCGTTAAAGAAAAAATAATAGAGTAGAATGCAGAATAAGGAAAAATAAATGCAGAATAAGAGACATAAAACATAGAAAATTTCTTTCCTTACACTTGGTCAGGACGATACACATCATGCCTTACATTGTTTTAATTCTTATTGAACATAATCTTAATGTAAGTATGCTATATAAATATGGATCATTACCCCACAAAACTTCATTCTTTATCAAGAGTAATGACAGGTCAATATCTTGACATTCCATCATATTGTCCAAAATCATTGGTTGAAAGGTAAATTGGCCAAACTTTATGTGTTCAGTTCGATTTTTAACTCCACTCTGCCCAATATTGGATTGTCGTTAGTGCTATGCAACTTTGGATTGAGAGAGTTAGCTACCTTTTTGCCCTTTGAGGGTGGTTGAGAATCTAACAATCAAAGTTTTTGACCAACTCTAACCATCGGTGTTGTCTAATGTTGAGCTCTTTCTGCATATATATGTACTTGATGCTCAAGTGGTTCATGTAGATCTTACACTTTTAACCATACAACTAATGTGGCCAAATCTCCAGTATGAACATTATAACTACAAGTTCCAAATCATGAGTTAGGTAATTTTTCCCATGATCCTTCAGCTGGCAAGATGCATAGACAATCAGGACAACTCTAAATCGCACTTTTAAATTTACTATAGATCGTGGAATTTCCACTCTCAACAATTGGAATTATCAGGTCTGGTGTGCTCGTGAGCCTCCTCTTTAGCTTCTAAAAGCTTTTTTCACACTTATCGGTCCATTCGTACTTCTTCCCTTCCAAGTGGTAGCCATTAGTGGTGTTGCGAGCTTGGAAAAACTCTTCGACCAAGCATCGGTAGTAATTGGCCAAGCCAATAAAGCTTCTGATCTTTGTCACACTTTTCGGATGAGGCCAATTACTCATGGCTTCAATCTTGGCAGGGTCTGGGATACTCATGTGACACAACGTTTTCCAAAAAGTGAATATTTTTCAGCCAAAACTCACACTTTGAGAATTTGGCATAAAGCTGAAGTTGCTTCAAAAGTTAAAGGTGATTCTCAAGTGCTCTTCATGTTCTTCTCGGGTCTTGGATTAAATCATGATGTCATCAATAAAGACGATCATGAACATGTCCAAGTAGTCTTTGAAGGCTCTGATCATCGAATCCATGAATGCTATTCTAGTGTTGGTCAATGTGAATGACATTGACCAATGCTAGAGTAGTGCCAATAACGCATGAGGAAAGTTGACTTCGACATATCCTCTTCTTTGATCTTGAGTTGGTGACAGCCAAATCTTCGGTCGATTTCAAGAAAACTGTTGCTCCCTTCAACTAATCCAACAGACTACCAATTGTAGCAAGCTGATACTTGTTCCTGATCATGACTTTTTCAGCACCCGATAATCAACGCACATGCAAACTAGTCCATTCTTCTTCTTCACAATAGAACGGTGCTCCCCATGGTGACTGACTTTGGTAGAAAAATCATTTATCCCAAAGCTCTTGTATCTGTGTCTAAAGTTCCTGGAGTTCCATTGGGGCCATCCGATAGAGCGCTTTAGAAATCAAAGCGGTGTTGTGTATCAACTCGATTTCGAATAAAATTTCTCAATCTATAGTTAATTCTGATTAGTAATCAATGCTTGTTTTTTCTTTCCGTCTTTTTTTTTTAATTATTTTTATAAGATACTAATTATTATTAATCAGAGGCAACAATATTGCCCTTTGGATTTGCAAAGATCAAAGAAGTATTTTTTATGTATAAAGTTAAAATTCTGTTTTGAGAAATGCATAAATTGAAATTGGGCAATCAAAAATTAAATTATTTTTCAAGAATTTTAAAAAAATTAAGTTAAATTTCTTTAACCCGTAAAGTGTGGCGAAGGGTTTCTAAATATCCATAAATGACAACCTTTTTCGAATGCACTCCAACAATAACACATTCTCTTAAGATCAAGCAAACAAAACAGAAACCTTTATCGAACAAAAAAATAGAAAATAAAAATAAAAAAGCAAATTAAGAGAGAGATGTGAAAATTTTAAGTATTAGGAGAAGTATGATGATGGTCATAGGATTGATTTTTTATGTAGCAATCACAACAAGTTTGGTTGATGGAATTGGTACTCCAATTTCTCCTAAATTATCCCCTACCTCTTCCATGGATGCTTCTAAAGGAAAAATATCTGCAATAATCAAGTCAAGACTTTGGTTAGCACAATGCCTATTTAAATGCTTAAAGAACACATAAGATCTTGATCGAACCAAAAGTTGTGTTTGTGCATGTTTTCTTATTCATAAGATTGCATTTTGAAGCCATTAAAATGCCACTAAAAAAGAAAACCAAACTGTCGAGAGAAATTAGGGAGCTAGTTTGTTTATTTGTTTTTTCTATTCAAATAAATATCCGAGTGCTTACTTGGGTTAGTTAGGATTTTTTTTTTTTTCTTATTTTCCTGTTGTGATTAGATTATGTCAATGCTCAGATTTGTATTTAATTATATCTGATGTACTTTTCCAATTATTCATTCAATAAGAGAAAAATGTTTATTCTCTTTCCAAACTTACGTGGTATCAGAACTTCGGCTCACAACCCATAAACCCTAATGGCGAAGACAACACGGAAAACGACAATGACTGGTGTTGACAACTCGCCATATTTTTCCAAAGTTGTGTCTAGGACCGTACGTGCCACCACCTCAGTTTCCACTGGCACTGTTGACCACTTATCATTAGGGTCATCTCCAATAAACATTCACAAGTTAACTGGAAAAAATTATTTGGAGTGGTCCCAATCTTTTAAACAAGCCATTGATGGCCGAATTAGGATATCTGACTAGAGAGGTCAAGCAACCCGCTGCAGATGATCCTACTTTCAAGACATGGAGGTCCGAGAACTCATCGGTGACGGTGTGGCTTCTCAATTCCATGTAGGCGAGCATTGCAAATCCAAACCTTTTTTTGCCGATAGAAAATGATATATGGGATTCAGTTCGAGAAACCTACTCAGATTTGGAGAATTCTTCTCAAATCTTTGAATTGAAATCCAAGTTATGGCAATCCAAGTGATGCAAGTCCGAAGTCTCTGTGACAGTAGATAGTGACGTGTCTGATGCATTTGTTTATGTTTGACTTCTTCAAGTTTGTAGTGTAGTTTGTTTCCTTAATTTTAGCTAATTCTGTTATGGGAGATATTGTGCCCACTACCCACTATAAGTTTGTTAATTTGTTCCTATTTCGGAGTCATTGTATTTAAGTCTTTTTTGAACAATAATGAAATTGTCGAGAATCTTTAATTGCAACTAGTAAGTTGTTTTGGGAGGAGCTAAACCCTCGAAGCTTTAGCAATTTCTCTTTTTTTCTTTTTAATTTTCCATAAGTTTATTGTGAGTGTAACATCTTTTGGTATCAGAGCCAGGTCATGGATGACCGAGTAAAGAAACTGGAAGACGTTGTGGCAACACTTGCAGCCGGTCAAGCGGAACTTTCTGCTGGACAGAATGATCTTATGGCTCATCTCACTGAGAGGATGGAGAGACTGAGTCAACAGATTTCTGGAAAGCTTCCGGCAGAAACGGGAGAAAATTCTGACAATCGATTTAAGGGGCGAAGGGAGCATCATTCTTCTCCACGAACTGGTGGTTCCTTGAACAATTTTGTTCCCAGAACTGTTAAGTTGGATTTTTCCAAGTATGAAGGTAGAGACGACCCAACATCGTGGATTTGCAAGGCTGAGAAGTACTTCGCTCTTCACGACATAGCGGAGTCAGATAAGGTCACTCTGGCTTCTTTTTATTTGGATGGAGATGCTGGGCTGTGGTTTCACATGTTGGAACAAGAACTTATTTACGTCACGTGGGAGGATTTCAAAAATGGAATTCAATCCCGGTTCGGTTCCAATCAGTTTGAGGATCATTTTGGCGAACTAATCAAGTTGAAGCAAACAGGTCTTGTGGGTGATTATCAAAGCAAGTTCGAAAGGCTATTGGCCAAAGTTGGTTCACTTGCACAAGAAAAAAAGAGAAATCGCTAAAGCTTCGAGGGTTTAGCTCCTCCCAAAACAACTTACTAGTTGCAATTACAGATTCTCGACAATTTCATTATTGTTCAAAAAAGACTTAAATACAATGACTCCAACGTTTAGAACCTAAGAAATAGGAACAAATTAACAAACTCATAGTGGGTAGTGGGCACAATATCTCCCATAACAGAATTAGCTAAAATTAAGGAAACAAACTACACTACAAACTTGAAGAAATCAAACATAAACAAATGCATCAGACTCGTCACTAACTACTGCCACAGAGATTTCGAGGCTTGCATCAGCTCCCTCCCCCTTAAAAAGGATCATCGTCCTCGAGGATGAACTCAGGAAAACGTT
The DNA here is from genome assembly GCA_025413025.1 of Ficus hispida. Lineage (NCBI taxonomy): Eukaryota > Viridiplantae > Streptophyta > Magnoliopsida > Rosales > Moraceae > Ficus > Ficus hispida. The sequence goes on along the minus strand of CM046364.1, from coordinate 4,034,851 downwards.
CTTTAATGACTTCAAACTGCTCCCAAGTGGCTTCAGCTGGGGACAAACCTTGCCAATGAATTAAAACCTCTTTCCTTTGCTTGTGAATTCGCTGACCAAAAACAGCTTGAGGAGTGGGCATCATAGAATCATCAGAGTTGATCTCAGGAAGTGTTGGCAACACAACTTGTTCTTCTCCCAACTTTTTCTTGAGTTGTAAAATGAAATAGAAAGGATGGTCAAGGAAATGTTCGCTGCGGGTATTATTCGACCAAGCACAAGCCCTTATTCGTCACCGGTCTTATTGGTCAAAAAACACGACGGTTCTTGGCGAATGTGTGTAGATTATCGAGCTCTTAATTCAATCACCGTGAAGGATAAGTTTCCAATTCCGGTTATTGATGAGCTCTTCGATGAGTTGGCAGGAGCTAAATTCTTTACAAAGCTGGATCTCAAATCGGGTTACCATCAAGTGCGCATGAACGACTATGGAAGATAGCAGCTCCTCTCACAAATATGTTAAAGAAGGATTCTTTGAGTGGAGTACGTCTTCAGAAGTGGCATTTCAACGCTTGAAGCTCGCAATGACAAAGCACTGGTACTATCCTTGCCTGATTTTCTAAAACTTTTATAGTTGAATGTGATGCTTCTGGCAATGGTGTAGGGGCTGTTCTATTGCAACAAAGGCCAATAGCATTTTCAGTCAGGCTCTGCAAGGAAAGAATCTTCTTTTGTCAACTTATGAGAAAGAAATTCTGGCCTGGTCCTTGCTGTCCAGAAATGGCGACCATATTTGCTTGGGAGAAAGTTTATTGTATGCACGGATCACCGAAGCCTCAAGCATTTGTGGACTCAGAAAATTGCAACCACGGCGCAACAAAGATGGCTTTACAAATTAAAGGGTTATGATTTCCACGTGGAGTACAAGAAGGGTGGGGAAAACGTGGTAGCAGATGCTCTTTCTCGGCGTGATGAAACTGAACAAAAAGCAGGGCTTTTGACAGCATTGACTCAAATGCTACCTCATTGGTTGGATGCGATCAAAGAGGAGGTTGCTACTAATTCCACTTTACAAGCTTTGCTGGCAAGAATTCAACAAGGAGAAGCGGTTGGCCCTTGGCGGGAGATTGAAGGGATTATACTATTCAAAGATCGCATTTATCTACCTTCTGAATCTAAGCTCACGAGCACGACCATTAATGAGTTTCACGGAAGCACTCATGAAGGATATGTCAAAACCTTTCAACGCATCAAAGCTGATTTCTATTGGCCAGAAATGCGGAAGCAAATCAAAGAGTTTGATTCGTAATTGTGATATCTGTCAACGACACAAGGTGGAACATTTGACTCCGGCAGGATTATTGCAGCCGCTACCAATTCCTTCTCAAATTTGGGATGATATCTCCATGGATTTTATTGAAGGTTTACCGCACTCTCATGGTAAGACAACTATTCTAGTTGTTGTCGATCGGTTGTCAAAGTATGCTCATTTTCTTTCCTTAAGTCATCCATATACTACTGTTGGAGTTGCTCGCTTGTTCTTTGACAATATTTTCAAGTTACATGGATTACCAAAATCCATCGTTTGCGATAGAGATCCAACCTTTACCAGCGGATTTTGGAGGGAGCTATTCCGCTTGAATGGGACGTCTTTTAATTCAGCTCCAGTTATCACCCACAAACTGATGGGCAGAATGAAGTGGTCAATCGGACATTGGAGATGGATCTAAGATGCTTCACAAGCGCACGACCAAGAGAGTGGATGAAGTGGCTTGCTTGGGCAGAGTACTGTTACAACACAAGTTGGCATTCAGCAGTCCGCAAGACTCCATTTGAGATTGTTACGGTCGAAGTCCACCTCGTTTGCTTGATTACATTCCTGGAACAGCTAAACTAGAAGCTGTGGAGTGCGAGTTGCTTGCTAGAGAACGAATCCTTAAAGAAGTCCGTGAGCATATTTCTCTAGCTCAAGTAAGAATGAAGAAGTTGTATGATTCAAAGCATATTGAACGAGAATTTCAGGTGGGGGATTTTGTTTACCTTAAACTCCAGCCATATCGCCAATCTTCAGTTGCATTGAGAAGAAATTTCAAGCTATCAGCTCGATATTATGGACCGTTTGAGGTGTTAAAAAGAATTGGAAAGGTTGCGTATCAGTTGAAATTGCCTCCAACTTCAAAGATTCATCCAGTTTTTCATGTTTCACAACTCAAGAAAAAGTTGGGAGAAGAACAAGTTGTGTTGCCAACACTTCCTGAGATCAACTCTGATGATTCTATGATGCCCACTCCTCAAGCTGTTCTTGGTCAGCGAATTCACAAGCAAAGGAAAGAGGTTTTAATTCATTGGCAAGGTTTGTCCCCAGCTGAAGCCACTTGGGAGCAGTTTGCAATCATTAAAGAACGTTTTCCTGAGTTCATCCTCGAGGACGATGATCGTTTTTAAGGGGGAGGGAGCTGATGCAAGTCTCGAAGTCTCTGTGGCAGTAGTTAGTGACGTGTCTGATGCATTTGTTTATGTTTGACTTCTTCAAGGTTGTAGTGTAGTTTGTTTCCTTAATTTTAGCTAATTCTGTTATAGGAGATATTGTGCCCACTACCCACTATGAGTTTGTTAATTTGTTCCTATTTCTTAGGTTCTAAATGTTGGAGTCATTGTATTTAAGTCTTTTTTGAACAATAATGAAATTGTCGAGAATCTTTAATTGCAACTAGTAAGTTGTTTTGGGAGGAGCTAAACCCTCGAAGCTTTAGCGATTTCTCTTTTTTTCTTTTTAATTTTCCATAAGCTTATTGTGAGTGTAACACCAAGCAAGGAGATCGTTAAGTAACCGTCAACTATAATGCTATGGTGACTCTATAGCAAGAATTAGATCAATGCTATGATGATGTCTGAGAGAACGCTAACAACTGTGTGTAGCATATGAAACGTGAAGAGAATGATCGGGTTTACATGTTTCTTGCTGGTTTAAATCATAGCTTGGATGAAGTGAAGGGAAGTACACTAGGCCGTAAACCTCTATCATCTACCAGAGAGGTGTTTTCTGAAGTGCGGCAAGAAGAAATCAGAAAACGAGTGATGATGGGCGAATCAGAGCCTAGATCCACCATAGAACCCGAGAGTTTTGCCTCCGTGGTGTGATCATTACAGAAAACCATGGCATACCAGAGAGACATGCTGGAAAGGTCCTGATGGGAGAGCTCTTCAAACCGTGGCTGAGACTTCTACGGAGCAACAAGTCAATTCAAGTGCTGCTCCTTTCACAAAGGAATAATTAGAGCATTGATTAGTACACAAACGTGCACTATCTATGGTGTTTATTATTGTGTAAATGCTAAATTATTTAAGTTTTAATTATACATTATTATAATTTTTATTCAAAATGATTTAATTGAAAAATGTCTAGTTTTAGCTTATTTATTTGCAGATTTATAAGAAGTGCAAAAATCATGGAGGAAAAAAAAATGGCCATGCAATTGAGCCATGGAATCCATTCCTTTAAGTCACATCAGCTCCCACACTAGTCAAGTAGTAAATTGAAGAATGCCACGTAGCCCACTATCCACAACAACCGTTCCATTTGCACCACGTGGTGGATGTGTGCAACAATCTTTCACTTTCTGGATTTCTGCTTCGAAAGAAAGTCTTCGTAGAGAATTAAATCAGCCTAATTTCTTTCCCGATCGAATATTGATTTATCCAATTAATTGTAATATTATTTTTAGTTTCCTAATTTTTATTTTCTAGTTTTAGTTTTCTATAATTATTATTTTGCTTCCCTTTTTAGTTGAGCCTCTAAAACATTATAAATAGAAATCTCTCCTTGTTGTAATATTCATTCAAGAATTGTGAAAGATATTCAATTTGATTTTCAGTTCTTGTTTCCTTAGTTTTTCTAGAGGTGTGAGATGAGTGACACATCTTTTTGTGAGTGAGACACCACCGGCGGAAGGCTAAGTTTTGAGTAAATTTAATTTGTTTGCATTTTTTTATTATTATTTCAATTCAATTTGTTATTCAACATTTATAAATTTGGTTCATTTTCTTCTCTTTTGCTTAGTGTTTATAGTAATTATTTATCTAGTGACAACAGTTTTAACTATTATAATTAGTGCATTAAATCACTAATGACAGGTGATTTTCTTTCAGTTTTTTTGTACGAACATCCTTATGCATTCTATCATGGGTATTTGTCGCTTTCAGATGATGTATAAGAATAGTTGTGCTTACTTTAACGAGAAGAGATTAATTTGATCAAATGCTTTTTCTATTATTTGTTCTTTCAAATCCATATTTTTTTATTATTTGTTTAGGATGTGAAATGTGTAGTTGAGTTACAATATTGAATTTGAACAAAAGCATTTAGGATTCTTCTTTTTTTCTTTTTTTTTTTTTCTTTTATTATAATTCTAACATTTTCTTTTTTTGTATTGATTACCATGGCTATTAATAATGTTATTAACATTTATAATTTGTTCATTTTTTCTTTTGCTTATTTTATAGTAATTATTTATGTAGTGACAACAGTTTAACTATTATAATTAGTGCATTAAATCACTAATGACAGGTGATTTCTTTCAGTTTTTTTGTACGAACATCCCTTATGCATTCTATCATGGGTATTTTGTCGCTTTCAGATATGTATAAGAATAGTGTGCTTACTTTAACGAAAGAGATTAATTTGATCAAATGCTTTTTATTTTTTCTTTCAAATCATATTTTTTATTATTGTTTAGGATGTGAAATGTGTAGTTGAGTTACAATATTGAATTTGAACAAAAGCATTTAGGATTCCTCATCTATCTTTTCTTCATTTTATTTTTTTTTTCTTTTTATTATAAAAAAATTCTAAAAACATTTATCTTTTGTTTCTTTATTCGCTTATCTCTCAATGTTTATTTTTATTAAACTTTCTTGTTTGTTATTTTTATCGCCGGAATCGACCTTCCTTATTATGTTATAATTAATCACTTTATCAATACACAATTTGGACATAATCAACTTTCGACGCCGTTGCCGGGGAGGTGCTACAGGCAGGATAGATTCAAAAGAGTGAACGTGGAAAAGAGGTAAGTACTTTCTTTCCTATAACTTTTTTGTTTTTTAGTTTTTTTTGTTAGTTTCTTTCCTTTTTATTTTATTTATTTTTTCCTCCTTCAAAACGTTTTTAGGAAACTTATTTTAGTTAGTGTGTGTATATATATTTGTTAACATTTTTTTTTTTCGTTGCTACATATTTATATATTTACATTTATTTAGTTAATTATATATATATATATATATATAATCTGTTTCGTAAAAAAAACGTAATATCTTTAAAAAATATTTTTTTAAAAAAACGTAATATCTTTAAAAAATATTTTTTTTCTTTTTCTTTTCTTTCTCTTTTTCTTTAGTTACCATATTTTTTTAGTTTCTTCTTTTTTTTATTGCATAATTTTTTTTCCTTGTTTCCTGTTTCAATTTTTTTTTCTTGCCTTATTTATTTCTATTACCTAGTCTGCAATTTTTTTTAGATCAGTTTCTTAATTTAGGTTTTATTTAATGGGGAGAGGCTGTGGTAGAGTCTCTCCCAGAGACCCTATCGGTAAAGTTCTTTTTTAGACCGTTGAGATTTAATCGAACGATTTAAACATTGATGGTGTACGATATTTATCATACACCTTACCTCACATAATCATTCCTACCCGAAGTCTTCTTCGTCGCCGGCAATCTTCCTGCCGCTGGCGACAGACGCCGGTGACTCATCCCGATTCCGACGACCCAACTCCGACAACCTCCGGCCCCCAGCCCCGGCCGCCGGCGACCTCATTTTCTCTCTCTTCCCCTTTCTATCTCTTCTCTTCTCTCTCTTCCTTTCTCTCTCTTCTCCTCTCTCCCCGGCGACCCACCCCGACGCCAGCGACCCACCTCCGGCCCCCCAGCCCCGGCAGGCTGGCCCCCGGTGCCGGTGAATTTCTCTCCCTTCCCCTTTCTCTCTCTTCTCTTCTCTCTCTCTTCCTCTTTCTCTCTCTTCTCCTCTCTCCCGCCGCCCCCACCCCCGACCCCCACCTAGCCCCAGAGACGTGTAACATTTTGGTGGTTGCGCGCGAAGTGGTCGATGCCGAAAAACTTGCGTCGTTGGCTAGGAGATCGGATGTTGCGCGCGAGCTCGTCGCCATTCAATGTTGCAGTTTTGGTGGTGGTGGGTTGGATTCTTGTTTCGCAGTTGGCTTTGACGACACTGTCGCGACCATCGCCGGAACCGTATTTCCTCTTTCTTCACCGATGGTGGGGTGGTCGGGAGAGGGTAGCCGGATTTCCTCTATCTTTGCCGATGGCCGGGGGTGGGGGCCGGGATTGGGGGCAGCGGGAGAGAGGAGAAGAGAGAGAAAGGGGAAGAGAGAGAGAAAGGGGAAGAGAGAGAAATTCACCGGCGCCGGTGGCCAGTCTGCCGGGGCTGGGGGGCCGAAGGTGGGTCGCCGGGGAGAGAGGAGAAGAGAGAGAAAGGGGAAGAGAGAAGGGAAGAGAGAGAAAATGGGGTCGCCGGCGGCCGATGGCCGGCATCTGGGGCAAGGGGCCTAAGGTGGCCGGAGTTGGGTTGTCGGCGTCGAGAATGAGTCGCCGGTGGCGGGAAGATCGCCGGTGACGGAGAAGACTTTGGGTAGGAACGATTATGTGAGGTAAGGTGTATGATAAATATCGTACACCATCAATGTTTGAACCGTTCGATTAAATCTCAACGGTCTAAAAAAGAACTTTACCGATAGGGTCTCTGGAGAGGCTCTATTACAGTCTCTCCCTATTTAGTGTTAGCCTTTTAGGTTTTTCATCTTTCATAATATTTTTCATAAAATTCAAATAAAACTTAAACTTCTGCGAATTAGTTTTGGAAACATTGTATAATTTAGTGGAGACATAAAGTCTAAGGAAGTTTTGTCTAGGAGATTGATTTTTAAGGAGGCATCACCCCACCAATCTTTCTTGGGAGCGCTCTTAAAGGCTACTATCTGCGACAATTACACATTTGATTGTTTTCCAAATTATTTTGTGAAGTAAAAAAAATAAACAAAAAATAAAAAATAAAAAAAGAGATAAAAAAAAGTTTGATCCATGAATCCGTACAAAGACGAACTAGGGAGATTTATGAAAAGAACTGAGATAGAACAAACCCCTAATATAAGAATAATAAGTATGATTAGGCAATAAATAAATATAAAAGGTTAAACATTAAGGGAGAAAAATATTACATTTTGCATTCTCATCAGACCCCCTGGCAGATCCAACCCCTCCCATCCAGCAGCGATCTCCCTGCGACCCTCCCCCCCCCTCCCCCCCCCCCCCCCCCCACAAAACCATTTTGCTAAGGTTGTATTTTTTAAAGAATAATTGGCCTTGAAAGTCCCTGAATTCTTGCAAAGGTGACAGTTTGATCTCTGTTCCTTTTTCTTTTTTTTAGCCAAATGACATTATTTTTTGCCGTTATGGTCTTTTCTGTCAAAATCCGTTAATTTCTAACATAAGGAGAGGGTATTTTAGTAATTTACTAATAATTAATTTTTAAAAAAATTTTAAAAAAATCCCTCTTTTCCCCTCTCACACACACATACTCTCTCTCTCTCCCCTTCCTTGATCTCTATCTCTCCTCAAAACCAAAACAACCCATATATAGGGCAGGGCAAGCTCGGTGGTGAGGTGGGGGGGGAACTCAGGTGGCGATGGGGGTCGGGGGGGGGGAACCGAGTTTGGTTCTGGGTTTTTAGTCGAGCTCGGCAAAGGTGAAGACAGTGTTGGGGGGAAGGCTCAACGACGGTGAAGATAGGGGGGACAGATCGATGATTCTAAAAGAGGGGCTCGATGATGGTGAAGATGGAGGTGGGCAACTCCAATCTAGGTTCTAGTGGGGGGTTTGGTAAAGACGAACAGTAGTAAGAAGGGGGCCCAGATCGAGGGAGAGAAAGAAGAGGAGAAGGGTGTAGGGGCCAAACCAAGAGAGAGAAAGGATGGGGGTGGGGGGCGAATAGCGACGGGGAGGAAGGGTGAGGGTAGGGGGCGAACGGTGACGGGAGGGGAACGGTGAAACTGAGAAAGGGAGTAAGGGGCACAGAGAGAAGGGGGGAGGGAGAGATGGGATGGTATTTTAGTCATTTTAATATTAAAATTAACCATTTTAATAACATTTCGTTATAAATTTAATGGATGTGGATGGAAAGAACCAAACCGTCATCTTTTTAGAGAGTTTAGAGTCAACATAATAAAAAAAAATAACGGAGATCAAAATGTCAGCTCTTAAAAGTTTAGTGATCATTTAGACCAATTACTCTTTTTTAAATCCCTTAACTTCTATAATTACCCTTTTTTTTTTTTTCCACATTTTCTGAAATATGTAAAAGTCCCCCCAAAATTCTCTCCTCTTTCTCTCTCTTTTTATCGCTCACTCTTCTCATCTCTGGATGAATACAAAACCCAAGCTTTCTTTGCTCTGCTTCACCACCGAGCTTTCCACTGAGTAGAACACCAATTTCTGCGGAGAAAATTTCTGGACTGAGGACAAATTTTGCGGTAGCGTTTTTTCTCTCTTGAATGTCCTTTATCCAAAATTTCCCTTTTGATTCGGTGTTTCCTTTTTTATTTCAGTTCTTAGTGTGATGAATTCCTCAAATTATCGATTCTTAGATATGAGCAAATTTTGGACTGAGGACAAATTTTGCGGTAGCGTTGGTTCTTGTTCAGTTGAAAAATATTAGTCGGATTTTGGTTTTGATTAAATATGTTTAATTTGTTAATTCCCAATTAGTCACCGATCCCGGTTCTGGGGCGTGAGAATCCTGCTTATGTTTTTATGAGATTTATCTTGAAAATTATATAAATATATAGTTCTGGAAAGATTAGGATTCAAGCTGAGGGCTAATTAGTATGATTTATTTTAAAAAAAAAACATAATCAATATTTCAAAATAAATCGATATATGATTAATTTCAATATTTTGAGACTTTTATAGTTAAGTCATTGGTTTGTTAAGCTATCCAGCAGTTTGATTTAGTCCACATTGTTGCTTATACCTTCTCGGGTATTTTTTATATTCCGATTGTATCTTGGCAGTGCTTCATGTTAACTTGCTGCTTTTTTTTTTTTTTGGCTTTCGAACATATGGATGGTTGTATTTTTTTTTTCCCCCCCCCCTTTGAAACAGCTCTTGTTTTGAATTTGGGTATCCGACATGTTTTCTCCGTCCGTTCCACGGTTGTCAAGTCACTCCTAAAATTTTAGTTTTGAAAAATTAACCTTTGAATTTAGCAAAGTGTTGTAGAGTGCCCTCAAATTGACGGGTGGTTAAAATTTGGACAGAAATATATAAAGGATGAGAATGAAATTTGGACGACAGTCGGAGCACACCATGTTATGTGCATGACCGGGGGCACCCTGTAATTGTTTATTAATCTCAGAAGGTAATTTGCCACAATTAAAAGTTCAGGGAGGCAAGTTACCAATTTTTTCAAAATTTAGGGGGCAAAAGCGCGAAATGCCCTCTTTAGCTTATCTTCAGTTCATTATGGTTTTACATTTTTATAGATATTTAGAGCTAACCTTGGAAATGTTTTGTCCGTTGGCTTTGTAACTAAACAGAAACTAGAAAACTTGATTTTACTTGCAATATTTGGGTTGTTGTTTTATTATTATTTTTTTTTATAAATTGTTGATTTCTCTGTTCCTTGTTGCTGCACTTGAATTGAAAAGTAACACTGGTTTTTCTTTTTTCCTCTAGCTGTAACAGAGTGATATAAATGGCAGAACTGAGCCTGGGTGTACTTATTGATATTGTTGACGAAGAATGGATGAGAGACACTCTTCCTGATGACGGTATGTGTGTTCTTTTTTTTTTTTTTTTTGGGTATGCCATAAAGAACTAACTTATCTTTTAATAAATTATCCTCAATGTGTGTTCAAAGTTTGTATTTTGTTGTTTGCAGATCTTCCACTGCCACCAGTTATGGTAGTTCGAACTGATGACACCGAGGATTCGAGTATGTACTTTGATTTTATCAAACTTTTCCCCCCCATAATATCATATCATCGGGAGATTTATATCCTCTCTCTCTCTCTCTGTTTTTTTTTTTTTAATAGCCAACCTGAAATTTGTTGCTAGGATAGCTTCAGTTGTTTCTAGCTTACTATTGTTTGCAAGTGGAGGTTTGGCAATGAGATTTGAAATATGCTAGATGCTTTATTCTCTATTTGGTGAATCGGAAAATTGAAGAAGTGGAACAAAGAATACTGGGTTGATAAAAACGATTGTTTGAAATTGTTACATTTTGTCATGTCAACACATGGAAGGATATTTCAAACTCTGCTTACTTGATTCGTTTTAAATTTTGCAATGTTGTGCAGATCAGGAGGCTCAACATGTTGACGGGGATACTTGGCATGATCTTGCATTAGGCAATCAGTGAACTTCTTGAGCATATAAACATTTGGTTGTAAGTTGCAGATTTGTGGTGCCTCTTTAGACATGTATCTGTTTGTCATATTGTATTATTTTCTGTTTAGAGTTCGAGATTTTGGAGTCTAATTTTCGGATAACAGCCTCCATCACTACAATGATAATTTGAAAGAACATATTCTGCCTATGAATTTTACAAGCAGGCATATTCTGCCTATGAATTTTACAAGCAGGTGTTGTTCATAATGTCTCTCTTTGTTAATTAGTGGTGCATTTGACAGGTCAAATCCTTTTCCCTTTTATTGAATTGTTCCAAGGAGTAAATTTGGAAACTTATTTAGCAAGAAAACAGGGAAAAAAAGAAGCTCGGAATGTATTTTGATGTAGGAGCATTATTTATAGGACGGTTATATTGTTTGTTCCATTGTTAGTCATTGGCAATAACAAGTCTCAACCCACAGTCATTTGCGCCGTAGTTGTGCTGGTTGCCTCGTGACCTCGTTGTTTATTTCTAACCCTGTGTAGTGAGCATCAGGGGAATCAATTCTGGTCTCGTAGACAAAATTATGTTATTAAGCAGCTTAGTAGCTCAGTATTTAATAGCATAATTTTGTGTACGAGACCAGAATTGATTCCCCTGATGCTCACTGTTATTCTTATTCCATTACCTGTATAATTTGGAAGGCATGGAAAGTGGTTCCAACCTCCACCTGAGTTATTCATCCTCAGATCTAGACTTCAATGTCAAGTGGTATAACAGCGAAGGTTGGCCTGTGATCTATTGGCTTATTTTGACAGAACAAGTTGCCTTCTCCTCAGCAAGGATCGTGGTGCAAAGGTCCTTTGGGCAGTAGATGAACAATTTAAACAGAATCTAGAGGACAACTTAGCATCTATGAGAAGGCGTGGAGATTTGCGGGGCACAACACAGTGCAAGTATCAACACTTCAATCTGAGAGTTCACCGAATTCTCTATAGGAGAGGTTCGGCCTGAACCTCAGCTGCAATTTGTGGTCAAACATTTGTCTCGGGGACCTCTGTTCAGCAATCCTAGTGAAGTAGACCATGGATTGCAAAGTTGGAGGACCCATGGAGGATTTCTTGGATCTGATTGAAGTAATAGATGAATTCGTTGGACATGCATTTCTATCCTTGGGAAAAACAAGTACTACTAGTAGCTACTAGCTTAAGGTGTTATCCTTCTTTGCGGTGGTGGAAACTACCCCGAGAAACCCGAATATGCCCAGGAAAACAGAAAATCAGAAGTTGGGGAAAAACAAAAAAAGAAATTCAAGATGCTAGCTCAATTTTATTTTCAGCAGTGCTAGCTCAAATACCAGAAAGAAAACTGTTGGGAGTTCCTTGTATCACTTGAACATGTCAAGCAAGTTGGGGAACCTAGAAGTCTAGAATAGCACAAAAGAATATCTGAAGGTTTTAGAGAGAAATGTGGTCATTGATGAGACTCATCCAATTGCCTGTGCTTAGAGCAGTTACTACAGTTATTCTTGCAAGCGATGTAGACGAACTGACTCGTGAAATTGTTGTGGGTGAAACGATTACGAGACGGTTGAAGATGCAGATATCACTAAAACTTGTGAAGGGCCACCAATTCAATCTTCAGGTAAGAAATCTCTTCCTCTTGAAATTATTGAACTAAATGACAATATTGATGAAAATAAAGACCATGGTTTAAAACTGCGCAATAAGAGGCGCGCTCCATAAATTGCGGTGAAAAAAAGTAAGGAGGCCTTAAGCCTCAAGGGCAGAAAAAATTGGCTCTCTAAGTTTAGACGTACAGAATTGCAGGTGTTATTGCGCGATTGAAGAGGCATTGCCTCAATTTGTTAGAATTTTCTAACCCAAAGACCAAAGGCCCAAGGCCCAAGACTCTAATTTTCAAAAAAAAAAAAAAGAAAAAAAAATCAGATCAGCGCATCTTTCGGGCTGAAAGAAACCCTAGAAGAAGTTTGACAATCCTCAGAAACAAATGTTTGTCATTTGGCTGCTTCTCGTTCAAAAATTTTCAACCATCTCCTTAAAAGATCCCCTGGAAATCGACCGTTTCCTAATTTCACGTGGAAAATGATACACGAATTGTCAAATTCAATATTATGAAAATGAGTTCGATCCAAGCACTATAGTTACTTTATTTGAAAATCATGTCATTTTTATTTTTGTTAATATTCTGTTCTAGTACCTCGCATGGTTAAAATAATGTAGATATTTAAATATCTGTTTTAAAATTGATTCTCAATCAATCAATATTTCATGTGATGCTCGTGTCACTTAAAATATTCACGTTAAATTCAAAACTCGAAAGAGAAATTTTTCTAAGACAAGTTTGTCGATGGAATATTATTTTCGTTAAAGTAACAAAACTTTTCAAAGGGATGACTAGTGTGCTAGGTAATTCTACCAAAGAGACAAAACGCAAGTCATGGTATGTAGAACTCTTCCTTAGTTGCCAATTTGGGATACCTAACTACAAAATCTTACCTTTCCATCATTATTAGGATGATCAATTTTTAAAGACACAATCTACCAAACCCCATTAATCTTGTCGTTTGACCATACGACCATCTCATAGGGAAGTGTATAATTAAATTGGATTAGCAACCAATAATGGTACTTATGCCTAAAAAAGGAGATCATGTCAGATTCGAAAGATGGGTCATTGGTAATTGTCAAACTCTCCACATGTCCCAAAAAAAAAAAAACAAAAAACAAGAATAGCCTAAATTAGAGCAAGAAAAATGTAGTGGTATCTAAGGTCAGATTTTGTTGCGCAAAATGACAGTCAAATTGATGAAGACCATTTGACACCCGAAATAAATTATAAAATAACAAAGACTTAAATATAGGAGCCTAACCACAAATTATTATTTAGGACTAAACACGTGAATCACAAAAGGCTTTTTTTGTTGGTAGGCGTGGTTGGTTTGTTTTGAATACTGATTTGGATTTTCTCAAACATTATTTACTTAATTCATTGTCATTTATACCTATTTCCAACTTAGGGTCAAAGATTCATATGCAAAAAAGCAAAATTAAAAAAACCAAAAAAAAAAAAAAAGAAAAAAGAAAAAGTAATCCTAGGAATCTTAGCTATAATATATGGTCCAACCCTTTAGGTTGAATAAGACCACAAATATCTGTCCTGTAAAATGCGTTAAATCTAGAGGCTGTGGTTGGGAATTAACCATATTTATGTATCCACCTCTTTTTTATCGGTGGAGTAAGACTATTGTGCATTCCACTTTTCTTAGTTGCATGTGCGGTTTCAATCTAATTCACTGGATGAGGGTAATTGGCATATTATATAGTTCTTGAAAGAATATTTGGCCACTTATTCCTTGTTGTCTTCTTTTTTTTTTTTTTAATCTTTTCTTAGCAATATATATATATATATATATATGACTAGGGCATTTGCTTTTATTCTTCACATACCATGATTGCCGAAAGTAAAAGCATTTTGCAAAGTCAAATGTAAATACAAGTGTGTGTGTGTGTGTGTGTGTGTGGGGGGGGGGGGGGGGGGGGGGGGTGGGGGTGTTAGTGGGAAGGTGAAATGTAAATAAGAAATTCCCTCATTTTTTACTATATAAAAAAAAAATACGAGACCTTATCTTTATTGAATGAATGAAGTAACAGTAAAAATATGTTAAAATGTAATTTCAAACACTCTGATAAGAATAAAATTTCATATGTAATATTTTTAAAGAGGATCACCTAATATTTAAATTTTGGATCATAAATAAAAGTTCATTTATGTTACGCCACCCCACTCTGAAAAAGGATTTTTTTTATTTTTATTCTTTTTTTGGTTTGGGACTGAATGCTGGCTGACTAAAGCCAATGGAACTACACGTCTGCACCGTTCCAGTAAAGGGATTTGCATTCCAGCAAAAAAGGAAGAAACTTTTATCTTTTTTTTTTTTTTGTAAATTTAGAATAAAACCAAAAAGGCCAAAAAAAAAAAAAAAAAAGATTGGCATGTTCACATAATATGGTTTTATCATAGGTGATACGTACAGCAGCATTGGGGGTCTAAAAACAAACAATTTAAGATTCTGGGGAAGCAGAATGTGGTCCCAAATCTTCTCTTCTTCTTCTTCATTTCTTTTTTTCTTTTTATCTTTTTATCTTTAGAAGAAAAAGAGCAAAAAAAAGAAAAATGAATTTTTTTGTTTTTGATTGGTGGGGGACTGATAAGATTGTGCCCATACCATACCCGTTAGCCCTCAAGCCATCCATTCCAATAGCCTTAGCTCAGCTGCAGCTTACAGTCAGTAATTACTCAGCCATATATATATATATATATAGCGAGAGAGAGAGAGAAAGAGAGAGATAGGGGGGACTGACAAGTGCCAGTGGGTGGGAACAGTGTTTTTTTTTTTCTGGCAGACAATTTTATCCATATTGGATTGGAACGATTGAGACTACACAAACACAATAGAATAGTAAAAATGAATATAAAATAAAAAAGAGAGAGAGAGAAATTGTAGAGAGAGAAAGAGAGATCAAAAAGAGAATAAAGAGAAGTGGCCAATTACAGGTCTGTGAACTTGAAGCTCAATTAGTCAAAAGTACAGACCAAGAAAGATTGCAATGGTCTTGAAGAATCTGGTTGCTTTGTAGAGGAATCAAATCTCTTCTTCTGGTCAGGATAGAATGAAATTTGGTTCCTTATTTTCTTTCTTTCTTATGGAGATTCTTTTTCATTTTTCTTTTTAAGGTAAAAAGAAATTTTGTCTGGTGAGGAACAAAATTTGTGCGTGGCCCCATATGGTGGGGTCATATATGCAGGAACAAAATGTGCAGTGAATATGCAACTCTGTGAACATCCTTAGTAATTTTTTTTTTTTTTTCCTTAGTAATAATATTAACGGGATGGTAAATGATTGTGGTTATAAACCTTCGTCAGCAAACAAGTCATGGGTTTCAAGATTTTGCTTGTAAGCATAGTCTGTCAGCGTAACATTTAACAAACTTTTGCCAACGAAGAAGACTTAAATATAAATTATGACTTGATAGAAGAAAATATTCAAATAACATATCATTTTTCATCTTATCATTACCATCGGTTGTAATATTTTTAGTAGAATCCGTTCGATTAATAAATTTGAGTTGAAAATTTTAAGTTTCAATAGTAGTTTTTGTTGATTTTTTAAAAAAGATAAAAAATTTTTAAAAAAATAAAAACTGAGATAAAAATTTTGATTAGAGATTAAATGTCAAATGAAACAGTAATATTTGAGACATGATTTCTTTTCGACTTTTTATTAACCAAGTTGAAGTGAATATGCTTTTCTTAATTTAAAAGAAAAATAATTCAAATACAAGAAGGTTGAAAAAATCTAGTGCAACTTTTTTTTTTTTGTAATATATACAAGAAATAATCTTAGGCGATTGAGAATTCTAAAATGAGAACTATAGGCAGGAAAGCTTAAGAATAGGATGCCTACTAAATCTTTTTTTATTTTTTCAAGTAAATAGATAATATTTGTCTATAAGAGAGGAGATTAATATAATATTAAACTAGCCATTACCTATATTTGATCTTAAACTAGCACTTTTAGATTCCTTCCTATGCTGCGTATTAGTCCTTTATTATTTGATCACTGTCAGACTTTCAACTTTTCAATTTGAACAGCTTCGTTATGGATTCTGTTTGGATTTGAATGTTAAAGGTTAATATCTTTTTGTTTTTTAATATATATTTTAAGTTTTGATAGAATAATATATAATTTTAATAGAATTAGTTATAAAATTATTATTAGATTTTATCTGTAATTATATTAATTTTATTTTTAATCATTTAATTATTGACAAATCTAATTTTGTTTTTCTACTTTAAAACATCAGAATAATTTTCAATTTACGAAATTGTCCCAAAATTTCCCCTTTGTACATATGACTAGTAAAATCCCTACTGTAAAAAGACATATAAGGTTCACATGAGAATTAGAAGGAACTATTTTTGTCGTTTATATATATATATATATATATATTAAAAGTTAAGACATGATTTGTACCTTTTCATAGAGATTTTAAAGCTTATAAAATGACTAATTTGGGATAACCAAAAAGATAATGATATATAAAGTAGCAAATATGAGTAATTCCATCTGGCTTTATATGAGTCATCACATAAGTTAAATAGATAGGTCATAGATCAATTCTAGTTCGACTCATATTTATAATTCTAGTATACTCGTTGTGGGAGATCAAAATATATTTAACTTTACAATTCAAAAGCTTAGACAAAATGAGATTAATCCTAATCCAAACCGCTGGTAGAATAAGTTGCGTAGGAATGGAGATTTTAAATAAAATAAAAATAAAAAAAAAAAGTTGACCGTAATCACAAAATGGAGTCGATGCAAACTAGGCTCAACGGCAGTTAGACTTGGAGTAATCCCAAGAATGATGCCTTGTACAGTAATTATTCAAACTCTTCAACTTAAATTATTTTTTTATATTTTTCTCAAAAAATTTTTATCTTTTTCTCAAAATATTTTTTATCTTTTCTGAAAATTTAAAAAAATTTACTATTTAAACTTAAAAATCCCAACTCAAATACTCCATCAAATATTTCTTAAATCACTCAAAAAAAAAAAAAAAAAAAAAGGGCACAATCACTCAAACTCAAATCACCGGGCGGGTGGGGCCAGACGTGCGTAATCCCAATTTCAGTTTCTCTGGAGTCCTGATGATGAAGTTTAACCTTGATTTTCGCACCTCCAAAAAATAAATGTTCTTTTATTTATTTATTTATTTATTTAAAGAAGAAAGTTCAATAAGAAGCCGAGCATGCGACGTGTCGTTTGCCTCCTCGTGATACGTACAGACTATCTGAATTATAAACTTTTACGTTTCGTCCACGTGGCGTCTCGGGGAACACGAGTTTAGTGCATGCTTTCTTTAAAAAGAAAAAATAAATAAATAAATAAATAAAAGAAGGTATGTTTATCAATTAATGGTACGTTTGTTAAACTACAATTAAATTATATTTGGCCACTTTTTCTAGTACTTCGGCCTCTTGTCTTCTCCCTATTTCAGCTGGCCCCACCACGGAATGAGTAATGAGTCAGGGATGCACAAAAAAACCGCAGAACCGTTCCGTCCTGACTCGTCATTTTTGAGCCACGTCACCAAACCGTCAAAGTGTAGGTTCTTATCACCTGTCTAATAATTCATAATAATAAGCAGTACGACCATTCCCGAATTTTATATGGTCTATTGACGTCGTTGAATTTGGACCCAAAAAAAATATTTAAATAAATAGTGTTTTTGGGTGGAAACGGACCAACGAGCAAAACACATCACATTATCACGACGTACATCGTTTTTTTTTTTTTGGTCAAATTTCATTATTTAGACCCCATTTGATATAACAGTTTAACTCAAGTTAAACTGTATTTTTTTTTATCTTTTTCTGAAAAAATTTTTTATCTTTTCTAAAAAAATTAACAAAAATTACTATTCAAACTTAAAAATTTCAACTCAATTCAAACTCAACTCATTCACCAAACACCCCCTTAGGCCTTCAGAAATATGTTTTTCATTTTTATAATTTCTGTTTCTAGTAAGTTGACCTAGAAATTTCTAATTCTAATTTCGATTGCATTTTCTTATCTTCTAAGTCTGATGATTTTCATTTCCACTTTATGTTCGTTGCTTACCATTTTTGAAAATTTTTTTGAATTTTACTATTTGTTCATTAGGTTTGTCCATTTTCATTTAGTTTCTCATTTGTGTTTTTTTCTTACAAATTAGTTGTAGACGATCAACAAAAAAATATATATATATATACATATAGTGATGAAGTGATCATCACATAACAATGACGTAATAACCATTTGGCTATCATGTAGCAAACAAGGAAGACATTATCAAAAAAGTTATTACACACACATATGTATAATATAGGTAAAAGATAAGGACACCCTTTTGAAATGAAATTTGGTTGAAATTGAATGAAATTTTGAGTGTTACTGTTTTCTTTCCAAATTTTAGTATTCTTGGTGAATAAATGAATTTTGATGTCAACTTCCAGTAATATTTGTGAATCAACAAATTTTGAAGTAATTTTCCTAATATTCTATGTAAATTAACAGATTAACTGATCTATTTCATTTATTTTACTATTCCCTTTCACTACATCACAAACCCTCCTTTTACAAAATTGAACTACCTCACTCTACTTGCTTTAAATCGATCCATAATGTCTTATTTTTTTTCCCTCATTAATAGTTGTTAATACGTGTGAAATAAACAAGTAAAACAAAATAATAAAATAAAATAAAATAAATTTATGTGGAGAAGATTACGCCCTCATGGTGACCACATAATTATTACATAATAAGTAAAAAAGACATTTATCAAAAGAATTATTTAATATTTTATATATAAATAAGAAATATGTTTTGAAATTTTCTTAAATATAAATGATAGTTAGGGGCTGTTTGGTGCATAAGTTGAGTTTGAGTTGAGTTGAGATTTTTAAGTTTGAATAATAATTTTTGTTGACTTTTTTATAAAAGATAAAAAATTTTTTAGAAAAAGATAAAAAATATTATGAAAAAATAACAATTTAGTTTAAAACGAACCAATATATCAAACAAACCCTTAATATATATATATATATATATATATTCAAAAAGAGCAATTGAAAAGTGGTTGGTATTTCATTATCTTTTCCAAGCTTAAAGAGTTAGTCGGTTAATTTAAATATTACCTTTAAGAAAATATATAACATTTTCAAAATTTTTTAGAAAAGATAAAAAATTATGAAAAAATAACAATTTAGTTAAAACGAACCAATATATCAAACAAACCTAATATATATATATATATATATTCAAAAAGAGCAATTGAAAAGTGGTTGGTATTTCATTATCTTTTCCAAGCTTAAAGAGTTAGTCGGTTAATTTAAATATTACCTTTAAGAAAATATATAACATTTTCAAAATTTTTTTTAAACCAGGCTTAATAAAAGCTCAAACCGTCCATTGATCATCCACAAACCATCACACCCATCACGTACAAGGGGCAGTTTTTTTCTTTTTTCTTTTTTTTTTTTTCAAATTGTTATTTTATAAAGTGGAACTGTCACGTCCGAAATTAGCTAAATCGCATGCCCTCACATCATTGGTAATGACCATACAAGAGCAGCCTTATTCGTTATTTCTAGTATTAGTGTCAGGGTGCCTTCATTCTTATTTTTGTCTCTATTTTACACTCCAGTTCTAAATTAATCCTACTTTATCCCACCTCCTTCACCTTTTAACAGGTCATATGTGGTTAAATGGTCGTTGTTGATGCCAAAAAGTCTCTAGCACTAACATCCAATGCGATCGGCTGGTTCGATCAAACTTACACAATCACTCTGTCGAAAACCACCTGTAAAACGGAAGTATCTCGAAGTGATGGGGACACCGATGTGGTGTCTATCGTGGGCACTCTGATACTTAAGTCAGAGAAATGACTGATGAACAAGTGGAGAAGCAGAGTTTTGATAAGAAAAATGTCCATACCTGAAATGGAGGCTTGACCCTCTATTTATAGGCGCTTCTCGCAGGCTCGGGCATTCGGGTGACCCGGTCGGGTCGATTCCCTAAGGTTCCCGACGGGTGAGTAGGCTTAAGGTGCATAGGAGCTACGAGCCCAATGGACTGATGACACGTGTCCGCAGTCCGATGGTAAGAGGCACTAGGGTAAGCCACTGTCAGCATCGATAGGCGTAGCCTCAGCCAGGATAGGTGACAGAAATTAGGGAAATGATGGGAATAGGTGGCGGAAGTTGGCGATGTGACTTCTGAAATTGGAGGTCACACCTCATACGTGAGGCTACATACGATATAGCGTGTAAGAGGCCGACTGCTTGGAGCAGTCACCTCGTCCCGGGTATTGGCCAACTCTAGTCGGGTAGCCTGGATTTACTAGGGGAGCCTTCTGGTCGGAACAAGTCGGGTAAGAAGTGACTAGTCCGGATAGGCATATATGGTTCTGTCGTTTTGACGTGACTGGGTTACTCCCAGGAACATGAGTTTATGGTCGGGGCAGATTACGACATCAATAGTCGTTTTATTAGAATTTTTGTTAAAACTTGTATAAAAGGCCATGTGATCATACTTAACTCAATTTTTTTGTCCTATTGTTTTAACAAAAGAGTTAAGTGAGATAAATTCAAAATTGAAGAAAAAAATGATTAAAATTCAAACGACAAAGTGAGAATGATCGTATTTTTAAGAGGAATAGGTGAGATTGATCCCTATTTTTAAGAAAAGTAATGGTATGCGGCACCACTAATGTCACGCCACGTAATACTAGATTACAAATATCATGTTGTGCGATCAATAGAAAAGACTCGCCTTTTATAAGTGATAATGTTCAAGTTTAAATAGTATTGTAATGTCAAAGCTTTCTTTCTTAGAATTGAATTATGCAATTTAGTTAAGTTGGGATGTGGAGGATTCTCGACAAAGTGAATCACTCACACAGATTGTATATTTCAAGAAAAACGAATAATCTTGTTATCTCCAATAAATGACCTTTGTTTTATAGAATTTGTCTATAGTTTGATTTCCGTCGATTATCAAATCTAAATAGACCAAAAACTTGAATGTTTATCTTTGCTCCTTAGCATAACTTGTCAACGTGAGTTGATCAAATATGGATTCAAGCAAAATTTACATCACTAATTGTCTATATTTTAGTATGAATAGAATGAGAGATACCGACTTTAACAATTTTTTTTTGTATCAATTAACATAACGGTAAATTATCATTTTTTCATTAATAGTTAGAATGAATTGATGTAATAATATTTTAAATACTTATCAATAAAAATAATAATTGATATAAATCCATATTAGAATGAATTTCTTTAGCAATTTTCTTTTACTATTGATTACATGCTTTCTTTCTCTCTTTCTTTTTCAATACAATCAGAATGCCTATATTGAGGAGTGTAAGTTTACCCTTAAAGCAAGCTTTATACATAATATACCATTGTTTGAATATAGTAGGATTAAAAACCACTCACCGATTAACAGATATGAAATAGAAACTACTTCAAAACAAAGAAAAAATAAAAAATGAAAAATAAAAAATAAAAAATAAAGAAAGAAAAAGAGAAGAAAGTACTTCGCACAGAAGGAACTCAGAAGAATGTGACATTGGAAATGGTGAACTAGCGTTACAGCATGTGAAATAAATAGCGGTGAGGGAATCACCATACACATGGCGGTTCTTTGACTACGGTTACATTGAAAGGAAAACTGCTCTACAATCTGCAATATATAACCAATGTGAAGATAAACTATAAGGGTTAATTTCATTTTTTATCTTGAATATTTCAGGTCTAATTTTATTTTAGCTTCAGGATTTTAAAAGGTTCTATAACTATTTATCACGTAATAATCTCATTTGAAAACTGTTTAAACTGGATTGTAATTAAAATCAAATACGTTTTAATCACTGTTATTTTTTTTTTTCCAACTTTAATGTGGGTATACTTGTTTTGAGAATTTTTCGAACTTCCAAGGTCAAAATGTGGAACAAAAAGCGACAAATTTTTCTCTTATAGGTAATTAGAGTCCAGTTTTATTAATATTTAAAAGAAAAATACTATTATAGAATAATTAATAGTTCAAATACTGTTCTAGGACAGTAAAGTTTAGAACTGAATATGAAATTAAACCTATAATTCAGGGACTAAAAATAAAATTAATTCTAACTAAAATAGAGCTTTTACAGTAGATTATTTCTAACAATAATGCGTCTTGTTTAATACTAATCCGATTAAAATCATATTACATGTATACATATATATATATATATGTATATCTATAAACAATGTGAATAAAAAGTATTTTAGGGTAATTTTTCATATCTGTAATCTGTTGGAGAGTGTTTAAATACGATTGTTGGAGGAAGTAAATGAGTAACGTCTAGTAAATCCTAATATTAGGATTTTTCTAGCCAAAAAAAAAAAAAAAAAAAAAAATCCTAATATGGTATTTTATTTAATATTAATATCATTTGCAGTCTTTTAAGAGGAGTTATGGGCGTTGCACCTCGGTGATATAAATGAATGAGGTTGGCACTACCTCTAAAAGAAAATTGGCAATTTGTTGTTGTCTATCTATTTGCTGGCAACAGTCCAAAAAGGTACAATTTTATGAAGAAAGTGCTGCAATATGTGGAAAAGAGAATATCTTGAGATTACGAATAGATATATTTCTTAATTATAATTATTATTTTAAATAAAAAAAAAGAGAGGGATTTTGAACTAAAAACAACTAGTGATAGGGAATAAATATCTATTTATCTTTGATTTGAAAAAAAAAAAAAACAAAAAAACAAAAACCTCCTAGTGGAAAGGGATATAGAACTATCTTTACTATTCCAGTGTGCATAAAAGGGCCAGAGTCATGAACAATGAAAAATTAAATAATCACTGGAAATACCATCGTTCAGAGACAACTAAAAGCTGCAATGGAGATCATGGAGCCCCATATTGCAAGTTTGTCATACTGCAAATGATTTGAATGGGATGAAGAGGAACAAAACTCGAGAAAGTTTCATGACAATGTCTTGAAAATACTTTGGGATATATATATATATATATATATAATATAAAAATAAAAGACAGAACAAAGTAAAATCCATGGGGGGCTAAAAACAACCCTCATTTGTGCAAAGAATAATGCCCTACTAGCCAGGCGACAAGTACGACTGACTTACAACAGAGTAGCAACTTTTCTCTTCGATATTAGTCACTTTAAAATATATATTGACAATGTGACACGTATCGTAAATGTCTACCATCACATATTAATTAAATATTTGAAATTTATAAATAGAATCCACTTTGTTTTTTTTGTTGTTTTTTTCTTTTCTTTTCTACACATGTATATTGAATCTCATCACCAACAACGTTAATGAAACCACAATTAGCACAATGACCATACAAATATGCCGACTAATCAAGTTTATAAAGTTTCCTGTTGACAAAATTATATAAGGAATCGAATTTCATATGAACAAGTAGAATTGAAAGATGACAAGCAAAAAGAGAGTTGAGAAATGCCCCTAGGAAATAGAATTTTGCTAAAAAGGATCCGGATGTCACTATCTATTTTCTTTTCTTCTTCTTCTTCTTCTT
The DNA here is from genome assembly GCA_025413025.1 of Ficus hispida. NCBI lineage: Eukaryota > Viridiplantae > Streptophyta > Magnoliopsida > Rosales > Moraceae > Ficus > Ficus hispida. The sequence goes on along the minus strand of CM046364.1, from coordinate 4,011,275 downwards.
ATTATTATTATTATTACCATTTGACACTACTAATAATGGTCAGTAAAGCACCTGAACTCTTTTTGGCAAAATTATAAATGAGCATCAAACAAAGAATATTGCCAAAAACAAAAACAAAACAAAACAAAAAAAAATTGGGGCATTTTTAAGATTATTATTTGGCTCAAACTTCACTTGACGAAGAAAAGGGTCAAACTAAAGAAGAAAATAGGACTATTGGCAACCATGGAATTGGCAATCCATGTACTATCAAAATGTTACATCATGTCATAAGAAACGCTATGTGTACTTGCTAAGTTTTACTCATCGTATTAAAACTATCTAATTATATTTACATATTGTGTTAAAACTTCTTACGTAGAGGTTAACAAATTATATTAAAAACCTAATACAATTTTTAAAACCTAAAGAATAAATACAAAATTAATGGAAAAGAATTTTCCTACGGTCCCAATTGAGATTTTAAATAAGATCCATATGGATGGATGGTGTGATAAAAAATGGTTGCGTTTTTCTTAATCTCTTTTTTCGTTTACCCATATTCGATTTTCATAAAATTCTCATTAGATCTCTGCTCCAGCTTTAATTATGAATATAAATATATTAAATTGATAATATTTTAGGTAGAAACTAAATTAATAATAATAAGAGATTAGGTCCTGTTTGGCACATCGGTTTAACTTAAGTTAAATTGTATTTTTTTTTATTTTTTTCTAAAAAAGTTTTTTGTCTTTTATGAAAAATCAACAAAAATTACTATTTAAACTTGAAAATTTTAACTTAATTCAAACTCAACTCATTCACCAAACACCAAGACTCGTATCTTCCTTATTATTCTAAAAAAAAAAATACAGCCTTGTAAAATTAAAAATGATGAACCTTTTTTCTTGTCATAACAAAATTTTTTTTTTTTTTTTAGCCTTTTAACCTCACCACCATTACCATTATTAACTAGAAGCTCCATCAAGTACGCACTGACTCACATGGGACCCACAAAAGCAAAAAATAAAAGCCTGGGCGAAAAGTAGGCTTTCTTTACCATGAGCCCTCTCCTTTTCACTGCCATTCCCACTCTCTATAAAACAAACCCCCCCTCTCCTGCTGGCGTACATATCCCCAACCCACACAAGAAACTCAACCGGAGAAAGGAAAGAAGAGAGAGAGAGTGAGAAAAAGAAAATGGAGAGTTCTCACTCGTCCTTCTCCAGCCTCCGGGCCTACCTCCTGGCCCTGGCCCAGACCCCGGCCCGACTCAAACGCCGGGCCGGCTCTGTTTCAACCTCCTTGGACGAAATGAGCCGGGCCCGAGCCCGCTCCGGCCCCGAAATGAGCCGCTCCCTCCGGTGGTACGACCTCGTCGGGTTCGGCATCGGCGGAATGGTCGGAGCCGGCGTGTTCATCACCACCGGCCGCGCCAGCCGCCTCGAAGCCGGCCCCGCCGTCGTCGTCTCCTACGCCATTGCCGGCCTCTGCGCCCTCCTCTCCTCCTTCTGCTACACCGAGTTCGCCGTCGACATGCCCGTCGCCGGCGGCGCCTTCAGCTACCTCCGCGTCACCTTCGGTAACTCCATCACTATCACCTCCTCCGCACAAATCGTTATAACAACTGACGATCCATTTGATAAATATATATATATATATATTTTTTTTAGTTAACTAATTGACTAATCCGCCTTTTTCGCAGGCGAGTTCGCGGCGTTCTTGACCGGCGCGAACCTCGTGATGGACTACGTGATGTCGAACGCCGCCATCGCCAGAGGCTTCACGGCCTACTTAGGCACCGCGATCGGCGTCTCCACCGCGAAATGGAGGATCACCGTCGCCGGACTGCCCCACGGCTTCAACGAAATCGATATCGTCGCAGTGCTTGTCGTTTTGGTCATCACTCTCGTAATCTGCTACAGGTAAAAATAAATTAAAAAAAAAAGAAAAGAAATCGAAACTCCGTCGCAATCTCTGATCTCTTCCTTGTTTGAATCAGTACGAGAGAGAGCTCGGTGGTGAACATGGTGCTGACGGCGCTGCATATTCTGTTCATCGTGTTCGTGATAGTGGTCGGATTCTGGAAAGGAGAGTGGAGGAACTTCACTGAGCCGGCGGACCCGACTAACCACCCGTCCGGATTCTTCCCGAACGGAGCTTCGGGGGTCTTCAACGGAGCCGCCATGGTTTACCTCAGCTACATCGGGTACGACGCCGTTTCCACCATGGCCGAGGAGGTTCGTAACCCTGTCAAGGACATCCCTATCGGCGTCTCCGGCTCCGTCATCATCGTCACCGTTCTCTACTGCCTCATGGCCGCTTCCATGTCCAAGCTTCTGCCATACGACATGGTAAAAGAAACACCAAAAAAAAAAAAAAAGTAGAAAAAGAATTAATTTTGTTTTTAAATAGAAAAATTAATTTTTTTGAGGAAGTGAAATGACGGAATTGCCCATGATGGGTGTGGTGGGTTGATTTTGCGCACGCAGATCGACACGGAGGCGCCGTTTTCGGCGGCGTTCAGGGGGAAATCGGACGGCTGGGAGTGGGTGTCGAAGGCGATTGGGGTGGGGGCCAGCTTTGGGATCTTGACGTCCTTGTTGGTGGCGATGCTTGGGCAGGCTCGCTACATGTGCGTCATCGGACGGTCCAGCGTCGTCCCTCATTGGTTCGCTCGGGTCCACCCAAAGACATCTACGCCTGTCAACGCCTCCGCTTTTCTCGGTACCTTATCCACCACCTTAATTTTGCTTTTAATTCCCTATTTACACTAACAATCAGTAGTTACGTTTCTTTGCAACGATTATTCCATGACTGCTCTATCTCTCTCTCTCTCTCTTTAATCTCTTCTTAATTATTTACCATGCCACGTTTGATATGCTTTATAAAATCGTGCGTTTTGTTTTAGATTCTGTCAATTCAATATACTTTTTTAGTTTGACGTGATTTGACTCTAAAGAAATACGATATCTTTCTTAATTATGATCATTTTGAAAGATTTTTATTTTGAAAGATTTTGAAAGTTCTGTATTAGATTCTATCAATTCTATATATATATATATATATATATATATATATATATATTTTAGTTTCACGTGATTCGACTCTAAAGAAACACGTTATCTTTCTTTATAATGATCCTTTTTGAAATATTTTGAAGTTATTAATTTGCCGTTTCAAAAATTGGGTTGAAAATAGAAATTATTTCTTGGGAGGGAGGTAAAAGTGGTTTTTGTTATAATGGGTTTCCCATGCATTGATTGATCTCTGTTTTGTATAAAACAATATATATAGTATTATATTGGTGAAAAGGTGCACAGTGGCGAATTGTCGTTGTCCTTACTCGTTAGGCGTTATGCACTGTGTTTATTGTTGTTGAAATTGGGCTGTTGGCGACTGCGGGACCCACCTAGAACTGATTTGGCTTTTGTTGTTGGGTGGGGTAGAGGTTAGTTTGTGGGCTCTCTCTCTGGTTTTGGTCGAGAGAAGAGGTTTTGATTCAATGAGGGTGTTCCCATGAAACCTTATCATGGGGTAGGTGGAGGGAGTAGTAGGATATTGCTCTAACTAGGATAAGGTTTTGGGTGTTGTTACCATTTTGTTAACGTAACCCACTAAAGGCGTGGATAAATGAGCAAAAAGTGAGAATTCACATGTTTTTGGTTCAAGGTTTGGTGTCTTCTGGCTGCTCTTAGAATCTGAGTTTTGGCTTTAGGATAGCGTCAACTTGGAGAATATGCAAACATAATGCCTTTATATCTCGTGATAGAGTTAGGTATGAAATTTATCGCTAGACTATGCATGCAATCACAGATAGATTATTACTTGAACTTTGCTCATCAACAATTATATATAATAATGTATGTGAGCACGAGGGAAAAATTATTAGTTTCTATGCCAATCTAAGATACGATTAGGCAAAGGTCGGACACTTTTGCATTAGCAAGAAAAAAAAATTTGTACCCTTTTGATATTTGTCTCATTCAGTCACTTTGCACTTTAAAGTAAGCTGAATTTTGTTTCCATTACAATTGATGCTTCAATTGCCACATGACGGTTCATATATTTATTTACTTATTTATTATAACCTTTTAGCCTGTGACATCCTTATGTAATAGTGTTAATCAGTGTTGTCCAATTAAAACCTTTGAAAGGGATTGGAAAGAGATTTTTTGCCCCCTTTTTGGTTCCTTTTTGTTAAATTTAATATCCAAAAGGGGCTAAGTCGGAAAGTTTTTACATTATAATGAATCGTCGTGCGGGAGGCATCATAACTTTTTTTTTTTTTTTTTTTTTCCTTTTTGCCTCGGAAGTTCATTTGTAATTGCAGATTTTATCAAATTTCTCCATCTTGCTTTCACAAGTTTTTTCCTATTTTTGTCCTCTTAAAAAAGCAATAACTAGTTATTTAATTTATTTTTAACAAAGTGGTCCATGTTAGTTCAACCATCTTAAAGGCTAAACCCGCCATTATGAAATTGACCCTTTAGCTCATATTTTCATATGTCAAAGTCCAAATAAATGGCAAGGCCACTATGTGGATGATTGGAATTGTTTTTGGTAAATAGTAAGTCCACTCAGTGGATAGTATAAGTGTGTGGACTTATTTCATTCCTTTTAAATGACATTTCTATGCTTTTGTTTTGTGGGGTGCTCTTGACTTCCCACCATTTCTTGTTTTTATGCTGAAAAAATATTTGCACGCCTAGGGAGAGAGAAAAAAAAAAAGGGGAAACAAAAGAAAAAAGAGAAGGGAAAAAGCCTTTTGTCCTATGCACTTGAACTAGATAGATCATGATTTCTCATATTGTATGTGTCATATACTTTTTTCAGGTATCTTTACGGCTTTGATTGCCCTTTTCACCGATCTAAACGTCCTTCTCAACCTTGTCTCCATTGGCACCCTCTTTGTCTTTTACATGGTGGCGAATGCCGTGATTTATCGGCGTTATGTTGTTGTGGGGACTACCAATCCATGGCCTACATTGTCCTTCCTTTGCTCATTTACCTTCACCTCCATCATATTCACGCTCATATGGAAATTCGCCCCGCCGGGAAATCCAAAATCAGTCATGCTCGGTGCCAGTGCCTTGATTGCGGCCGCCATGTTGCAGATCTTCTACTGCATGGTTCCGCAAGCAAGAAAGCCCGAATTCTGGGGCGTCCCTTTGATGCCATGGATACCATCCATATCAATTTTCTTAAACATCTTCTTGTTGGGCTTTCTGGATGGTCCCTCCTATGTGAGGTTTGGATTCTTTTCCGCCCTGGCTGTCATCGTGTATGTGTTCTACAGTGTTCATGCTAGCTTTGATGCAGAAGGAGAGGGCTTTCTCAGTTTGAAGAACGGCGAAATCCACATGGAGCCAGCAGGGGAATGCAGGGACCATAGTATGAAAGTGTAGAAATTTCTCTTGTTAATTTATTTTTATTTGACTCGGCTTTTTTCGGTAGGTTTTGGTGGTGGGTACTTGAGCTAAGCTACGAGGGGGAAAAAAAGAGAAATGAGAAAGAACACTCTGCTTTTTTTGCAGGAGTGGCAAATTGTATAGTTGGTTAATTATTGGAAGGTAGGCCTTCTTGTAAATTAGGTCACGTACGTGTTGACCTATATTAGTTGTCAATAGCAGTAAAAGAAATAATGCACAACAAGAGCCATTGACCCTTCTTATGTTGTTTTGCTTAACTTAAAAACCTACCTCAAGTTTAAGGTATGTTTATCGACCGGTAAAAGAAAAAAAATATAGTGATAAAGGTAATGAGGATGTAGAAAAGTAAAAGTAACGAGAATGTGTATTATTGATTTTTTTAGTGTTTTATTTGTTTAGATATTTAGTACTGTTGCTTTTTAAACTTGTTATTTTTTAACAACTTATTTATTAAATTTTTAATTTTGACAATTTATTTTCTGAATTTGTAAAATTGTCGCAATGTGCTCATTTTAATTAATTATACACTAAATAAAGTATTTGAAATTAGAAGATTTGTAGTAAGATTTGCAAAAGATTTAGAAATTTTTGGTTGCAAAATTGGTTTTTCTATCTTCATATGGTGCGTATATATGTTTTTCATAACTAATTTAAAACATATTAATTTAACAGAAAATTAACTTATAGTAATTACATTATCACAATTTAGTAAGTTAAGTTAGTAGATTGTCAAAATTAAAAATTTAAGAGGTAAGTTATCAAAAGGTGACTAACTTAGGGGACGGAAGTGGTAATGACCTATTTGTAACTTAGGGGACGGAAGTGGTAATGACCTATTTGTTTATTCAAAAGTCGAAGAGAAAGACAGAGAAAAGAAGTGAAAAAGGATACAATCAAATTTATTTTCTAATTTTTATTGAACTTAATAATACGAATCTTATTAATATAATTATTAAAATATCATTTATAAAGCAAAACAATTATAATATGTGAACTCATTAAGGATTTATTAAATTTGATATTTATTTTCTTTTATTAAGAATCGATAAGATCATCTCTAATTTATTCGTCTAAATCAATAACATATTAGTTTGCTATGCTATGATTATTATATTTTGAAACTCGTAAAAAGTAAGCTTTTAAGATTAAATAATTTAAAAATAAGAATATTATGATGATATTATATGAAAAAAGTAAAGATACCGATCAATATTAATCAAATGTTAAATTTGATATCAGACTATATCTTGTGAAAAATTTATCACAAAATTTTGTATTAAAGATAGCACTCCAGTAAATAGCATTGTTTTACTTCAAATACCAAAGTTTACTATTAACAAAACAATTTAACAATACACTAGAGATATTTAAGAGGCATAAATATTGACCTCCCCCCCTCCCCCTCATAACTTAGACTGTGTGAGGTTTATTAAACTATAATTATTAATTCTACAAGTAAAAACGTGATTAAACGAGAAAGAAAATTAAACTTTTATTTTATTTACTCTTTCATGTAAAGTAAATGCACCTTTAAAGTTGTAGATTTTGGCTACACTTAATTATCTTTTGCTATGTGATAAAAGAAGGTGCATGATGTAAAATTTTCATTGAGCTTAAAATAAAATTTCAAAGTTGCATTCAACCTTTTCTTTTTAACCTTCAGGGTGGGGAGATACCCCATTTCAAAAATTGTAGTAAGTAGCATTTTAATAAAACAAAAGAAATTAAATAGTAAGTTTTAAACATATTTTGAATAAATAACAATAAACAGTTAATTATTATTTGTTTGAATTTATTTCAAATAATTTAAAATTTTACTATTTACTTCACTTTTTAAAAATTGTAGTAAATATTATTTTAATTAAGCAAAAAAAAAAATAGTAAGTTCTAAAAATATTTTGAATGAATAATAATTAATAAATTAATTATTTTATTGTTACTTATTTTAAATATTTCAAAGTTTTACTATTTAATTCACTTTGCGATTGTAAAAATACAATTTATTTCTTTATTCCTTAAAATTTTAGATCTCCACATTGAATGTAGATGTAAAGTTACTACCCGAAAAAGTATGCGATCACATTCCACACTACCTTTAACCTTTTCAACATCAATTTATTGCAAAGCAAATTGTAGTTTTTCATCATTCACATGCGTTTTTTTTTTTTTTATTTTTGAACATGAATTTTCAAATCACTCTTAAAAAAAAGAAAAGAAAAGAAAAGAAAGGTTGAGATTCACCATAAAGCAAGAACTTTGGCTTGGTTGGAATTTAATCCATCTTCCAATTGGATAGTTAACCATGGTCAACCTTGGATCTTAATTCAGCTCGTTTTGCAACATGATATTTTGAGAATCGAATTGCATATTTCCAAACAGTATTATAATGGACAAGACATGCTTATAATTATTATAGCATATAGGCTTGAAAAGTGAGAATATATATATATATATATATATTTATATTTATATTTATTGATTCAGTGGTTAATTGATTGAAAAGATCGTTTCCATCCTATGGCTTTCGGTAAAAGTATTTTATTCTTTTAGCTTTCGGTAAAAGTTGATATTACATAAACAAAGATTAACAAAAAGTGAAATATCGTAAGGGACAAATTCGGGCATCAAGATTGATTTTGGTGGCCGGTTTTGTGAGAGGATTTGTATTTTGTGGCCAGCATTTTCCTCTATCTTTGTCTAAAGATTACAAGCTTTACTTATTAAAAAAAAAAAAAAACACAAACAAACAAACAAATAAATAAATAAATAAAAATTGAAATGTATATACACCTTACGATAAAAGCAGTAAAAAATATATATAATTTTTACGCTGTCATCATTATCACATTTCATTACACTTGTTAAATATCTATCATTGAATTTGACTCGTATATTTTTTTATTTATGTTCCGTATGTAATTAATATGACATGCTGAATTCTTTAATATTAGGATGTGACAGAGCACTTGGTTACTTATCTTCTTTGACGTGCTAAGGAAAAAAAAAAAAAAAAAAAACTGTAAGTACAACATTTTATAATTAGTTCTGATCTGAAAAATAATCTCAATAAAGCTCTTGACTAGAATTTGTTGAAAAAGTGAATGGATAATAACATATGAGAGGCACTAACAATTGAATATGACTATTTATAGTAGTGCAATATGATTATTGTATGTCATTTTGTTTCAATATGGACTACACTTTCATTCATTTAAAACAAATAATGCATTCGTAAATATTGTAAAAAGGAAAATCGAGATAATAAAGGGTTTATTATATGAATCAAAACATTTAATCTATCATTTCTACTAAAGAATGTGGAGATTTTTTCATGCAATCTTTTTTTTTGGGCATTAATTCACGCATAATTTAGTATTCATCTATGAGACAAAACTCTCATTTGAGACCAGTTTTATCAGAAAAATTTGATAAAACTCAAGGAGAAAGATGTATGTTGAGACTCGATAACAAGAAAGTATCTCGGTGCATCGATAATCGAGTATATATATATATATATATTATTTTTTATGATTTGGATTGTAGAATTTGTATTTGAATTGATTGTGTGTTTATCGAGATGTTTGAATTATTAGAATTAAAAAAATGTAAAAACTTGAAATGCGTTAATAAAAAAATCAATATGGAGTTTGTTTCGTTCGTCTCGAAATTCTATATAATTAAAAAAAAATCATCTTATTTAAACTTGTTTATAAAAAATTATGAATTTTTAAAATTTAAATGATAAAACTATATAAATAGTATAATTGAGAAAAAAAAAGATAAAAATTATATTATAATTATATAGTTTAGCTTGTAGCACTAAACAAGCACGAAATCTTTACAACCATAAACTTTAAAAAAGAAAGGGATATTTTAAGCAAAAGAATTTTTGAAAAACAACTATAAAGGGAGGAGTACCTTTCGACGAAATAAATTTAAGGGGGCAAAATATAGTGGGCCAAAGTCATGTCTGTTTGTGCCATCTTTGCGTCTCTTATCCGAATTGATGATTTCTATCTTTTTGGTGTCTACTACAGTAGTCAATTCCCTCGATGATTACCATTATTTGCTATTATTTGGTTTTTTGCGCTAAACAGATTTTTCTTGTCCTAATTATTTTAGTCTAGACTGTTAGATGATAAGACGATATAAACATTTTCGAAATCTAAAAAATAGTTGCCATCATTTCCTTGTTAATCTGTAGCCCTTATCTTCTAATGATAAGGCTAAAATCCGAGAGATATCTTCTGCCCCCTAGTTGCAGCATCCTAGTGTCAGCCAACTTGTAATTGTAATTGTTTTTCTTTTTTTTTTTTTTAAATGATTATAACTTCATGAAAGAAATGGCGTCGAGTAATGTTCACCACGTCTTGTTAGTGCTAGCCCAGTGAATGAAAGGGGAAATATTAGGTGAAAACTCTCAAATTCAATACCTAATAATTTTTTCATTCTTTTTTCTTTTTTCTTTTTTCTTTTTTTTAAATGAGAAGCTCTTCTTGGCAGACATAACATTTAAAAAAAATATTATGTATTATTATTTTTTTTCCTACATATTTATGAATGTTAACATGCTCATTTAAAAACTAAAAAATCAAAAAAAAAATTCATATATATAGAAATGAATATTATGAAATCTGCCAGTTTCATTTTTCTATTTTTCTATATTATTGGTTGTCCTTTTATTTTTTTTATTTATCATGTTGTTTGAATTTAACAACCTGACCATATAAGTATGAACTAAATAGTTAAAATACATGACCAATGGATTGAAGTGTTTAAATTTAATCCGATGGACAATTAATGGGACATGAAAATAGGACAATAGAGCTAAATTTTAAAATAACACCAATAGTTTTTTTTTTTTTCTTCATCACTATGAAAAACTTAATCGGGACTAACTCAACATATGTGGAAGGAAGTTTTAGCATTTAGAGTATGGAGTTTCATTAGGATGACATTACTTTTCTAAGCGATTCGTTGGAATTTTTATACTTTTTTAATTTAGACACGTGACTTTTGAAGTTATCTACAAAGCTAAACTTTAAAATTCAAAACTTTTAGTATCATTATTTTTTGTGGTATGAGTTTTACAGCTTTTATTTATTTATTAAAGTAAAACCACTCAAACTCTCCCTAACTATTTTTTAACCTAGAGAGAGTTCCGACTCAAACTCATACCTTCTTACCCACTAAGTTAGTCTCAACAGGGTTTTGAATCATCAAAATTAACTAGTTAGTTTGAGATATATCTACTAAACTAATTTAAATTTGGAATCTTTGTTTTTTTTTCCTCCTGTTAAAAAAAAAAAAAAAAAAAAAAAAAAAAAGCTGAGGGAATTTTATGCAGTATGAGAGAAAGGAAAGGAAACCTTTAGATAAAAAAAAATATATAATTATTAGTTTCATTTTCGTGGAAATGCCAAAGTATGTTTTGCGCCATAAAAATTGCAAATTGATCGGAGTGTTGGTTATAAGTTATTCCAAAATGATTGGTTAAAAATGATATATTCTTTATTCTCTGTAAGCATCTGGAAGAAATGGACTTTATTGATGCCATTATCAAGTGGAGTCAATTGGTCCCTTGGATTCCAGGTCAAAGAAGAAAAAAAAAAGTTCCACAAAATCTATTCAGATGAAAAATCTTTATGCTTTTATGACTTAATTCCATTCTTCACCTTTTTTTTTTTTTTCCCTCTTCCTTGAGCTTTCTTCGTGGGTTTATTTTTGTAGGAAAACAGTTTTCAAGAATCCTTCCTATCTTGCTCCAAAATGCTTTGATTTTTTTGGTATTTCTTTTTTCTTAAGGATTATACAGGAGGGCATCTGGGTATGTTATTATGGAAGGGGAAGGTAAAGGTACTACTTTGAATGGCGAAGAGAGGCGGCTCGGCAGGGAAGGAAGGGAAATCGTTAAGGATGATTTCTTTGTTGGTGAACAAAGGCCGCATTTGGCGCCTTTCATTTTCTTAGCCGGTCTGGATTTCCAACACTTTGGGAAATTGATCGAGATAGATGACAGCACCTTTTTCCTCTCTTCCTTAATGAGAATGCAATCTTATCTAAGGCCTTCGCCTCCCGCCTGGTCCGGAAATAGACCCACCCTTTCTAATCCATTCATTTCTACAAGTAGGGGGGATCCAGAGCTAAGCCCTCCTTCTATTGTATAACCTAAAAAAGATTTAAGCAAAGTACCAAGGGAACGTTATGCTTTGGTTACCGATGAACGCTCTTTACTTGTATACATTCACATACAAACATTAGTATAAAAAGAGGATTCCACGACGGTTAGAAATTGTAATCGAAATAAATTTCCTCTAACAACATCAAATGAATGAGATTTATGATTTGCACAATCATCACAAGGACACGGGATTTTTTTTATCTTTCACATGAGCTTTGACACAAATGACAAAAATTCTTCTACATCATCCTCTAATTTTTTTAGTCATTCTATTAGTCCACGTCCATTTCCTATTCATTTGCAATTCCTAAATCCAAAATATCAAATTCAATTTCAGCATTAGAATTAAGTTCATAGAAAATTTCAATTTTAACCAATTTCACACACAAATTTCAGACCAAAAACCATTAATCTAAAATATGGATACGAAGAAAAAAAATGTTAAAAAATAAGTGATCATTTAAAAACAATGAGGAGGAGAGGGAATTAGGAGGGAATGGAACGGCGACGGACGGACTGTTTTAAGAACTTTTTGAACTGTTTTTGTGCTAACAAATACCATACCATTTTTTTTAATCAAGATTCCATGATAGTTTTTTTTAAAAGGTCGAGGAAAAGCAATATTTCAAGATGGTTTTCGAAAATGTCACGGAAAAAACAAGTTTCTATGATAGTTTTAAAAGCATGACTTCACAACGGTTTTTGAAAAATGTTGTAGAAGTTTGCTTTTCCATGATGATTTTTGTAAACCACGTCTATGTCGCATTTTTTGAGACTTTTAGATGGTGGTTTTTACAAAACTGTCATCTATGTTCGTCGTTTATTCTCATTTTTGTAGTAGTACAAGACAAGCAGTATATATACAAAGATGAAGGTCATGAAACCTTTGTCCGAGCGTTATTAGTGTTTAACGCTGCACAATTATTAAAAAAAAAAAAAAAAGTTCCATAGTATAAGATTCACATGTGCTTTTATAAATTATGGTGAAGATGGTATCAATCATTTTTTTATTTTGAAGTGGAGGATGCAACTAAAAGTAGCATAACATCAAAGTGGTGCATTAATTTGTTGACTAATCATCACTTTTAACCCATGTGTTTTAGATCCATTTGCGCATTATTTTTAACATAATTAAATCATATTTTTCTTTAGAATTCCTTTAAATCCACATGTCTATGGATAAATATATGTATACGGAAAAGTAGACGTGGCTCTGTTTGCTACACCTCTTGCTAAGAGAATAGTGTAACCATTTCTTGGCTAATTTAGCTTTTATTAATACTTGTGATTTGCGTTGTACTAAGTTTATTTCTGCTATTTTGAGACCGTTTATACTATCCGATATTAATAATATTGAACATCACGTTAAATAATATCAGGGCCAATATGAAAAATAAAGAAAACAAAAAATAAAAATAATAGGACTAATATGCTTATAATCATATCTTTTCGAAGTCAATTAGTAAAATCACTAAATCATCTTTTTATTTTTTTATTTGTTAAAGAATTTCAAAAAAAAAAAATCTATTAGCACAATGACTTTAGAACGACCGAGAACAATTGGTTTTAGTCGATCATTTAAGTGTTAAAATAAAAGAAGGTTGTTTTACTGATTTCAATTTTTATAGTTTTCACTTTGACAAGTTCCTCCTCAAAGGATATATGCTAAATAATCCGTATATGGATATGGTGGCAAGGCTAATCGATAAAGTCTAGTATTCGAGTAGTTCCCACCATGACAGGTGGAGTACATAGACAAAACCATTCCATCTGAGATTTAGATGATACACACGAATGTCTTATCTCTACCGTATTATCTGGATACGTCACTCTGTTTTTGTAATCTTTTTTATTAATTAGCAATATATATAGAAAGACTGTGACCGGCCGTCAACATATCTTCGAGTGACAAAAAAAAAAAAAAAAAAAAAAAAAAAAAAAAAAAAAAGGGCCACAATCAGCAGTCAGTGGGTAAAGTTCGGGAGATATTGTTCGATTCTGTTGGCCCGCCACCTCGGCAGCTCGAATTTCAATTTGGATAAGCAAATTATCCTATCTTAATAATGTCGAGAACTAGATTATAAGGATCAGAAATTAATTAGCATTATATTTATACTTACCTGCTCGTGAATCCAAGGGTTGTCCCCTCTTTAACTTTATGCTATTATAACTCGAATACTGACAGAGCTTTTAGGTGGATATGGACATTTGGACCACTTCAATATTGATTTCCCTAACCACTCTGAAAACACACACACACACACACACACGCACACACACACACATATATATACACAACGCACGCTAATATAAGTTCTTCACCCATTTCTCTTGATTTTTTACCTCAGGTATGTATCACAATATCCAATAGTTGTAAGATCTATGGGGAAAAAAAGAAAAAAAAAAAAAAAGATTAGTAGATCTGCGTAAGGTTAAAAGTATTTATAGCAAAAATGTTATTAAAAATCGTCAAAACCACTTGTCATTAAAAATATTTATTGCCGGATTTTAAAGCAATGTTGTGTGTGTATATATATTTACTTGAGAGTTTGTGAATTTGAACTATTTATTTCACGATAAAATAAGTGTGAAGTTATTATTAGAGTACATCTACAACTACTAGTAATATTGTATATTGATTTTGTGTCGTTGGAGATCCCTCCAGAATATCCAGCATAATGGCTAGCGCAAGATCAATTCCAAATATATTTCAAATCAATTGTGCGTCTCCATTAAGTTTTTCACTTTTGTATATATATACATATATATATTGAAAAAAAAAAAAATCGTCGTCATTGTTGCGTGCACCGTCTTTTGTTTCTTGTTGGGTTCTAGAATAGTGACGATAACCTTTTTTGAGGACGCACATACATAAACTATTGTTTAGGGTACTACAAGCAGTTAAATTAAGATTTATAGGTAGCTTTAAATAGTACATTTTAATTTCGTATATTGGGCAATAAAATATTATCACATGAATAATATTGTCAACCCTTGCTCGACGCGCAACTTGTCTTCCAACTCCTATGTCACTTTAATTCTTTTACATAAAGCAATGCTTTTCTTTTACTTCCAACTTTTCCTCACAAGACAAAACAAAAATTACAAAAGCATTCTACATTATTCATATCTTTATGTTGTCTTTGTTTTTGTTTGTGTTTTTTTTTTTTGTTTTTTTTGTTTTTGTTTTTGTTTTTGTTTTTTTTTTTTTTTGTCTGTTGTGTGGGTGTGGCATGCGAGAACAAGTTGCTCTAAAATTGGACGTACCAAAGTTGTCTTCTCCTTGAACCCACCATTAAAGCCATACATGATTTTGCCCACCATAACGGTCAAATCAGTCGACCGTGTTCATTTTTAGAGCCATGAAAAGTACATCTATAAAAGAGAGGCACACAAAAGCCATGATGAAGACAAGGTCAATATCTATTAATATTTGGTACTTTGTTTTTTAGTATATATAGATATAAATATGAGTGGTCTGCCGTCTTTTGCGGAGAATATATATATATATATATATATAAATATAAGAGATACAATATGATTTTTATTCAATACTGACACACAAAAAGTGTACCGATAGGAAATTTAATGATTAGGCGAAAGTATATCCTCGTCAAACTAAGGCTCCGTCTAAGGACGTCTTCGAAAATTATGTTTTCAAAAATAATTTTATCTTTTCACTTTTAATTTTATTATTAATTTTTTTAAATATTTTTAAAAATTTTAAATTTTAAAAATTTATAAACTTTATCATTTTAAATCAAAATGAGATAATTTTAAATAAGATGATTTTTTTAAATATCATAAAATTTTAAGAAAAATGAAATAAGATCTATATTGTTAATTTTTTTCCTGAAGACATTTTACGTTTTTACACTTTTCACTCTAAATAATTTATTTTCACCAAACGTATATTTCCAAAACTTAATTGATCTCCAATCTTCAAAACACCGTCTCTAAATGTGTCCCCAAATAGAGCCCAAGACTATAATAAAACTACATAGGTTTTTCTATGGTTCCTATAAGAAAAACAATATGAAAGAATTGAAACTAAGTTTTCCTACATTAACACGTAAAATATTCTAAAATTTAGATTTTTCCAATTTATTTATGTATTGTGTTATATTTTTCTTATATTATTGTTACCTAGCTAGATCTTACTCATTATGTTACATTGGACATTAATATTATGTTGGACATCGATTATAAAAGCGGGTCCTATAATTTTGGCACGTACCTGTCTATTATAGTACTTGATTTCTTAACTAATACCAAAAACCCTAGATTTGTTTTCTCGTAATTAAGCAATAGAGCCAAAACCTTTAGTGAGCCTCACGATCATATGGTTCATGACAAAAGGGTTAAGATATGGTTGATTTGTTATCTCATACGAAGAGTCCGTGATATGATTCAAACTAACTTCTGAATTATGACCAAACAATGGACCTAAGAAATCGGTTGCCGAAAATATGTATATATATCAGATTGAGAATGGTTGCTATGTACATTGTATAGACAAAGGCAACCTGTTGGGGTCACGTGATTTTGTATTTTTGTGTATTTTAAGTCATTTTCTGCCCCTACTTTTTTGCCTGCTTTTTTTTTTTTATTGGCCACGTCAACATGAAAATATATGTCGATTTTATCAAATGGTGTCGGTGATATATATATGTGTGTGTGTGTGTGTATACATATCTCTCCATTAAGTTCGTTTAAGTCCACAAAACAGCAAATGCCATTGCATGGCATACAATGTTCCATGTCTCTGCAGTTCATTGGTGATAGACAAGAACATCAATTGGGGAAAGGAATGGAAGAAATAAGATTTGCTTGGTGTTAAGTTTAATTGTTGCCATTGAACTTATGTAAGAAAAAATTAGGTAAATAAACAGTTTTTAAACACTTATTTAAGTGAATGACCAAAATTTTAATTATTAAAAAAACTACCGCTAATCCTTATTAATGAAAAATAGACATTAATTTTGATTGATCACTGATTAACTATAATCAATCAGTCAATCATTGATCAATATATATTTCAAAAACGATCGTTTTTCTAATAATTGTATTATATGAACAAAGTTTCACTTAAATCTCTAGTAATGGTGGATAAATTTTGTCCACTCAAGCTCAATTAGGGTGTGGTTTCTATTTAAAATTTTTTTGGGTTAAATATTTTTTTGTGCTTTTGTGGGGTTTGTAATCGGATTTGTAGTAGTGTCAAATCTAGAAGTTTTGTGGAGGTAAAGATTGACGTTTTTGTCAAATCGGATTTATAAACTCACTATGGGATATATAATGAAAAGAATAGAAGAACACAGAGAGGTAGGGGTACGTTGAAAGTTTATTTATCTACTACAGAGAAAACCTATTTAGTGATGACATTTTTAGCAACAACTTTTAGCAATGTCTTCGCTAGAAAACAAGTAACAACGACGACCTGTCATCTCTATAGGCCATTTGATGCCTTATGCGACATGCTGTAGACTCCAGTTTTAGTGGCAACACAACGTCGCTAACAATTTGACGGGTTATATATGCCGCCAAAAATAAGAACTCGCGATGACTTTTTGTCCATAAAAGGTATCCAATGTAAAAGGTTAACTGACGCCTTTTTTTTTTTTTTTTTTCATGCCAAAATAGCATTTTAGCTACGACATTTGTACCTATGTCGTCGCTAAAGAGTGAAACACTTACCTATATAGCCAGGTTGGAATAACGCGTGTTAGTGTGGGTTAGATATATTTTCTGACCCACTAAAAACGGCGACAGTGAATTTGTTTTTTTTTTTTTTTCCAAAAAATTGATGTGGTTATCAATGACAGCTATTTAATTTTCATAAAATTTTGACTTACTTTTTAATGAGGATAGAGTTTTTTCGTCGCTCATTCTCCTTCCAAATCTTCTCTCGATTAAAGGAAACGACATCGTTTTACTTTATAATTAGCAACGACATTGGATTATAGCGACGACACAAAGAGCTTGCTTATAAACCCGAACCAGACCCCATTCTTCGTCCTTTTTTTTTTTTTTTTTTTACCTTTTCTTTTTTCTGAAACTCCAAACCTCTCTCTCGAATCTCCTCTCTCCTTCCAACAAAAATTGCCCCATATCTGAGTCTTTTCCTTCAAATCACTCATTCTCGTCCCAATGTCATCCTATTTGATTTTTTGTATTCTCCCAAAAGAATTTTGCACATTTACATTGTAAAATTCCAAAAAAAAAAAAAAAAAAAAAAAAACCCGAACTTTATCCTCTTCTTCCACCACGGCCGCTGTTGTCGACTTCAATCCTCCAGTCCAAACTCCAGTTTAGTGTGATTTTTTTTTAACTACAAATTTTCATAATTTTGTGTAATATGAAAAATGTGGATTTATAATTTTATATGATGGTGTTTTGGAAGATAATATTGTTTTGTGGAATTTTTCTATAAAAAGTTTAGGTTTTGTTAAATTGGTTATTGATTTTTGGTTTTAATTGGTATTTTAACGAAATGGTAAATGTAGGTATTTTTGGTTATGGATTGATTATTATTTGTGAGCATGTTTTGAGGATTTTTGTTCGTGAATGTGAATGTTCTTAATTTTTGGTGAATATGTGTTAATTTGGTGTAAAATTTTGGATTTAGAAATTTATATGAAGATGTTGGATTAGAAAGTTTGTAATTTGTAATATTGATGATTATACAATATGATTAATAGATAAAACTTTAATGAGAAACTAATTAATGTTAAAAAAAATTTTAGAAAATAAAATATTAAGGGAGATCAAAATAATATATGGGTCATTATTTATTCGTTAGCTACTAATTTAAATTAATCTAAATATTATAAAAATATTTAAAAAAAAAAGATGAAACTATATTAAAAAAGAATCAATAATTTAGTGAAAATAATAATTAAGTATGTAATATTAAAAAAACAAATAAATTAGTGAAAATGATTATAATAAAAAAAGAATCAATAATTTAGTGAAAATAATAATTAAGTATGTAATATTAAAAAATCCTTAAATTAGTGAAAATGATTAATAAGTAGGAAAGTATTTAGAGAAATAAACTTATATATAAAATAATATAAACTGTTGTTAAAATAATTAATAATTTAATGAAACAACGCTTTTGGAAACAATTATAAAACTTTCAGTAATTAAGTGTGGAATATAATTTTTTTATTGAAATTGAGATAATCATAGAAATATTAAAAAAAAGATTAATAGAAAGAATTAATAATTTATTGAAATTGTACTTTGTAAAATAATTATAAAACTTTTTAAAACAATATTAAAAAATATTATATATTAATAACATAAAAGTGCTCGAAATAAGACTAAAATTAATTTAAAATTTTAAATAAAACTTGACAATGCTTCAAAAAGTTTTGGCAAAAAGGACTGGCTTCTACCTAATTTCTTTTGTTAGGTGACTATGTTATCACAAATGAGTTGTACGTATGTACGACTTAAATTCAAAATGTTATATATTGCATTTGCATTCATGTAGTATACTTTAGACCCACCGATTCTTAAATTGTCCCGTTTGTATAGTTTAGGATTGTAATTATCCGCTTTTGTCATTCATAATCACTTGCGCTTTTGGTAGAGGTTTTCGGTCATATTCCTTTGTTCTTTGAGTGTGTGTTGTATATCACACTTAGGAGAACTAAGGGAAGATGCTGTCAAAAATTTTATAGAAATAGGACGTCATAGTTTAAGTAGCATAATACGTATGTTACAATTTTAATGGGATAGGACCTTACCCCGTAATTTTGGAGGGAAGGTGGTTAATAGATGTATAAGCATTTATCTATTGATCGATAACCACCTAATTACCGACTGGATATTTGGTAACCAACCGGCAATAATTGATTGCCAATTGGTAACTACTTGGCGACTAGTTACTAACCGACGATTGGATATCAGTTGATAACCACCTAGTTACTGATGGATAACCACTTATTTACCAACCGGAAATTACTGACTCTGTCGGAGTTTTTGTGTTTCGTCACTATTATTAAAAAAAAAAAAGTTTATTGCCTGAATAGTCCACAACTTTTTAGAAGTGACAGTTCGGTCCATTATTTTTTTTAATTTTGACCGAGAAGACCCTAAACTCTTTAAATATTGCCAATTATCTTAGTCCTTTCTGTCTAAAACTATTAAATTTTTAATGAAATGAAACATGTATAAGACATGTGACCTAATTGGGAAGGATATTTTAATAATATATCAACAAATTTAATTTAACAAAAAAAGTCATAAACAAAAATAAGGGAGAAAAAACATTTCCCTCTCCTCTCTCTTCTCTTTATCCTTTCTTAATCCACGATCACTTCTTTCCGCCTCACGAACTTCGCTGCCGTCAGGATTTTAGCCTCACAATCTCAACCACACTCACATATCTCTCTCTCTTCATTTGTAGTTTGTCGGAGCTTAGCCTTCGGAGGTAGGCTGTCGGCAGTAGGGGTTGGTGAAGGAAGGATGATATTTTCAGTTTGCAAATAAAAAACTCCGAGCAACCCAGAGCCTCATTCGGCTAGATCCCCTCCGGCTAGATCCGCACGACCTTGAGCCCCCTCTAGTCAGATCCGAGCTAACTAGAGCCCCCTTAGGCTAGACCCGCGCAACCTAGAACCCTCTCCGGCCAAATCCGAGTGAACTAGAGCCCCCTTCAGACAAATCCCTGCGACCCAAATCCCCCCTCGGACGTTGAGTCCCCGCACCCCTAGGGGGGCCCGCCACATAAATTTGTTATTAAATCATGTTATTATTTGTTGGGGTGAAGTGGAGAGGCATGAGCTCACCACCAGGGGGCTAGGCGATGGAGAAGACAGGGGGGGGGGGGGGGGCGGTAGGTCTCTCTCACTTTTTTTTTTATGTAGATTGGGTATTTTTTTTAAATAAGGATATTTTCATCTTTTAATGATAATCTAAATCATGCAATGACACTCGTGAACTTTAATATATGTGTCAAATTCCCCCTTTGTTTGTTTTGGTTAGCTTTTCATCATTTTTAATGTCGAAATGCTCTTGATATTTAATATTTATGTTAAATTGCCTCATCTATCTTATTTTATTTATCCAACATTTTACAATTACCTAAAAATATAAATAATTATTAAGCAATTATATAATGTTAGATAAACAAAATAAAATAAATGTGACAATTTGACATAAATATTTAAGAATAAGGGGTATTTTAGCAAAAATTTTAAAAATCAGGGGCATTCTAACATTAAAAATGACATAAAACTAAGAGAAACAAACAGATGGGGCAATTTGACACATATGTTAAAGTTCTGTGGGTTACAACAAGTATATTTCATAGTTCAGGAGGAATATTGATACTAGTGATATAGTTTGGGAGAGTTAATGAACATTTTTTCGTATAAAATTATCGAACTTTTGATGTGGATTTGAACCATTCACCAAAAGATGAAGTCAGATGTGAAATTACTGATAAATTATACTTACAACCCCTCCAATATATATATATATATATATATAAGTTTTTATCAAACTGAGGAAAAGGAGTTCAAATTCAATATCTGATAATAAAATTAGATGTGAAATTATCATTAAAACATATCTGCATTCACTAAATTTAATAATATAATTTTTATTTTCTCTCAACCAAAATAATTTAAGTGTGAAAAGCTAATGAAGTGTGCCTTTGGATCACTATTTTGGATCCTAATTTTCAATTTAACTCAAATGTGAAATTCAAATTTTCACCTTTTAAAAATCTGTACCATAGTTATTTTCTTTGTCCCAAACACATATTTGAATTCTTACTTTCCATTTGACTAAAAAAAAACTCAAAATTGTGGCAAATAGTAAACTAGTATTTTTGAAGAGAGTAATTGTAAATTATAACATAAAATTTAAATATAGTGAAAATAGCACAATCAAATCTATGACTACACAATATGAAATAAAACTCCTTATCCTTCCTCCTCTCACTCACTTTCTCTCTCTCTAATATAAGACTATTCACATAAATTTGTTATTAAAAATTAACCAAAAATATGTTATTTTCTAGAAAATCTAAGGATTTTTCTAAAAATATTGGATTTTCTCAAAAATATATGCTATAATTTATGATTTTTAAAAAACATAATATCAATTTCAAAAGTACATATGAAATATGCTATTTGTTACAATTTTCCTAAAAAAAAAAAATTAAAACTAGACCAATATGTCACAAAATTAAAATAAAATTAACTAAAATTTATGTCATATTGGTAAAGAGTGAAGAATTTGTATTATATTAGTAAATAGATTAAAAAAAAAAGGTGATTATTTAGTTTTTTTTTTTTTTTTTTTTTTTTTTTTTTTTTTTTTTTTTTGTTCGTTTTTTGGAGTTCCAATCCCACCTCATATTCTCTTTTCTTTGTGTCTCATCCTCAAGTCCACCACCACGTCATAATTGAATCCCTACATCTCCTGTCTAAGGAGTTTGGGTTTGGGATATTTATTTTTACCCTATAATAATGTTGGGGGGTGATTTTGGTATATGTTACTCAAAACTTGTCATTTTGAATAAGTTGATCTTGAAATTGAGTAGGTTTAAATTAATTCTTAAGAAAAGCTCAAATACAATCTAATATCAAATCTAATGGATTTTGTTCCGGATTAGTTGGATTTTAAAAGATTTTTTTCCCATAATTGGATCCGATAATGGATACTTAAAAAAATGATTTCGATCCAATACTCACTCCGTATACATAAGATAATGTCGTAGCAACATTAATAAAAGGCTTTTAAAAAAATGGGGAATTTTACAATGAGGTAAAGTTCTTATTATTTTTTTAAAAAATCATAAAATAACAAAAATAACACATTTAAAAAATGCCCTAATTTTGATACGAAATCATGCCCTAATTATTTTTTTACAAAGTCATAAAAAACAAACAAAGCAGATATTTTTACCAGAAAAAAAAAAACATGAACAATTTTGACACAAAAATCATGCTCTATATATATATATATATATATTTACAAAATTGTAAAAAACAAGCAAAGCACTTTTCTTTGACAAAAAAAAAAAGGCTCTAATTTGACCCGAAAATCATGACCTAATTTTTTTTCCCCATAAAATCATAAAAACAAAAAAAGAATTTTTTTTTTACAAAAAAAAAAACCCTGATTTTGACACATAAATCTTGCACCTAATTTTTTTTTTTTTTGACGAAATCATTAGAAAACAAAAACAAAAAAGCACTTTTTTTTGGGACAAAAAAGTCAATGCCCTAATTTTGACGCAAAAACTTACCCTAATTTTTCTTTTCATGAAATTGTAAAAAAAAAAAAAAAGGGCACATTTTTTGACAAAAAAACTCATGCACTAATTTTGACAGGAAAATCTTGTCTTAATTAAGTTTTTAAAAAATCATAAAAAACCAAAAAAAAAAAAAAAAAAAAAAATCATGGCCTAATTTTGACAAGAAAATCTTGCCCTTATTTTTTTTTTTAACAAAATCGCAAAAAAAAAAAAAAAAAAAAAAACACATTTATTTTAACTCTTGGTCCTAATTTGTTTTCACAAAATCGTGAAAAATGAACAAATAACATTTTTTTACAAGAAAAAAATGCCCTAATTTTGACACAAAAATCATGGTCTAATTTTCTTTTTTCTTTTTTACAACATCGTAAAAAACAAAGAGGCATTTTTTTTTTTTGACAAAAGATGCCCGAATTTCGACATGAAAATAATGCCCTTTTTTTTTTTTTTTTTTTAACAAAAGCGTAACAAACCAAAAAAGCACATTTTTTTGCCCTAATTTTGAGACGAAAATCTTGCTCTAAATTTTTTTTTTTTCATAAAATCGTAAAAAAAAAAAAAAAAACCTCTATTTTTTTTTTCACAAAAAAAGCTCTTATTTTGACACGAAAATCTTGCACCAAAATCATAAAAAACCAAAAAGCACATTTTTTTGACAAAAAAAAAAAAGCCGTGATTTTAAAACGAAAATCTTACCCTAATTATTTGTTTAAAAATCATAAAAAAAAGCACATTTTTTGACCAAAAAAAAAAATCATGACCTAATTTTGACATGAAAATCATGCCCCAATTTTTTTTTTAAAACAAAATCTTAAAAAACGAACAAAGCATTTAAAAAATAAAAACGTGCACTAATTTTGACATGAAAATCATGCTCTAATTTTTTTTTTTTGTAAAATAAAAAAAGCATGTTTCTTTGGCAGAAAAAATCATTTCCTAATTTTGACACAAAAATTTTGCCCTAATACTTTGTTTCCCATAAAATCATAAAAAACAAAAAACAAAAAAAAAAAAAAAAAGCACATTTTTTTGACAAAAAAAAAAAAGCACTAATTTTGACACGAAAATCGTGCCTCATTTTTTCACCAAAACTTAAAAAGAAAAAAAAAATCTTAATTTTGGCAAAAACAAAAGCATTTCCTAATTTTGACACAAAAATTTTTCCCTAATTTCTTTTTTCACAAAATCGTGAAAAAAAAAACACTTTTTTTATTAAAAAATATATATGCCTTAATTTTGACATGACAATCTTGCACCTAATTATTTTTCACCAAATTGTAAAAAACGAAAAAAGCACATGTTCTTTATTAAAAACTCATACAGTGATTATGACACGAACATCTTGCCCTCATTTTTTTTTTTACAAACTTATAAAAAATGAAAAAAAAAATTTTTGACAAAAAATCATGCCCTAATTTTGACATGAAATCTTGCCCTTATTATTTTTCAAAAAACTGTTGTAGATACTGGGATCTACGGTCAAATTTTTATTCAAGTTAAGTCGGTGAGAATCCACATACATGAAATATTATTATCATTGGACATGACAAATAAGTATCATAAAGCAATAAAGCAATCATAATACAAGAAGAACAAAAATAAATGAAAAGCAATGCAATAAAAAATAACACTAAAATTTAGAAAGGTTCGCCGGAATTGTGTTATGTCCTTTGTGCCTGGAGTTTCATTATGTATGAATTTCATGTGCAAGGTTAGAATTTTTTTGGTAAAAGATGACAGAGTTTCAGCAAAGGAAAAGGGAAGAAGATACCCCAAATATGAAGGGTTTTTCTCTATTTATAACGGGAAAGTAATGGGTCCGGATTCGTGGGATAGTAGTGGGCGATTCAAAGTAACGCACCTCTACAGCCCCAAGCCTGTGCAGCCGCGCCTCACTCAGTCTAATGGCCAAGATCTGACCATTTCTCTTGATCTAATGGTCACAAATCACCCATTTTGAGCTTTTATATATCCTCCTAAACTAAAAACCACAGTGTAGAGATTTGGGGGAGAAACACAAGTTAGAAGCACAGGAATTTCCTAAAGATAAGAGCTTGGAGTTGGAGATTCTTAAAGAATACTTGGAAGAGATTCTTGAAGATTTGAAGGCTTAAAGTTCATCTCCATAAAGAGTTTTCTCTTCCTTTCTTTTTACCCTAATCTTTGTTGAAATTTTTATTTGAGAATATTGGTTGAACATGTTTTCAATTATGGATTTCTTGACAAGATTAGTTGTGGATTCCTCTATGTTGAGCTAGAATTATTTATAGGGCTTGATGTAACTTTGTTTACACTATGTTTTGAATATTTTGTCAATTGTCGGTTTAAATTCCATTTCAAGTTATTTATGTTTCTCTATACTTAATGCCTACAATTTATTTTGCCAATAAGTTAGATGATCTTAGATTGTGAATTTGATGCTCGAGAGAGATTGAGTTCATAGTCCGGATTTGGAAACATAGTTTAGGTTGCTGTGAGACCAGGAAAAGATCAACACTTAGACAATCAAATTAGGATGTTAGTTGTTGTGAGGCTGAGAGGTGATCAACATCTTGATTTCCAATTTAAGGGCTAAACTTAATGAATGTGTGGGTGACGAGTTAGATAAGGATATCAACTTAGTGATTCACGCGTATTATCTCATTTGACGCTTGTGAAAGATAATAAGGTTAGATTAGATCCCTTGATCAAAGAATTGAGTACAATTGACTAGCAATTTCTTAATAGAATGAACATGGAAATGGTAAGGTGAAGTCAAGTTCCAAGTACATTTGTTTATAGAAGTTTCCTTTTTTTATTTCATGTTTATATATATTTTTTATAATTTTTAATTTTATTTAGTTAGGTTCCTTGGATAAAGTTAAGTCATGATAATCACAGTACTTTGCGACAATTTAAAACCCAATCCTCATGGGATCGACACTCAACTCACTCTTTGTTACTTGTCCACGACCCGTGCACTTGCGGTTATCAAATCGCACCTGGTAAATAGGAGAGCAAACAAGTTTTTGGTACTGTTGTCGTGGATTGGTGTATTTGATTGTTGCTAATATTGTTAGTAAGTAACTCAATTTAATTCAGGCGTTTCTTTGATTTTAGATATAGGATTAATTTTTATTTTACTTCTTTACTTTTCTTTGTCTTTAATTAAATTGCTTCTTTGATTTTTATTTTGTTTTCTTATTTTTAATTTTTGCTTTTGAGTGTTTGTTTGTTTTGCGAGATATTGGAGATGGTTGGTCGACAATTCCTCTTAAGATTTGCTCAACAAGACTCAAAACCACTTCATTGTGCATGGTGGAGATACAAGGAATCGCTCATTGGATCACCTATGTCATGGGAATCGCTCATTTGGTTCCCTAATCATGGTTTCTCGAGTGAGTGTCCACTACAAAACTTCCTCGACAAGTTATGCGCCACAACCAGAATTTGGGCCGAAATAGGAAATGGTACCGCCTCTCTTTACCAATTATCAATGTATGAAGCCTATTGTTTGTTAGAAGACATGGCTGATTATGACAATTGGAGTTGGAATCATTCATGGAACAACCAAAGTTGGTAGGAGAGTTCTAACATTTCAAAGCCATGGGATGACACTCAACTTCACTATGCCGAGGCTTCTCCCGATCTTCAAGCACTTTTCGTCTAGTTTTCAGAGAAAACAAGACTTCGTATAGAGAAGTTGGAGAACCACTATGAGGAGCCGACACCGAGGGAGGAGAAATGGGAGTTGTTTGATGACGACTCTTTGAGAGAGGAAGAGATCCAGGACTTAATTTATTGATGAAGAATCACAAGAAGATGCATATGAGCCTTGACCTCTAGAGATCTCCATTGTTAAGCCACCAAAGATCAAGAATGATAATGTCTATGAAGATCCAATGTGGCCGGCACCTCCACCACTTTGTATAGATTGTATGAGTTTTAATGAAAATTTTCTACCATAGAAAAAATAAAACAAAACAAAATAAAAGATGTTCCACAAATAATTCCAAAAAATAACCAGATTCAGGAATCATCTCTCCTGGAAAATCATCACGGCTATGTCATGCCATAATTTCTACATGCTTGTTATGATTCTTATTTCAGCTACGTTGACTAAATAACCGTTTATCTTTACCACCACAATGTCGGCTACCATGGCCGTCGTCAATTCCGCATCAGGGGAAAAAAAAATTATGTATATATATATATATATATGCTCTCAAATTTTGGCATTTACCTTATAACCAAAAAAGTCACTAAAATATATTAAATATAATTTAATAGTAATTTCACATGTAACTTCACCTTAGTGTTTGAATCTCAGGCCCCAAGTTCAAAAAGAAAAACAAAAAAGAAAAAGAAGTCACAAACAAGTATTAAAAAAAAAAATCGGACTTCTAAAAATATTTGGAATTTTATTAATATAAACTGGAAAATATATGAACACATATTTCTCCTATTACGTGGTCCCTTGAATGACCAAAGCCATAAATAAAGAGAGGAAAAAAAAAAAAAAAGCGATAAATATGTAAAGGCAACTCACTGAAGCAGGCATATACACAAGGTAAGGTTTAGTCCTCTCGTGCCCAAATCTACACGGAAAACCTGTTGGCATCAGAGGGTAGACGAAGTTCTCGACTTGTGAATCTGGTCATCTTGTGAAGAAGAGGAAGGTGGGGGCAACGATGAGAATGCGGCATGGTAAGAAGATGAAGCAAGTTGTGCCAAGGCTGGAACCGCACCACCTGCAGATTTTCCAATAGACAGCCTTATAGTTGTAGTTTTGTCAAAGTTTCGAGGATTTAATCATGCAACGAAAAAAAAAAAAAAAAAATTTCAAGGATTCATTTAATTATGTACACTCTAAACTTCTCGTAATTTGACAGTTTTCCTACTTGGAGATGA
Source organism: Ficus hispida (assembly GCA_025413025.1). NCBI lineage: Eukaryota > Viridiplantae > Streptophyta > Magnoliopsida > Rosales > Moraceae > Ficus > Ficus hispida. Next base: position 3,983,512 of record CM046364.1, on the reverse strand, counting down.
TTGCTACTGTATAAAGGGTGCATTTACTTACATCAAAGGGAATTTTGTTGTGGGGGGGGGTTGGTGTGGTGGGGTGTGTGTGTGTGGAGGACGGGGATCATACCATGTTTATTTATGTACCCTTAGAAAGTTCACATCATATAGAGAAATGAAAGGATATTAACACTCAAAGGGGAATTAGATTGTTTTCCTTTCCAACATTTAATAATTAGACACTAGAAAGAGAATCAATAATTGCCATTCTTATTTCTTTACATTGCTTTCCCATCCCATTACCATTCCCACTATATTCCATTACGGTTTGGTAAACATGCCCCTACGTGATGCACATTACACACCAGATTCCTTTGTCGTTTGAAAACTATAAGCTCCTAAAGAAGAATGTCATTCTATAACGTAGGTGCGATCATAACAAGGGTAACAAGCCAAATGCCTGTATAAAAAACTTGTTGTTTAAAGGTTGTGACCAAGGACCACTTAAATTCAAATAAGAAAAATTCTCACCTGCCAAACCCGCACATGCAGAAGAAAACACTATCACAGGTGGAGCCTGCATTTGCACGAACCACGATTAGGTCCATCATAAATGTTTCAAAATCCAACAAGCAAAACAAAATTGAACAAGTTTGTTTTAATTCAAGAGGCCTAGACATCAGAATTACCCTCAAACCAAATCTTCGAAACTATTCAAACAAGCTTAAGCAGAGTAATGCTAAAGACCAAGAAACTAAACTTCAACTTCTATTTCCTCCCTCAAAACGCCAAACATCTTTACACGAGAGAGGGAGCGTAAATAGCAAAAGCATGCAAATAGAAACCCTCAGCCCAGAACCAACTCTCCAAGCTTTTGATGCCAACTTAAAAATTGAAACGTACAAAAGTTTCTGCCGACTGTTTGGAATAGATATGAGAGAGAATCTGTCTCACTCATCCGCATCCTATCCTCCATCAGAACCCTTACCAACAATTCCACATTGTAGCTTATTATACTTTTGGACAGAGACAAAGGAGACTACATCTTACAAATTCATACCTCTAAGTACATTACATACCAAGAAGATGGAAGAAGAGGATATTAGATCATCCTCAGAAAGGAGGTAGCTTTCGTATAAAAGCACACTACACCATTCTATACCACACTGTTGTGTTGATGCTTATCGATTGATGTGGGAAAGTTCGGTTTTCTATATAAGGAAACCGTGTATACAGCTATAACAAGCTAGGAGATTTTGTATTATTTTGTAATTACTGTAATCCCTGATTCTAGGATTAGATAGTTTCCTGTTTTTGAGTATTTCCTAGTTTAGAGTTTCCTAGTTTTGATTCATTGAAGTGTATATAACAATGTAATTCTCTTGTTATGCAATACAATTGGACCATTCCCAATTTTTGTCATGGTATCAGAGCTCTAGGCTCAATTCTGGGAATTTGTGTTTTTTTCTGGTCTTGCGAATTCTCATCTCGCTAGATCAATTGTCATCCCTCACACTATCCCCTCAAGACCGAAATCATGTTTTCTTTTTACCAAAGAACCATGTCAGAATCAGCCGAAGTCAGCAACACCACAGATACCTCGGCGGTCTCCTTGACTGAAGGCAGCAACTCGACTCCAACAAGGGAATTGCAGAATATCCAGGCAGCGTACAGGTTAAATGGCAAGAATGATCTGAAGTGGTCTCAATTGGTTTGCACGTTCTTGAAGGGAAGAGGCAAACTGAGTCACCTACTTGGTACTGGGCCTAAGAAAGGGGATTCTAAATTTGATGCTTGGTAATGTCCTGGTTATGGGACTCTATGTTGCCAGAAATCAGTGATACATGTATGTTTCTTAACACAGCCAAGAAGACATGGGAGCCCATGAAGCAGACTTATTCTAAAGTCCGAGATGCTGCACAAATCTATGAAATCAAGACCAAGATTTCATCCACCAAGCAGGGAAGTCGGTCGATCACAGAGTACTCTAATTTGCTGCAAAGCTTGTGGCAAGAGATGGATCATTATCAGTGCATTCAAATGAAGTACAGCAAAGATGCAGCCCTTCTTAAGAGGTTTGTCGAAAAAGACCAAATCTATGATTTTCTTGCGGGATTAAATATTGAATTTGATGCAGTAAGGGTTCAAACACTTGGAAAGGAAGAGCTGCCATCACTAAATGAAACCATTGCAATTGTTCGTGCTGATGAAGGTAGAAGAGGAGTTATGGTTGAAAGCAATCCAATGGACGGTTCGGCCCTAGTCTCAAAAGCCACAAACGTGAAGAACGTTGGCCTAGAGCAACCATCTAGCAAGGACAAAAGGCAGGCAGACTTTACAAGGTCTATTAACAAAGATTCTCTGTGGTGTACATTATGTAAAAGGTCCCGTCACACAAGGGAAAGTTGCTGGAAGCTCCATGGCAGACCTCCACAGGCAGCAAACAGGAACTGGACAGCAAAAAATGGACAGCCAAAGGGACAAGGGCAGGCGTACGTGGCAAATACACAACAGGCCAGTGGGTCTAATCCTCAAGAATCATCTGCTGAGTTCAACAAAGAGGAGATTGAGAAGTTGAAGAATCTATTGGGTTCGTTGGAGAAGCCATCTACAACAGGTACTTGCAGTTTGGCATTTTCAGGTATATCTTCCTCTTCTCATGCCTTTAGAGCCTCAGATGGTTCCACCATAAGTTCCTAGGTCATTGACTCAGGAGCTACAGATCACATGACCTATTCCTCACAAAAGTTTATCTCATATACGCCTTGTCCTAGTAATAGGAAAACAACCATAGCTGATGGTTCTGTGACAATGGTGGCTGGTCAGGGAGATGTTTTTATAAGCAAATCCCTCACACTTAGGAATGTCCTCCATGTCCCAAAATTGTTTACCAATCTTGTGTCAATCCAAAAGCCCACTAAAGATTCTAATTGCAGTGTGTTGTTTTATCCTTCACGTTGTGTTTTTGTGTTCTTAAAATTATGTTTCCTTTATTGTTCAGAGAATTGTTGGCTGAAATTTTCATTGTGATATTTGTGAACTTGCAAAGCATAAACGTGCCTCTTTTCCAATAAGTAATAAGAGAACTTTTGTTCCATTTACTCTTTATTCGTAGTGATGTTTGGGGACCTTCCACTGTTTCTAATGTTTTTGAGGCTCGATGGTTTGTGTCATTAATTGATGATTGTACCCGTGTGTCTTGGATCTTATGAAAAATAAATCTGATGTGAGTTCTGTTTTCTCAGTTTTTTACAACATGGTTAAAACTCAATTTGGTTTTGAAATAAAAAGATTTCGATCCGACAATACTAAGGACTATTTCAATCAATTTCTCTCACCATATTTCCAAAAAAGGGGCATAATACATGAATCTTCTTGTGTTAGCACACCCCAACAAAATGGTGTGGCCGAATGAAAGAACGTTCACCTTTTAGCTATCACAAGGGCATTTTTGTTTCAAAAAAATGTTCCAAAACAATATCGGGGGAAAGCTGTTTTAACTGCAGCTCACATGATAAACAGATTGCCTACAAAGGTTCTTGGTTTTAAAAGTCCTATGCAAATTCTAATGAAATTCTTTCCTGATTTCAACTTATCAAATAATCTTGTTCCTAAAATATTCGGTCCCATTGCCTTTGTCCATGTACACTCTCAAAATAGGGGAAAACTTGATCCACAGGCTGTCAAATGGGTTTTTGTTAGGTATTCATCCACTTAAAAGGTTATAAAAGTTATCATCCTCCAATAAGGAAGTTTTATGTGTTAGCTGATGTCACTTTTGTCAAAGAAGATAAATACTTGCCTTTATCTTTAGGGGGAGATTACATTCACGGAAGATGAGGACAAAGATCTTTTTCTCCTTGATTTTCCGTCGTCATCCTCCACCACTGTCTTTGTCCTTCCTCCTGTGGTCCAATATGAGTCAAGTGTTCCTATTCCGTCTCCTTTTGTTCCTGTTGTCCAGCCCAAGCCAAATACTCACTCCGAGTCTAATGTACAGCCAGAAATTGAACCTGAACCACATACACCTAAATCGCAAGGGATGATAAAGGGAAAGGAAACTCAAGACTCAACCTGTCTACTACTGGTTTATTCAAAGAGGAGGGCACCAATCACTCAACCTATGCAAGTTCAATCGCCCAAATCAACTTGCTCTTGGACTTAGAGAGGTAATTGCTGAATCTGTTGCTCATAAGATAGTGTCACTGAAGTTCTTGATCAAAGTGATTACAACATCCCATTGCCCTTGGAAAAGGAACTAAAGCTTATACTAAACATCCTCTGTACTTGTTAATGTCATACAAGAATTCCATAACCACAGAGTCTTCTTAACTAGCCTAAACACAATTTCTATTCCAAACTCTGTATCTGAGGCATTTGGTAATGAGAATTGGAAGAATGCTATGAAGGTTGAGATGGAAGCACTCGAGAAGAACAGGACATGGGACTTGGTGAAATTGCCCAAAGGAAAGAAACCAATGGGATGCAGATGGGTATATACAGTGAAATACAAGTCAGATCGCTCATTGGAAAGGTACAAAGCAAGGTTAGTTGCTAAAGGCTACACTCAAACATACGGGATAGATTATCTTGAGACATTTGCTCCTGTGACAAAGATGAACACAGTAAGGGTGCTCTTATCATTAGCTGCTAATCTTGGATTGAAATTGCAGCAATTTGATGTCAAGAATGCCTTCTTGCACGGTGATCTTGAGGAGGAGGTTTACATGGACGTTCCACCTGGATTTAGTTCAAATATAGACCAGATGGTTTGCAGGTTAAGAAAGGCGTTATACGGGCTGAAACAATCTCCAAGAGCTTGGTTTGGAAGATTTGCTAAGTTAATGCTCAATATGGGATGAAAGCAGAGCCAAGGCGATCACACCTTATTTGTAAGGCACTCGGCTTTAGGGGGAGTGACTGCATTGCTGGTCTATGTGGACAACATCATAGTGATAGGAGTTGATGTGGAAGGAATGGAGAATTTAAAGAAGTGCTTAGTGACAGTATTTGAGATTAAAGAGCTCGACAAATTGAAGTACTTCTTGGCATTGAGGTAACGCATTCTCGACAAGAGATATTTATATCACAACAAAAGTACATAACAGACTTGTTGAGGGAGACAGGGAAATTGGGATGCAAACCTGTAGAGACACCTATAGAATTCAATCACAGACTTGGTAATGCTTTGGAAGACATAGTAGTGGACAAGCGATCCTATCAGAGACTTGTGGGAAGGGTTATCTACTTGTCACACACTATACCAGATACAGCCTATGCAGTTAGTGATGTAAGCCAGTTCATAGACGACCCCAAAGAATCACATCTTAGGGTTGTGTACCAAATCCTACAATACTTAAAAGGCACATCGGGCAAAGGAATTTTGTTTAAAAGAGGGGAGGAGCTAACTCTTGAAGCTTATACTGATGCAGACTATGCATGGTCGATGATTGACAGAAGGTCAACTTGAGGTTATTGCACATTCCTAGGAGGTAATCTCATGACCTGGAGAAGTAAAAAACAGAACATTAATGGCAAGGTTCAGTACGGAGCCGAGTTTAGATCAATAGCACTTAGGATTTGTGAGTTATTATGGTTGAAAATTGTCTTGGAAGATTTAAGAGTCAAGTGAAAGGTCTGATGAGGCTTTAATGTGATAATTAGTCAGCCATTAACATTGCACATAATCCAGTGCAACATGACCGTACAAAGCACAGTGAAGTTGATAGGCACTTTATAAAGGAAAAGCTGGAAAGTGGCCTAATCTGCACCCCATTTGTTCCCACTGGAGATCAACTCGCAGATGTTCTCACCAAAGGGTGTTAGGAACGGGATTTCAAAAGATAGTCAGCAAGCTTGGAATGGATGATATCCATTCACCAGCTTGAGGGGGAGTGTGGGAAAGTTCGGTTTTCTATATAAGGAACCCATGTATACAGCTATAATAAGCTAGGAGATTTTCTAATATTTTGTAATTACTGTAATCCCTGATTCTAGGATTAGATAGTTTCATGTTTTTGAGTATTCCCTAGTTTAGAGTTTCCTAGTTTTGATTCACTGAAGTGTATATAACAATGTAATTCTCTTGTTATGTAATACAATTCAACTTTTCCCAATTTGTGTCACTAAGATTACATGAATATTGACCACTTGGTCTTTTGAAAGAAAAAACCAAATCCAAAATAACAAAGTTATAGAAAAGCTTACACCAACGAGAAAATGCAGCCACATCGGTCCCTTTACCCATCTCCTAACAATTGGCATCACTGCACCAACAAATACAAAAATAAACAAATAAAACTTTGCATATATGCACATAAAGACAAATCATATGAATTTCTGATCAGTGAACCCTTATATAGCATAATTTACACTAACGAAAATGTTACTTTCAGATCAAGGATAATAAATACAGTTGAAACTCTAAATACGTAAGCATAAGAAAACGTAATTGGAACAAAAAAAAAACACCCCTTGGAAGGAGAGGAAAATCAAAGACTGATTAATAACAATTGAAAAAATGGTAACATTCCTTGAAAATCTCTCTTGCACTTATCTTTTATAGTGTTGCCAGTTTCTAGAGTGATGACGAACATGTATGAGGATGAACAAGTGTGGCTTAAGCGATCATTCTAAACTAAAGCCCTTTGAAATAGCATGGCACGCAGGGTGCCGCCCAAATAGCCCAAAAGTGGTATTTATTTTCGATCTATTGAAAATGTGTTCTTTTTCTTTTAAAATCATAATACATGATAACTAAGAAAGGCATCCACTAAAAAGGGGATTGAAGCGACTACCTCTATGAAAGAAAAAGGAAAGACTTCGCTGGAAGCTTTTTCATATTGAGCCTGAAGTAGTGTCAGCAATAATCTAGTTGAATTTACCTTTTTTTTTTGTAAGAAATTCCAAAGATCAAGAATCTCAAAATGGGTAATTGCCTATTCCAAAAGTGATGTATGAGCAACATGGAGACATTGCCAAAACCACATGAAGTTTTGAACTCTGTACAATCATAACAATTAACAAAGAATATATATTTTCTTGTAATTTATATTATTTAATATTGATTATTTAAATGCCCAGTTCATTTATTAGAGTCAAAACAATAAGAGAGGGAGAGCGAGAGAGAAAGCAATTACCATGGTTGAATCCGTAAAATGCACTTGTGGTTCCACCAACAGCAGACCCAATCTGTTAAACAACAAAATAAGTAAAACCCAGAAATCGAAACAGAAAACAAAGGTGAAAATTTTCCAGTTGAAGTAAAATACGAGAAAAGAAGAAGAAGAATAAGAAGACCATAGAAAAGCTGTCCCTAATAAAAGGACGAACAGTCCAATGGGTGGTTTCCATGTCCTTTGTAAGAGGACCCGCACAGTGATGACATCTTAAACTGGTTTTCTTCGGATCCCCCATTTTTCTTGCTTCTTTCTCAGAGCTTCAAGCCTGGACGAGTCTCTCCTCTGAGCTCGAAGGACGACGACTTGGGCCCCACCGTCTTGTTCACGCGACGGTCCTATGGTCCTGCTGATCTGGGCTCCCGGAGGAGCTCTCCACGGCGTCAAGAATGGTCGGGATGGTGTCTGGGCTCCTTAGCTCCGACGGGTGACGGCGGTGCCTCTACCTCTTCGGTGGATGCACCTCGCTCTCTCTCGCTCTCCCTCTCCCTCTTATTATTTTGTCTTTAGGGCCTTTTTTTTTTTTTTTTTTTTTTTCAATTATCACCTTATATTTTTAATAAAATTATTTCAACGATAGTTTAGTAATTTTGACCCAAAAAAGAAAAAAACAATTATCAACTTAAAAATCAAATAGCACCTTTTTTTATAAGAAAAAAAATTTTAAATAGGTGATTTGTTTTGGTCACTCAATCTATTAGATGATATAATTTTTTTTATAGCAATGGCAGTTTGCCATTTTTTTTTTAATTTGATTAATTATTTATTGATTATGATTAATTAATAATCTATTATAATTAATCAATTGATTAATAATGGTCTGCTGTTTGGGCTTGGTACTGCGGTGCCTCCTCCTACCTCTTTTGGTGGATGCTCACCTCTCTCTCTTATTATTATTTCTTTAAAACTTTTTTTTTTTTTTGGTCAATTGTCACTTTAAATTTTGTTAATTATTTCAAGGATATTTTAGTAATTTTGACCAAAAAATAAAAAGAAAAAACTAATGGCCAACATTTTTTCCTTCCAAAATCCAAAATTGGACGGTTTTTAGAGCTTCACCCTTTCACCTTAGCAAAATTAAAATTAACTAAGCATGATAGACTATGAATAACAAGTATAAGAAGTAGATAAACATAACTGCAAATGAAAAAATAAATAAATAAATAAAATTGTAAGAACAAAAAATGATTACAGCAAGAAAGAAAACAAGATAAAAACGAAGGGGAAAAGAGAGAGAGAGAGATGAGCTTAAGTATGAGACCTAAACTGCCTTTAAATGCTTGTTACATGCCGCTATTTATGGAAAATTTAATGTACGTGAGAGCCAAAGATTAAGGGTTCGTTTGGTAAATGAGTTTGAATTGAAAAAGTACGTTTAAGTTAAAAATTTTGTTAATTTTTTAAAAAAGACAAAATCTTTTAAAAAAAAAAACAAAAACTTTTTTAGAAAAAGATAAAAACTGAGATAAAAAAAAATACAGTTTGAGTTGAAACCCCAAACGAGGCCTAAGCCTCCGTTTAGTGTTACGGTTAGAGTTGAAATTTTTAAGTTAGAGTTGGTTAACTTTTTAAAAACTAATTATAATTTTTATTGACTTTTCAGAAAAAAGACAAAACTGAAATGAAAAATTTAAGTTTGAGTTGGTTTACCATACGTAGCATAAAATAAAGCTAAGCACACAACTTTGACCTTTCAAGGCAAATTTTAACATTCTACTTGTTGAAAAAACCACCAATTAAACTTTTTCACTTTTGTGTGATAAAATGGGTTCTCCAAAGGTAAATTTAAACAAAGCCAACAAAAGAACCAAAGCAAAAAAAATCAAAATATTCAACCGCACAAGAGACACCGATTTTTACATAATACGAAGGAAAAAACCATGTGACTGTAGTCTGATATCAACTTCTCCGATATCAACAATAATGGGATTAGAGTTCACTCTAGATGCAATATTGTTCAACAAGCCATTAATTCCTTTTTTATGTTTTTTTTAATCAAAAGCTATTGGGCTTTTGTCCCAATATTGTCCAACCCACAAACATGGGGCGGACAGCTCAACACCACTTTACCTTCAATTTTGACAAGTTTTCTGGTTGATTCGGCCTTCTAAACTTCAAAGTTCTTGATATCTCTCGCATCTTTTCAATGTCACTAAAATCATACAATTTGGAGCTATATTGAGAGTAACATGGTCATAATACTAAAGCATGTCAGGTAGGAACGTGATTGAATTCGGTTTCGTTGTGTCATAATTTTGATCCACCAGACGTTTGAATTGATCTAAATTCTAAATTATAGTTTTGTAGAGACTTGAATCAGCTTTCTACAAGCTGAAGAACTGCAACAATTTGGCTTCCGGATTGAATGTTATGCCCATTTTCCTAACCTGCAATGAAACAACTAGTTTTGCAAATAAGAACAACTTTGTCTTACTCTAGGGTACAAAAATACTTCAGTTAGGGAGGTTAATGACATTATAAGTATGAAATACTTATTTTTAACTCTTACAAATATATACCTTTAGCCAAATATGTCATATTGATGTCATCAATGATGTAATAATTTAATTTATCCGAAACTTATTTTTCTACATTTTTTCCTGCATTTAAATTATCTCAAACTCTCTCTAGGTTTTTCTCCTTTTTGTTATTTTGTTGACATATATATATTTTTATTTTGTAATAATGGATATGGTCTCCCATGTTTTGTATTGTTTGTTAGTGTTTAGGGCGACTTTTTGCTATGGGTCTCTTGGTCTCAATAAATCAAAATTTTCCATAAATTATAATAGTATATTGAAAGAGTAGTTTTTATCCCATTGTGCGTTTTATTAAAATTTACTGGTGAGACCAATCTGTAATTGTGGTAAGTTTTTTGTGCTATGTGATCGTTCAAAGCGCTGTTGTTTATATTTTTTTGATTTGAAGTACAATTACTCTTAAAAAAAATATAAATACATTTAAACATTAAACCTAATATATTTATTATATAACAATTCTTATTTGAATTGTTTTTACCAATCAAATCACATATCATCTCGTTCTTTTACCATCTATTTTTACTGATGATATTACAATGGTTTTTCAGATGAACCTTTACTTGAGAAAAATTACTCAAATAATTTACTGCAAGTAATAATAATTAATTTTTCGTTTGAACGTTAGTTGAAGTTGAAAATTTTAGAATCAGTTAAGTTTTAAAAAATTAATTATAATTTTTATCAATTTATAAAAAAATAATAGTAAAAATCCAGCAAAAAAAAAAAACAGTTGGAGTGAAAATGATAAACCAAATAAGAAAACCCCGACAAAAACAATGGGGTGCTTTGCAAATATGAGATTAAAATGGGTATCATGTTGCACCATGACCCCAAAGAGAAAACATTGCAAGGCTAACCTCATTCATTAATGAATATTTTGTTTTCTCCAAAATACCCTTTACAAGTAAAAAATAAATATAAAGGAAAATAAAATAAAAGGGGATACAATACTATCTTCTCTTAAAAAAAAAAAACTGAAGAAACCCACATCCCTTTTTCATCGGTTTCATCTCTTCACTCCCTCAAAAGACCATCATTTTTCATCTCCATCATCCCCTCAAAACGACCATCATTGTATTCAAGTTAACATCTTGCACCGTTTTCACATTCCGGGCATTGATTTCCAGCAAAGGAGAGGAGAGGAAATACAAAAAGTTTGTAAAATCTGTAAAATTTTGGTAAGTTATCTCAAACCCTCAATTTTTTTTTTATTTAAATCATTTTCGAAGTTGTTCAAAGGTTGGGCATTCATGGTTTGGGAGCTTAATATAGAAAAACAACAATGATTCAACCTATTTTGCACTAATTTTCGACTTGTAAAATCTATAAATTGCAAATCCCATCATAAGAACAATACAGTGACTTGACCGGTCGGACGGACCTGACCGGCCGGATGAACCTGACCGGTTTGGTGGTTTTGGGGACTGTCTGGTAGTTTTGAACTAGTCTTCAATTTTTCATTGAATTTTTTTAATTCTTTCATAACAATCTTTTTTGTTTTTCTTATTTTTATTTTAGAGAAAAATAAGTAAGATTGTCATTTATTTTTAATATGATGGAGAATGGAAGGAGAAAGATGACGGGTCATATGAATGGTGTAGAAGGAATAAAGAAATCAAGAGCATAATACTATTAGATGATTCGGATAAGGTGAAATATTTTGAAGTTATTGATTGCATATTTAAAAGGCTTCATGTGGACCAAAAAAGTACGGAATTAAAAATAAGTTACATTACTTTGTGTACAATAATAGACCAATCTTCTCGCTTACCTGATATGACTTAATATAAATTGAAAATATTACTTATGACTTCATGACATTTTGATAACACTAACAAAATTATAATAATATTAAATGGTGTAATCACTAATTTGAAATCAATCACTGATTGATCATTAGTCAATCAATAATAAAAAAAACAAACGATCATTTTTCGTAAATTAAAAAAATGATCATATAAAAAGTTTTTTTAATAAATGACCGAAATTCTAAAATATTAGTTAAAATGTCATTTGTTTTCTAAAATGGTTAATCATTTATCTGAAATGGTGAATAAGTAAAATTGACTTACTATCAATAACTGATAATATAACGTAATAGCAAGCGGTCTTACTGGTCATGCGGTCAGGTATATTTTTACCCAGATCGGGATATCTTTTCTTTTTTTCGATCATCACGCCAAAATAAACACGATGATTTTTTTTTTCTGGTTTTTATGTTTTCCTGACCAGTATGACTGGCCTGATCAGTCATACCGTTCTGGAATATTTTAATCCAGATTGGGGTGATCTTCTTTATTTTTTCGATCACCACACCAAAGTAAACACTTTTCTGGTTTTTATGGTTTTCATGACTGGTATGACTGGTTTGACCGGTCATGGCAGTCAGGAATATTTTTACTCGGACTGGGGTAATCTTCTTTATTTTTTTGATTACCACATCAAAGTAAAACACTTTTATGGTTTTTATGGTTTTCATGACCAGCATGATTGGCCTGACCGGTCATGCCGGCTAGGAATATTTTTATCCGGACAGGGGTGTTCTTCTTTTTTTTTTTTTTATCACCACACTAAAGTATACACTTTGCTTTTTTTTTTTTTTTTTTTTTTTTTTTTTTTTTTCTGGTTTTCCTGACCGCATAACTGGCTTGCCGGTCAGGAATATTTTTATCTGGACCGGGTGATTTTCTTTATTTTTTCGATCACCACACAAAATAAACACTTTGCTTTTTTTTTTCTATTTTCCCACAGGCATGACTGGCCTAATCGGTCATGCCAGTCAGGAATTTTTTTATCCGAACCGGGTTGATCTTTTTGTTTTTTCGATCACACACCAAAGTAAACATTTTTTTTATTTTTCTGGTGTTTCTGGTTTTCCTGACCAGTATGACTGGCCTGACCGGTCATGCTGGTCATGAATTTTTTTATCCGGATCGGGGTGATCTTCTTTGTTTTTTTGATCACCATACCAAAGTAAACACTTTACTTTTTTTTTTTTTCTGGTTTTCCTGACCGACATGACTAGCCTGACTGGTCATGCCGGTCAGGTATTTTTTTATCCGGATCAGGGTGATCTTCTTTGTTTTTCGATCACCACACCAAAGTAAATACATTATTTTTTTTTTCTAGTTTTCTTGACTGGCCTGACCGGTCATGCCGGTCAGGAATTTTTTTATCCGGACCGGGGTGATCTTCTTTATTTTTCCGATCACCACACTAAAGTAAACACTTTTCTGATTTTCTGTTTTTCTGAAATGACATGACTGACTGACCGCCTATGACGTCAGGTATATTTTTACTCAACCAATGAGCGACCTTGTTGGTCTTACACGAAAGTACTATGATCATTTAATGAAATATTTTTTTCCGACTGGCATGATTGGCCTGACGGCTTATGCCGGTCAGGAATATTTTTCTCCGGACTGGCTTGATCGCCTATTTGGTCACTATAATAACTTACTTTAATAAAACACCATAACTTAGGCCCTATAAAAAATAATGTAGAAATAAATTTAGATGCCATAAATGCAAGACGGTCTCATAAAATTGTTTCAAAAGTAAAAACAAATACATATATAAATGTTTAAGGAACCCAATAATTATGGTAAATATTAATTGTCATTTTCTCTCTATAAAATTTGATCATCTCATCATTTATTAACTCAAAATTTGTCATTGCATATCAAACTCGATATATTTGATGGCATATATGGCACAATCTCCCTGTGTTAAACAAAATGTTTGTTAGTGTTTATAATTATAAATGACAAATAAAAAATTAAAACATTTGAAGTACACTTACGATTTTTCGTTTTGCGGATGGTTGATGGATGCCTATAGGACCATGGAGAAGGATCTAGGTGGCCGAAATATCTAGATTTTTGAAGTATTAAGGGAATCATCTTTTTCACGGGCTCCATAAATCTATCAAGCTTTACTTTTTCGTACATTTCCAATTGTAATAAAAAACCACCAGCTCTGTAGTGAAAAATAAACATACTATAATAAGGAAACAAGCTCAATATGTAATTAATTTGAAATATACCTGATTTATTATCCATTAAAAAAAATAAATAAAGAAAAGGAAAAGCACATAACATGAACACTCATGAGGAGGCTTTTACTTGAAGAACAAATGGAGCATCTGGGATCAAAAGAACAAATGCTTATAAACTTTATGTATAAATACAGGTAGTTCATTACATCATGAAAGAATATACGAGCATACGATGGGATAAAAATTTCCTCTAAACAAGTAGTGAAAAATAAACATACTATAATAAGAAAACAAGTTCAATATGTAGATAAAAGTAAATATATAATTCTTCTTTTTCGAACTTGTTGATTCGGTAGATCATATATGACTAATAATAAAAAAAAAAGCAATAAAAAACAAAGGTTATATCGGCAATGGTGGTTCAATTTTGGGAAATTTCTTTTATACTGCAATTATTCACATCAAAATAGTTTACTTAATCTCACTCATAAATAGATTCGACAAACTTACATTTTTTTTTGGGATGGGGATATTGTGTTGGGTCCCCTTTGTCGGCTATAAGAGAAACTGAAGGGACCTCTCTTTTGCTGGCTTTGAGTAGACAGAGATAAGAGGATAGTGAGATGGGTGGGTGGTGTTGGGTCCCTTTGTCGGCTGGGTGAGAGGAGAGTCTGTGAGTGAGGTCCCCCACCTTCGTCGTCTTTACAGAGGAGAGTGAGTGAGTGTGATTGGTGGATGTTAGGTGGATGGTCTCCTTTTTGCTGCTGGGTGAGAGGGAGATAAGAGTAGAGGGAGTTAGCAGGTTGGGGGCTTCTTTTGGGGAGGGAGGCTTCAGTGAAGATATAGAAGGCAAGAGAGGGATTTTGATTGCTTTTTGACTTCCCTTATGCCTTTTTCTATGCTCTTTTTTTTTTTTAATTGAAGATAACTGAAGGAGTTTTTAGTTTTTTGTTTAAAAATTGAATAAAAAAATAAAAATAAAAAGTAATCAAAACAGAGACTATATTTGTATTGGTGGTTCAATTTTGTATTATATGCGCAAAAGATCCCTTTATTTACGGAAAATTTGAAAAATCACCTTTACCAACACCAACGAGCTGCAGCTTACTCACTCCACTCCACTCAACTCAACTGATGGATGGATGGGTGATGAGTTTGTAGACAGAGATAGATAATGGAAGTTTCTCTCACCACCCCTCACTACGCCACCAATCCTACCTCCTTCCCCTTCTCCTTCTCCGCCACCGCCGTCGCCGGAAAACGCCACTCACCGCCCTCCGCCTCCGTCAAACCCCCAATTTTCTTCCTCTCTCCCTCAACTCTCCCTCGCTGCCCCCTCCGGCCGACAACTCTGCCGCCGGCAAACTCCGTCGCCCCAAAACCCTCAAAACCCCTCCGCCTCCCCTCCCCAAAAATCCCCTCAAACCCCCTCAAATCCCACGTCAATCCCGCTAAGCCACGCACCACTGAAAATAATTCTCACTCTCTCACCAAGAAGCTCTGGCTCACCAGCAAGCTCTCTCCTCCTCCTCCGCCGCCGCCGCCACCGGCACCAATTTTTCCAGAAATTTCCGAGGAAATTGACGCCGAGGTCGAGGAGAGTGTGGATTCGCCGAGGATTGAGTTCCGACAAGAGGGGAAGATCTTCGTTGGGAATCTGCCGTGCTGGATCAAGAAAAACGACGTTGCCGAGTTCTTCCGGCAGTTCGGGCCGATAAAGAGTGTGATTCTGATCAAGGCTCACGAGGATACTGCGAGAAATGCGGGGTTCGGGTTCGTGTTGTATGGCGGTTCGACGGCGGCAAAGTCGGCGATGAAGGCTGTGGAGTTTGACGGCGTGGAGTTCCACGGGAGGGTTCTGACTGTGAAATTGGACGATGGGAGGAGGCTGAAAGGGAAAATGGAGGAGAGAGGGAGGTGGATTGGAGGGGACGATGGGGTTGAGTATCGTTCGAAGTGGCATGAAGAGAGGGAAGGATTGAGGAAGGAGTTTCGGATGGTGGTGGAGACCGAGCCGGAGAATTGGCAGGCGGCTGTGGAAGCTTTTCAGAGGATTAAGAAGGTACATTTTTCTGTAATATCTTTGTTTTTTAAGGCAAGAATTCATTCAAGTTTGCCTTGTTTTAAGTGTTTTTTTATTTGTATTTTGATAGAGATTATTTGTTATAGTGAATGATTTTGATAAAGACTTTTTTGTTTTCATTGAAGCAAGATTCTAGTTTGTTCAATTTCAAATGTTTTTGCTTTATATATGCAGTCTATTATTTGTTCATTGTTTGCCTTGTTTGAAGTTTTGCATATTTTTGCCGCTTGCGCTGTCATTGACACAGTTGTTCATCGACGAAGGTAGAAGATTTGAGTTTGAATAGCACTCATTTTTCAGTGTTTTGCTCTGTGTTTGTGGTTTGTACCGTCTATATATTGCCGTGACGACAATTATCTCTGCAAAAAGAAAATGAAGTGTTGCCTACTTTGGTTTTTGCGAATTTTTTCTTTTATGTCTGTTCGTTTTTACTTAAACGACGTACACATCTGTGCAAGTGAAGCGATCTAGCATCTGCAATCATAATTGTCACGGTGTTAATCTAACTTTTCACTACAAGTTTTTTCCCTTTGTTTCTAAAAGTACACTTTAAGTTTATATATTTGAGAACAGAGTTACGACCCTTATATATATATATATAAAAAAAAAAAGATGAAAGAACGGGGTAATGGTGTTGTCCTCCGTGAATGTGGTACCTGATCAACAGGTGCTCCTAGCCAACTGGACTAATGAATGCCAACTGGAAGAACTAACTTTCCTTTTGTTCTGTAGAAAAAAATCTGACAATGGATATTCTTGTCTCTGACAGCCCTCTAGAAGAGAATACGGTTTGATGGTAAAGTATTATGCAAGGAGAGGAGACATGCATCGTGCACGTGAAACTTTTGAGAGTATGCGGGCAAGGGGAATCGAGCCATCTTCTCATGTCTATTCTAGGTATTAATTACGGTAAAACATTGTACAGAGATTTCTACCAGATCTAATCTGCCTAACTTAATCTTCAGTTGAATGTATTTTATGCTTATGTAATTTGATAGTAAATTTCTATAATTCATTGGTAACTTTCTTTAAGTTTCTTTAAGTTGATGGTAACTTTATCTGAGTCATTTCCCTTTGCTGCCTTGTGTAGTATGTTTCTGAATTTTTCTTTCCGGTGAACTGTAATTTTAGATTGAGAATGTTAGTAAGTCCATTGACGGAATTTGATCTCACTGTAGATTAGAAAGATTTTTTTTTGTTTTTTTGTCATTACTGGTCATGCATACATGAAGTTAACCCAAATTAGTTCTAATTAAACCTTACACTCTTTGTTGGGGTTTTACCCAATAAGCAATAATGGTTGGTTTTGAAGTGCAATGAATAAAATTGCTTAAACGCTATTCTCTTGAGCTTATTAGTTACTTTCTGCAAAATATGATATAGTGGACATGTACTTTTGGGAATGTCTCTTATTACACGTTTTTCCACCATTCGAGTACTTATATATAGAGATTGAAGACCAAACTCAAAATTATGTGGTCTACGTAATTAATAGTAATACATTCAAATTAGTCTCTATCATGTAGTGATGTTCCTGTTCAATTTTTTCTAATCATATTTGTGTATATGAGAAATGAACAATTTAGGTCTACTTTATTAATTTTTTGTGGCTTTTGTGTTATGCATTTGAGTTTACCCTTTGAAAGACATTAAATTATTTATATTATGTGCAGCCTTATTCACGCTTATGCAGTTGGCAGAGACATGGAAGAAGCATTATCTTGTGTTAGGAAAATGAAAGAAGAGGGCATTGAGATGAGTTTAGTGACTTACAGTATAATAGTTGGGGGATTTGCAAAAATGGGAAATTCTGAGTAAGTGAACCATATATGTGTAGAATTAAACGTTTCGTATTCATTAAGATACATTATACGTTTACTTTCTTCTTTATTTCTTTTCTTTTCCAAAATGTCCATTTGTGGTTGTTATGGTAACAGGTTCTATTGTAATTGTAGTTATCACTGCTAGTTTTATTGATCTTTTCGTTATAGGCTACGTATGAAGCATGCTATTTGATTCTATAGCTGTTAAAAATTTACATGGTAAACTGTGCTCGTTTTTTGCTGTGATTTTGAAGTTGTGTAGTAGCTTCTTTACGTAATTTTCTTTGAAGTTTATTCATCAACTTTCACCAAAACATGTGTTAAGTTTTGTTTTTGATTACTCTGTTGTTTTCTATTTGGTGCTGTTAATTAATTTGATATTTCCTAAATGTTTTTCTTTTTGAAAGAGCTGCAGAGTTCTGGTTTAAGGAGGCCAAAGAGAGACACACAACTTTAAATGCAATCATTTACGGAAATATTTTATATGCTCAATGGTGAGTATTTCCAATTCTAGTTTCAGGTTCTTTTATGCTTTTGTTTCGTTATATCCTAACTGGTTACTTCATATACAAATATTGGAATTTTGGAATTATATTGCCAAAAATGTAAAAATAAGCAAGTTATTCTTGAATGTAGTTCTGACTCGTTTTCTTCTACTATTATGCTTGTGTTCAGTCTCGAACTATTGCTGTTATTAGACCTCCTAGGCCTGGTGGACTACTCTCTGTTTCTTTATCTTTTTAACGTTTCACTTTTGTTGTCCTTCCTTCCTAAAAATTTCAGTCAAACGTTCAATATGGAAAGAGCCGAGACATTGGTGCGGGAAATGGAAGAAGCAGGCATAGATGCTTCAATTGACATTTATCATACTATGATGGATGGTTACACAATGATCGGAAATGAAGATAAATGTTTGGTTGTCTTTGCACGGCTCAAGGTAAACACACGGAATAACGTTGCTTTTGTCCAAGGTTTATTCATACAAATGTGTACTCGCACGCAGAGACAGAAACACATATATCATATATGATATATCAAATGTACTTGTTTATTTTTCTGTATGAGTTTTTCCTTTTTCTAAGCTAGTCAGTTGTCCCTCGATGTATATAAATTACATATCTGTTTACTTAAGAGATTAGTGTCTGCTGCTGTAAAAACAATTACATATGGGTTATGACTTCTCTCTCTCTCTCTCTCGCTCTCTCATGCCCAAACAAATCCTCTTGTTTTCAGGAATGTGGCTTTACACCATCAGTTATCAGTTATGGATGTCTGATAAATCTTTTTACCAAGGTATTGCACTCTTTTTTTTTTTTTTTTTTGTTCTAATTTAGTTTTATCTTTCCAATTTTTTTATGTCATTAGTTTTGATATATATATTTTTTAATTGTTTTGACGTCTGTTACAATCTTACTACTATTAACAGTATGTGCATTCTTTCAGATCGGAAAAGTTTCCAGGGCCTTGGAAGTAAGCAAGAAGATGGAATCGGCGGGCATAAAGCACAACATGAAGACCTATTCCATGTTAATCAATGGGTTTCTGAAATTGAAAGATTGGGCTAATGCATTTGCAGTTTTTGAAGATGTTATAAAGGATGGTCTAAAGCCGGATGTAGTCCTCTATAATAACATTATAAGAGCATTCTGTGGCATGGGAAACATGGATCGTGCTGTCAAGACTGTCAAAGAAATGCAGAAATCCCAGCATAGGCCTACGACACGTACTTTCATGCCAATTATACATGGTTTTGCAAGAGCTGGAGAAATGAAGAGAGCTCTTGAAATTTTTGATATGATGAGAATGAGTGGATGTATACCCACCGTGCACACTTTCAATGCTTTGATTCTTGGACTTGTCGAGAAACGTCAGGTAAATTGTGCCACACACACTTTCCATCTCAGATTTATGTGAAGTTAAGGTAGTTAAATGTGCCTATTATAACCTGGAATGCAAAATTAACACAGGTCTAATTACCTACTCATGTCGAAAATGACGTTACTGCTTTTGGTACCCACAGTCATGTAATCCCTTCTTTGAATGTAAAAAAACTTAACAAGTGGTCTATAGTACCCTGGCACTTTTGTCTGTATTTTTGGTTTCAAATATTTTGTTAATGCGCCATCTTCTATTAAGACGTGAAGCCATCTGTGTTGAATGTCTTGCAGATGGAGAAAGCTGTTGAAATATTAGATGAGATGACACTGGCGGGTGTAAGTCCAAATGAACATACGTACACAACTATCATGCATGGCTACGCTTCATTGGGTGATACTGGAAGGCGTTTGAGTACTTTACTAAATTGAGGAATGAGGGCCTTGAACTTGATGTGTTTACATATGAGGCATTGTTGAAGGCATGTTGCAAGGCTGGCAGGATGCAGGGTGCTTTAGCTGTAACCAAAGAAATGAGTAATCAAAAGATTCCAAGGAACACCTTTGTTTACAATATTCTAATTGATGGGTATGAATTGTTAAAATCTTGGGTTTATGCTAGTGTTGTGAAAAGTTGTTGCTTTCATATCTCTCTCTTTCCAAGCCTATTAAAAATTGTACCTCAACATTTGAGCTTAGTCGTTTTTTTCTTTCTTTTTTTAACCAAAAGAGCATAATTGGAATATATGTTTTACTTTCAATCTTCTGTTTTAGTTTTGTTATGTTTTTTTGTTTCTAAGGGCTCAACTTGGTTATTTTCTCTTGTAGATGGGCCCGAAGAGGTGATGTATGGGAGGCTGCTGACCTGATGCAGCAAATGAAACAGGAAGGCATTCAACCTGATATCCACACCTACACGTCTTTCATAAATGCTTGTAGCAGAGCTGGAGATATGTCGGTATGCTCTTTAAATACTAGTCTCCATTTTCATTTACACAGGTTGAAAAGAAATCGTGCTATTTTATTTCAAATTTCAATAGCCTTGCGGATGAAGTTATACTCAATTTTGAAGGTCCTTTTGTTTTCTTGATACTACCTGATATGACGCCATTTTAGGATTGTTTTTAAGGTTCTTGTGGATGAATGGTTATCTCTTAGTAGTCCTCTTTTCTACTTTATATCATTGATCCAGTTGGGATTTTTCCCTTGCTTGTTTTTTGAAGAAAAGCATTCTTACTATCTTCTGCTTTTAGCCTTTGCGATTTATTTTAAACCATAGAGTGGGTTTCATCTGTCATGTATTAGAAACTGGAGTGAATAAGTTTCTTTCCCATTTTTATTTGAGAATCTTCTGAAAAAGAGATCAACTTCTGAATTTTTCAATTGGTTTTGGTTGTGATTTTTCTCATTCTACTACTGGCAATTTTTCAGTTAGCAAAATCATGGTCTCTTTTGCTACGACATATTGAAAGCTGAATGATTTTTGTTTCCCTTTAAGCACCTCAATTAAGTTTGGTAGTTGCCATTTTAAAATGGTCGCCGTTGCATTGCAGAGAGCTACAAAAGCAATCCAAGAAATGCAGGCCTTTGGGATAAAGCCAAATGTTAAAACATACACCACGTTGATACATGGCTGGGCACGTGCTTCGCTTCCGGAGAAGGCTTTGAAATGCTTTGATGAGATGAAGCTGGCAGGATTGAAACCCGACAAAGCTGTATACCACTGCTTGGTGACATCTCTGCTGTCAAGGGCTCAAGTTGCCGAGGCTTACGTTTACTCTGGAATTCTTTCAATTTGCAGAGAAATGATAGAATTCGGGTTTACAGTTGATATGGGGACTGCAGTTCACTGGTCCAAGTGCCTGCGCAAGATTGAGAGGGGCGGTGGGGAGCTCACAGAAGCCTTGCAAAAGACCTTCCCACCTGATTGGAACATGTCTCATAGTTTGGAAGTAAATTCTGATATTGATAGTGACGATGAACTTAACATTGACAGCGACGATGATGAGATATATTCTGCTGTCGGTACTGACAGTACTGGCGATGATGATAATGATGATATGAACCACAGATGGTTTTGAAGTCGTGCTCTTTTGTTCTTTCCATAGGGGGCACAGGACATATGCCATGGGAGAGTTTGTAAGGTTTATGATTTTTAAATTTGATTGAATAGCATTTTATAATCATTGATTAACGCAATTTTCATGTTTCTGTACAGAATATCAAGTTTTCGGTGTAAGTTTCTAAGTCGATTCCAATACGGCCAACATCTGAGTTGGTGTTGCATAGTTTCTGTATTCTGTAAGTTCTTTGTATCATCTTTTATTAGACGGAAAATAAAAGCAGTATGGCCAAAGAAAAAGAAAAGAAGAGACAAAACATCAAACTTAAAAGCCAAAACGTATGAAACAACAGTAATATGCGTTTGTTTTTACTTGTTCGTGAAAAATGGGATGGTAGTAATTTTAAATTTATTTGCGTAGGTCAAGTTAAAAATCCTGTTTTGGTTATTGAAAGCTTATGATTGGGAAGAGTCGCCTTTTCTGAAGCGGCAATGAGGAGGCGATGGATTATCTTCGGCAAGGATACCCTTCTACCATACCTTTTTCTCTATTGGGCGGAATGTCTTTAAGCTCTTATCAAGTTCTATCAAGTTAACCGGATCTTTTCAAGAATTTGGTTTGATTTTGTCAAGTTCTCATATCAACATTGATACTGCATTAAAGCCGAACTTCTTCCAATAAACAGAGGCTTGTGGCTGTTTCACAAGATGTCGAACTTCCATGGCCAATTTCGGAACTCATCTTGCTACTAGAAGCCTTGTGCTTGAAGAAATTGAAGCTCCTCCTTTTTTCTTTTATTTTTGCCCCTAGTTCTTGCCTTTTTTAGCTTTAGCAATAGGGGTTTGCCTTCCAAGATAGGATTAATGAGCGTCAAAGGAGACTAGGATAGTTTAAGAACCCGATCATGTGAACTCTTCCCGTCGCGTGTGTGTGTATGTTACAAACTTGATATGGAAGGACAAAAGTGGGGCAATTTTATAGATTGAGGACATGTTGTGGGATGTTTTGAAAATTAAGGATTAAAATAAATAAGATTTAGCCTATGGCTTGAGGATCAAAATGCAATTAACTTATGAAATGTCTTTAGTTATATGATAGACTGCTCTTTTAAAAGGAAAAAAAAAAAAAAAAATTTCCTCGTATTTGTCAACCAAAAATTGTTAAGAGAGAATGCTATAAAACACTCAAAAATGGAGGACACAATGACAAATCTTACATTTCACTTAATAGGCATTTGATGTATCAAAACAGAAAAGGTTACACTTCATAGGCTTTTACTATGATCTTTTTGGGAGGAGTGTACTTCTAATTTAATTTATAAAAGCAAGAAATAAAACATGATATTTATTTAACATCCAAAAATATAATTATCAGTTATACCCTTATAACGTTAATATTACATTAAATGAATGATATATCACGTTTTTTTGCTTATATTATGTTATAAAGATGACCCTCTTATATTTTGGAAAAATTATGTAGATGTGTGGTTTTTGGATACTCATTAAAAGCGAATGATTAAATTTTTTTAATAGAAAAAATGGTCTATGGTTTTTAAAATGTAGTATGATCAATAGATGATTTACGGGTAAAAACATAAGCTAAAATCGGTCAAAATTTCAATTTGATTCATGTGTCCAATTAGTAATTAATTGGTGATATCATAAATTGATATCGCAATTATTGATTGGCCATTCACCGGTCGTTTAAAAGAAAACAAAAAGATTATTTTTCTAATTTTAATAAAATATGAAACATTTATTTTTTAAAACATACTAAAAATTAAAAAGATCACATTCATTTATTGTTATTTTGATGTATTTATTGTTTAATATAATCAATATAAAAAACATAAATAAAAAGTTATTACATTATTTTTCTTGAATAAAACAAAGAGAACATCTCCCTTTACAAAATGGTGTTTGTCTTCTTGTTTGCTCTAATAAATACATCAGTTACTAAAACACCCAGTATGGACTCTTTTCCCTGGGAATTCAAAATTTTCATGTGACAAACATTGACAGTTGTCTACCTAAACAATTTGCTTTTTGTTTATTTATTTATTTATTTTGTGAAACAATTTTCTTTTCATTTGTAACTCTCTTCATCTTGTTTTCTCCACCTGCCAATGCCATGCATGGCTTTAGAGTTTTAGATGTGTAGCTCTAACTCTGTTATAACAGCTGGTTTTCAGGCTTCTATCACATATTTACACTTGTTCTTCTTTTCTCGTTAAAATAATGAATCAATTTTGTATTAAATTTATGCAATAAAACTCTCTATCATTCCATTTTTTCAAATTTAATTCTCCGTATCAAAAAGAGTTATGTGGGACTAAACATTAATAAATGATCAGGGAAGAACAATATTGTCGCGCGTACGTTACATATTATACGTGGTCAAATTCTTGTGTTGTTAGACTTAAATGTGTTCGAAATCCATCTTTTGGTTTACATGACAGTGTGCTGTTAAACCTATGGTCTCTCACACTATATAAATAGATGTGCAATAGTGCTTCTGTAAATGGGCAAAGTTTAACAGAAACTGTTTGGTTTATTAGTTTTTATAATTCATGTTCTGTTATGGCCTCTTCACAGTACTATTCACTGCAACCCCAGCAAGATGAAGTTCTAGAATTTACAACAGCTGGAAGTAAAGATGACCATGGTAGCAATGGCGATAGCGAGCTTCATTCAAGATCAGAATTACTGTTTCACAGAAAACTACACATGTCGTTCGATCTTAATCGAACCATGATTACTCCAACCTCATTTGGTTTTGAGGAAATGATCTTGTTTCCAATCATAAATCAAAGGGATGCCCTCAATATGGTAATTTAATCTATTTCTCATCTATATTGTTCTTTTCATAAATTATTCCCCTTTTTTTCTATCAAATAATAGGTTCTAGGGTATTTTGAAGTTTAATTTTCAAATTTGCAGTTGCAGCAATTAGTAACTGCCTAATTTACCAGTATTTCTCTTATATATTTCATACCAATTTGCTTCTAAATAGTGTTAATTTAATTATCATACAATTCTTTTCTTACCAGCTATAAAAGATACCTCTTCCGTTCTCAAATTATAAAAAGGCTGGTTCTATTTAGGCACCCATTTTTGCTCTTAACATCTCTTTCCAAAACACACAGACATTATTTAATTTTAGGTTACTTATAATACCCAGGTAACTAAAAAATTGCCCATAACTATTTTAGTTGGAATTTACTTTTCCACTACTACTTATTTTCACACCCCATTTTACATTTTTATTTACTTTAACATTTCAACATAAATATAACAATAATAATGTATGAGGATATGATTCTTCTTGACGTTATTTAATGTGTTTTCAAACTCTTAGTTTTTAATTAGAATTCATATATTTTCCAAATTGGTTGCTTTTATGTCCCAAATGATATAATAATATTCAACACAAATGATATGATAGTAAATGTACACATTTTTGTGCATTACATATGCACAAAAGAGTCCACATGCATGGACGGAGTTTCAATAATCATGAATCTCACCATCTAATTTATAAAAACAGATGCAAATTTCATTAATGACTATAAATGTCTTTGGTCAACTATATAAATTCTTAAAACCGAATGATATTTATATCGACAGTTAAATGATATAATAAACATTGATATTGCAGCCGTATATGTACATGCATGATAAATAATATCTAAATTGACTATGTAGAGTTGCCTCCAAAAGGACAGAGAAAAGAGAAGTCTAAAACCAATGGAAACAAGTGATGAAGATGAAAGGATTGCTAGTGCCATAGATTTGGAGCTTAGATTGTCACCACCAAATGGATCAGAAATATCTGGAAAATTAAATTCATGTGTATCTTCTCAATCCGAGGAAGTGGCATCGCTTGTATTAATGGGATGTACTAGTTGCTACATGTATGTAATGGTGTCCGAAATGGACCCCAAATGCCCAAAATGCCATACCTCTATTTTGATTGATATGTTTTGGGGAAATAATTTTAGGGCCAAAAGATCTAGGATGAGCTGAGCTAAGGTCACTTGTTTCTTCAAACTATTTATCTACCTTTGAAACTTGAGTCATTAATGTTTTGTTTGGATATTGTATTATATTTGATATTGTATTTTAATAGAATTAATGTATTTTAATGTGCGCCTAGATATTTATTTTAAACTATTATATCCAAATACAATGTGTTTGGATTGTTTATATTTTAATACTCATCGTAGTTGGGTTTTGGTAAAACTAGAGAAGAAGCGAAAAAAAAAAAAATTGAAAAAGGGTTTAGATTAACAATAAAATAAGTGGGGTTTACCGTTCATATGAAATTATATTCAAATAATTAGTTTCTTGATATTTGTTGTGGTTTCGTTTGATTTGTTTATGTTGTCAAATTAACTTTATTAGGTTGTTAAAAAAAAATAGAGTAGGTGCAATTAATGTGTTTTGTATTTTATTTTTCTCTCAAGGGATTTTCTTTTTTATGTTTTATTTATTTTTAAGGAAATTATATTCAAGTAATTAGTTTATTGATATTTGTTGTGGTTTCATTTGATTTGTTTATGTTGTCAAATTAACTTTATTAGGTTGTTAAAAAAAAAAAAAAAGAGTAGGTGCAATTAATGTGTTTAGTATTTTATTTTTCTCTCAGGTGGTTTTCTTTTTTTATGTTTTATTTATTTTTAAGGGTTTTCTTGTTTATGTTTGTATATTTTATGGTCATTTTTACTTTGTTCCTTAAATTTTGAATTAGTCTCACTTAATTCCTTTTATTAGAATTACGTTAAAATAGACAAAGGGAGTAAAATGCAATCATGTGATCTTTTTTCAATATTTTTTTTGAAACAAAAATCCATAAGGGGTTTAATAGGACTAACTCCTTCTTTTTCCATCTATTTTTTAACAAAAGTTTTAATAAATATTTAAGTGTGACTAATTCAAAATCAGAGAGTAAAGTGAGAGTTTTTGAAGTTTAAGTGATGTTGATGGCCCGATATGGCAGATGAATGCCGGGGGTGTCAATGTGGCAATCTTTAGTGACATAATCTTATGCGTCAACATGTCATCGCGAATAATTTTTTATGGGTTAATGTTTGTGAGTACATACATATCTCGCAAAGAATAATTTTTATATGTTAAAAAATAATTTATTTACTAAAATAAATTTTATTTACTAAAATTTTTATTTATTAAAATCAAAATTATATGAACATAATATAACTAATCAGATTATAATAATCAAATTTTATTTGAAATTAATACTACAAAAGAAAACTAGTAATAGCCTGTATCATTGATAAAATAAAACATAACAAAAATATAATATTAACGATCTGGATAAATAAATACTAAAACTAATCCCCTAAGCTTGCATCATCATCATCATCATCATCATCTTTGTTTTCTGGATTTCTGGGAGGAAGATGTGGGACAAGTTCTTCGGGAGGAGCAACGGGCTGAAAGGTGAAGTTGGGATTAATCTGGGACATCGCCTGCATAATCCTCATCCGGTTTTCGTATATTCTAATATAATTATTATCCATCATGTTGATCAAAATCTTAGACATGCGTGGGGATCTGCACTGAAGACGACCTGTCTATTGGGATCTGAAGGAAGAAGGAGCGCCTGAACTAGTAGTCCTTCGTGGAAGTGTCGGGCTTACTCCCATCCTATGCCCTCTGGGGCGTACCCAAAACCTGCTGCAAAATTCCAGGCCTCCTCGCTAATTGCCGGTGCAGATAATCCGGAAACATACTGTGTTAACTGGATTGTTCTCTTCTCGTCCATCAAAATACACAAACAAACTTCTTATGCATCATCAACTCATTGATTAACCAAAGTTAATGAAAAGAATTTTATTGATACAAGTAATTGAATAAGAACCATAATTGTCATCCTAGATTGTCAAATTTAGGATCCTAAATATTAAAATTAAAATTTAAACTTTTAAAGGACAGAAACATTTTATGGTTTTTTTTTTTTTTGAAAGTGAAAGGATTCAGATTCTATATTTTTTGGTAGAGTCAAATGTATTAACAATGATAAGAATGGAAGAATTCTTCTTCTTATTGTAATGAGTTTGGATTTTTATTGTTAGATGTATCTAGTTTTTTTTTTATTATTTTATTTCAGGAGTTAAATTATGTTCAGGAAGCTAATAGAGTTGCCCATCTCGTGATGTCTTATACTCTTATTATAGATGATAAGGTTGTTTAGTTGGAAGATTCACTTACATTTTTTTTATAAAAACTACTATCGCATTAGACACTTTTAGTCTATAATAATAGATTCTATATTTTCAAACAAAAATAAATAAAAGGAAAAATATCATAAATTCGCTTTGAACTTTGTCACTAATGTTAATATGCCCGTTGAACTATGAAATGTACCTATTGTGTTGTTTAACTTTAACATGTATATCAAGTTGCCTCTTAGTTAACTTTCGTTAGTTTTTCTATTATCTTTAATGTCAAAATGCCTATAAAATTTGCTTTGTGTCAAAATACCTTCTGATATTTAATATTTATATCAGCATGACCTCTGATCTTTAATATTTATATCAAATTACCCCATTTGTATTATTTTAATTATCTAACATTATATAATTAACTAATAATTATTAATCTTTTAGAACAGGTAAAAAATATATGTTATTATAATAAAGTAACATGCATATTTTTTTTAACACACTTTTTTATTTTACTTTTTTTAATTCAAGTTTATTTGGGCTATGGATTTACTTATGCGTAACCATAGTTGGTAGGACTCGATGTAAGATTTAGATTTTAAATTTATGGTTTAGTTGGCCTACATAATTTGAAATCATAGTCAAAATGAATTTCATTCATATATTTGCTTAAATCCATAAGGAGAATAAATATTATAAATTTATTATGATACCTACTCTTATTTATATTTTTTAATTTAAAAAATTATTAATTTGCATATTTTGGGTCACTAATATCAATCGTAATTAAATAAAAAATTGAAATATTAGGAGAATAAAATAATGAACGTAAGTTGTGTATTTTTTTTGTTTAACAAAATCAAAATGAATGGAAATTTGAATTAAAATAAACAAAATAAAAAAAGTGAGTAAAAAATAAGATATATTTTCTTTTAGTAGAAAAAAATTAATTTTCTTACCTATTATAAAAAAGTTAATTTCATTAGATAGTTATACAATATTAAATCAATAAAAAATATAGAAGAGGCAGTTTGACATAAATATTAAAGATTAAGGATATTTTGATGTAAAGACTAAAGATTAGAGGTATTTTAATACAAAAGCAAAATTTAAGTGGTATTTTGATATTAAAAATAATAAAAAAACTAACGACAACTAACCTAAAATAAATCTAAACCTAACACAAATATACAAATAATTAAAATTCAAGATGTACAATAGATATATTTCATAATTCATAAACTATTTCGATATTTATGGTAAAATCTAGGGGAATTTTGACACTAGCTAAATTATGTTTATCTTAAAGTAATATCCCGATGCAAACAACAGTTTCTTTTAAGGTGCAATTATTTTTTAAGGGAAGCTTTCCGCGACCCTCTTTTTATTTTTTCTTTTTGAAGGCTGTCATAAGAATTTATTTATTTATTTATTTTCCTCTCTACACCTCTGCAAATTATTAAGTAAAAAAAAAAAAAAAAAAGATTTCTTTCTTCCCCCGACATACAAGTGCTTTTCGTCGAGGAAGGGAAGGATGGTATGCGTTTCGCGCCTTAATTTCATTTCCACTTCTAATTTCTTTTATTCAATTTCACCTCTGTATTTCAGATCCCATAGCCGAAACCTCTATCTTCTTGATCGCCGTCGCTCCGCCATTGTATCGCCGGCTTCCGCCGTCGTCGCCGCCGGAGTAAGTTTCATATGAATCGACTCTTCTCCCTCCATAGCTTCAACTTTCTCACCAGGCGTTCTCTGTTGAAATTGATTTTAGATTGGACTAATTGATTTTACATTGGTGGATTATTTGATGATTTCAAACCCCCTAATTTCTTGCCGTTCTGTAAATTTTGCGAGGTTTAATTAAAGAAGATTTGGTTATAAGACACCCCACCACCCCCCCCTCCTCCCAGTGAGATACAAAGCTTGCAGGCTTTAATGTGGTTTTTGTGTCCCTATTTTGATACTTTTTTGCTTTTGTTTGTTTTGTTCTAGTTTATGTCAAAACAAAGGTGACCACTACGTTCCACTGGGGCACATATGCTAATAAGTGCGCAAAAATATAGGAAAAATACACTACACCAAGGCCTTAATAGCCACAAGAAACTGGGTTTTTGTTTTTTCTTTCGGTTGTGTTTAGGGGGTGTTCATGGATCCAATCAACCGATCAAACAGATTGATCCAAACTAATCCAATCCAATTTTTATGGATAACCAACCTCTATTGGATTGGATCAGATGCCAATTATTGAAAACCGATCTAGGTTGGATCGGATGCACTTCTTACCTTCAAAACACCCGATCCAATCCTATCCAAAGAGTTGGATATGTGTTATCTTAATGAAAGAATTAGATATCTAACTTCTTTACAGGCATCTATGTACAGAGTTGTAGGATTTTCTTTTTCTTAACCACCGTGCTCAGTTGGACGAAATTATTGTCATAGCTATTCCAAGGAAATGTAGTCCTCAACTAATTTTTCTAGTCTTGCACTTTTGTTTTATCAAAACTTTTGTTTTTATTTTTGTTTTTGTTTTTTTTCTTTTTGCTTTTGTTTTTGTTTTGTTTTTTGTTTTTTTTGTTTCTTTTTTTTTTTTTTTAATATTTACAAAAACAATACTGTTGAAAATGAAACAAATAAAAGAAGATTCTGATGAGGAAAGTATAAAATGTATTTTCTTGGTAAATCGATACTTTTGAAAATTTGAAAAGTGTGACAAAATGGCAGTGGAACAACTTTTTTTTTTTTTTTTTTTTTTTTCAAGTTAAGATAGTATAGGTAGAAGGGGATCTTTCGTATGAGGTTATTGTAGTGAAGAAATTTCATTTTCCACATTTGTCTCGATTGGATATTTTTATGCTTTTATGTTACAGTAGTGAAATATCACTCCTTGTTGCAGAGGTTTTGACGGTGTCTCCCAGTTCTTCGAGTTTGTACTGTATTTTGGATATGGATGGTACACTTGGGAAGGGGAAATGTTGCTGAAATTTCTGCGTGAATGGAGTGATGTGGGATGTGTTAGTGTAACCGAACATATAAGGAACAATCTTGAATGGATAACATCTTACCTTGTAATTTGGAGAAATGTGGTTTTAGGTCACATGTATTCATAAACTGGTCATTTTTGGTGTTTTCAGTGGGACATTTAACATGGCTATAGATAAGTCCTGGATACGGTTGCCTAATAGACTTTGTGCTGAGTACCTAGCGGGAGTGAAAGCATTTGTAGAAAGATGTTGGGATTATTCGGATGAACAAGGAGAAGTTCGCTGTCCATGTCGTCATTGTAATAATGGTAGTTTTCAGAATTTGGACACAGTTGAAGCTCATTTATTGGACTGGGGATTTCAAGAGGCTTATACAACATGGACATTTCATGGTGAGCGATCTCACCCTGATTCAGTGGATGATTCTGATGAAAAAACTGAAGATGAGAATGATGGTATTCCTGATTCTGGTTCTGGTCCTAGTGATAGGATGCCCGATTCTGGTTCTGGTCTTGGTGATAGGATGCCCGATTCTGGTTCTGGTCCTGGTCCCAGTGATAGTCTGCTTGATTCTACTTCCGGTCCTGGTGATACTAGAGACCTCCATCATGTTCCACATGCTGATAGTCGGGGTATGTTTTCATAACAATTTTTAATTATGCATCAACTACTTATCTACTATTCTAACAGTTTGATGTTACCTTACAGAAAAGCGCAAAGGGAAAAGGGGGGAATCACGCTCAATAGGAACAGATATCCGTTTGAAGGATATCCCGGGGGGAAAGATGCCAATTCAATTTGATACAGAGGTAGACGTTGCAGTGGGGGCATATGCATCTAGCTGGGCAAGTGAAATAGGGCAAATAGTTCGTCGCCAATGTCCGATGCAAATCTCAAGATGGAATCAGATTGATAAGGAATTGAAAAAACCGATGATTGATCAATTAAAGGTAATTGGATTTAGTTAACACCTTAATTTATTATTATTATTGTTATTGTTGTTGTTATTATTATTATTTTTGTTCTCCAATTTGTAAATTATTTCTTTGTTTTCAAATTATAGGTGAAGTTCATCTTTGACAATAGTGATAGGATATTAAAATCCATTGATCGTCAGATGAACAAGCTTTGGAGGGATTTTCGGTATGATCTTCATCGTCAGTGGGAGTTACTGGGTGGGAAAATTGATCCAGAAGCTGTCAAGCAAAAACGTCCTAAAAGAGTTCGTAGTCAGGCAGACTGGGAGTACCTCTGCAACTACTGGAGTTCTGACCAAATGCAAAAAATATCTGAAAAAAACAAGTGTAATCGAGGGAAGCGTAAATATTTTAGCAGACATGGTTCAAAGTCACTTGCAGCACACAGATATGCAATGGTAATAACGTCTTCTTATATACATATACATAAACACACACACACACACCACACACACACACACACATATATATATACTTCTTTCGTATTTTGTTTAAGAAATATCTATAAAAAATGTTTACAGAAAAATCTGTCTCCAATCGATTTCTTCCGCGACATTCATTGTAAGGCGGCAAAGGGTGGCTGGCCAAATCAGCATGCAGAGAAGGATTATGTACGTATCTTATACTTTTTCTCATGCTTACAATTACGTTTTTATAAGACCCTAATTCATCTTGACTATACAGGAGGAAATGATTCAAAGGCGTGATTCACAACCCACTCAAAATGCTGATGGTACCGCCGCTGTTCCTATGTCCCAAGAAGACATTATTCAAGAAGTACGTGGTAAGCGCTCCAGCTATGTAAACGGACTTGGTCAGCTGCCTAAGCGTGACTACAACGAATTAAGGTCAATTAATCGTACGGATATGGAGCTCAGAAAGATAGTGAGCGGGCAGCAAGAGGAAATGAGCAGGTTACAAGAGCACATTAGAAGGCAGGACGAGTACATGCAGCTGCTAAGACAACACTTGTCTACAGTTGTTCCAAGTCTTCCAATGCCACCGCCACCATTCCAGCCTCGCGATGGACCTGATTTGGACCCACCACCTTCTAGCTCTTCAGTTCGAAGTGTTTAGTGATCTCGTGGACTAAGGACTATTTGCCCTTGGTTTGTAACTGTGTTGTTAGTTTAGAAATAAAATGAAAAGAAAAAAAGAAAACGACCTTGATTTTGTGATTGTATTGTTAGTTTTTTGACTTCATGACTCCAGTTTGTAAGTCTATTAATTTCTCTTCGTTTGTTTCGATTTTCGCGGTGGTGTTCCTAGAGCCCTTTCTTTTTGGTGATTATGAAATCAGATTTGCAACTAGAGGCGTCTTTTCTACTCTTCCTCTTTCGTTTTGGCTAATTTGCTACTATTTTCTATCGTAGTATTTATCAAATCTACATGGGCGTTGTCATTGTAACAGGATATTGACGGATGTTCAAGATCATATAGCTTTACTGCTTGAACATGACTGAGCGACTAGAAGTTGAGCTCCTACCAAGACAAGCTCTCATGGAGCGTGATTTGCAGTGTCGAGCTCCAATCCGTGGTCATTTGCACCACCATTGGCGGCGCAATCTTCTTTGGCAGAAGGGGAACATTTATTCTCCGATTACTTCTATTCGCATCCACATTAGGCGGACCTGGCATGAAGACGCTATCAGTGAATCTTCAGCGCATTTTGTTCCTTCAAAGGGTAGCATTTTCGGCTTGTAAACTTTTTAACTTGTTTGTGGTTCTGTTCTGAGCCTCTGAGAATCTCAGCCACAAAATCACAGAAAGTTTTCGACCTTCAACATGCTTCATTCTGGAATGCAACCGAGAGAGGCCTTTTTTTTTGGGTGGAAATACTAAATTTCAGTAAATATTTGAAAGATGAGATCTTGTAAAGTAACTAAGAGATCTACGAAATGCATAAGCCCATAAGACAACAACTGACTCGGAAAATGCAAGACCAGCTAGAAAGTTGGTTACCTTATTCCCTTTATGGTTGATGTCGCAAATCTTATGGCGGGGGACAGGGGTGTAAAATCTAGATCTAGATAGAAGAAAAGAATCAACGGGAGAATAGAACCACTAGGGAAGTAAAAAGAGATAAAACCAAGAATAAGAACTCAAGAGAAGAAAACTAAAAACTCAATATTAATTAATTGACCCTTAACATATTAAACACTAAAGATAAAAGATATGGACTATTTTCATAATACCTAATTTAACCTTCTCATACAATAAATTAATAAGCGAATTGTTCTGACTTTCCAGTTTTATCTCAATATGATTGTTGTTCTCTATCTTAATTTATTTAATTGATATATATATATATTGATTGCGATATAATCTACAAATAGGTATAACTAAATATGTCTATTTAAAAAAAAAAAAAAAAGAGTGGGGTGGGATTTGAGCTCTACGATATGTCTATCTTTCCCTCTATGATATTTCTATCTTTCCCTCTTATGTATAAGGTGTGTATGTATAAAGAGACACACACAACGTAACTAGTAGTATGCATGATATTTATCAAAATTTCTAAAATTCAACAAGTCGTGATCTCACTTTCATTGTTAAATAATAATGACAATAATAATAAATTGTTGTCTATGTGTACGCTTTACAAAAATTGCGAGTAATTATGGTGGTTTCTCATGATCAGCTAACTAGGTATATTGCATGCACTTCATGTTTGTTAAACAGACAAACAAAGCATTAAAAATAAAATAAAAAATAAAAAACAAAACAAAAAAATCATATGATATTAATTGGAACCACCATATAAGCAGTTAGTGGCGCTAATATTACAGTCGTTGGAGCTAGGACGAAAAACACATTCGTATTTAATATAGTATAATGTAATATATATTATATAATAAAATATAAAATATTTATTATATATTATATATGCAATGGATTATTATAGTTTAGACTCGGTGGATGGAGAGAAAAGTTATTCAAATGGGAAAGTTGTCTAAAAAGACATTTCATTACCAAAAAAAACAAAACAAATATATATATATAAATATATATAAAGTAAAAAAGACATGGCTTGGGGACTTAATCAATGACGGACTTTGAAAATAGTTAATCAACTATTTCTCAATATTATCATGTTTTTTCACTTATTAGTAGTCATTTTTCTAAATAAAAACTATTTAGACTATTTATTTAAATAAGTATTTATAAATTGTGTATTTATCTTATTTTTCTTAAAAGTAAAACTTTGACGACAAATACCGGGTAATCACCTGTGCGAGATTGATTTAGCTTAGAAACGAGCTCCGTTACTGGGACTAGTTGGGAAAAACTAAAATTGAGTTGTTGTTATTGGCCGGCTCGACGCAGTTTCTCTCTCCCCGGCATCGTCACATGTAGAAAGAAAGAGCGCATAGCCCCGGCTAATGCAAAAATAAGTACATATCTCTAGTTACTGCCTCACTCATTATGACATATGTAAAGAGTAGGTTATTCGGTGATAAGTTCAATATCTAAAGACCCAAAAAAAAAAAAATCTTTTAAGACAGATTACTCGTAATTTAGTCAATGATGTCAAATTGGAAACTTCCCTTTTAATTTTTCTTATTTTATGCTGAATTCTTGGAATTTTAAAATTTTACATGAAAATTATAATATATACGGTATAAATAAAAGAGGAAGATTTAAAGAAAATATGGCAAGTTAGACTTTCCAAAAATTGAATAGGGAGTGCATGTACATTCTTATAAAAAGCAAACCAAAATTTCATTGTTATTTTATGTAGTTTCTAAAAAACTATTCTTCTATATTCTCCTCCTCCTCCTCTTCTCCTTCTTTTATTTTATTATATATATATATATATATATAATTTTTTTTTCCTTTCTTTCTTTGTCCTACAAGCCATGGTTGCATTAGATAAGATGAACAAGAAGAAAACACAAGGACGGAAGAGGATAGAGATCAAGAAGCTTGAAAACGGGAGCAACAAGCAAGTCACCTTCTCGAAGCGCCGCTCCGGCCTCTTCAAGAAGGCCGGCGAGCTCAGCATCCTCTGCGGTGCCGATGTCGTCGTCCTCGTCTTTTCCCCCAACGGCAAGCTCTTCTGCTTCGGCCACCCCTCCGTCGACTCCGTTCTCCTCCGCTACGCTCAAGGCACATCTGTCGCCAGCACTGTCACCACCACCGCCGCCAATACTGCTACAAATTCAAGCACAATAGCGGATTCTTGTCCGTCGAGCTCCGCCGTTCCTTCGGAAGAGTTCAACAGGGATTATGTGGAGGCGGCGAAGGAGCTTGAGGCTGAGAAGAGCCGGTTGATGGAGGTGGCGAAGAAGGCGAAGAGCGGTGTTGGTGGTGGCGGAGACTTCTGGTGGGACCAGGGGATAGAGGGAATGGGAACGAAGGAGCTGGAGCAGCACATGGCGGCGCTGCATGAGCTGAGGAGGAGAGTTGCTGCAAGGCTTCAAGAGATGAAACAGCTGCCAATGATGATACTTCTTCTCTTGCGGTTGTAGCTTCGCCGCCATTGTCGTTTCGTCAGCCTACTGGTTTTGAGATTGAAAATAAACGTTTCTAAAAGCTTTTTTATTTTTTTTATTTATATTTTATTTTACATATTATTGGAGCTGGAAATAATTGGATGTTAAAACTGCATGTTTTGGCAGCGATCTCTTCATATTCACGTAATTACATCAAACGTTTGTGTGAAAATGTTTATGTCCTACTATATCAATAAAAGTTACTCAGAGGTTTTCTTATTTAATTTTTAATTTTCTGTTTCTGTTTTTGTATTTTTTTTTTTCACTTTTGTGAATAAGTTTCCAATTTTACAAACGTTTGTGTGAAAAGTTTTACAATATTTATGTCCTACTATATCAATAAAAGTTACTTGGAGGTTTTCCTATTGAATTTTTAATTTTCTGTTTTTTGTTTTTGTATTTTTTTTTTCACTTTTGTGAATAAGTGTCCAATTTTACAAACTTTTGTGTGAAAAGTTTAACAATGCTTAATTATGTCCTAATTTATCAATAAAAGCTACTTAGGTTTTTCTGTTTAATTTTTAATTTTTAATTTTTGTTGTTGTTTTTTCCTCATTCTGAACAAGTGTCCAATTTTACAATTGTTTTTGTTTATGTAACAAGGTTTTGATTTAAAGATAATTTTGGTAATATCGAAATTAGGTGTAAGAATGTCTTAGTTTCCTTTTAAATTAGTATGACTTTTGAAGGAGCCATAAATTAGTGCGGCATTCAATGCTTTTAGAAACTCAATTATTATTGTATGTTTATTTCAGCGAAAACAGACTGGCATGCATGAAACGAAGAGGGAATATAATAATTTAGCCCCCAAAAAAAAAAAAGAATTGGAGGGAATAGCAGTAAAGAGCGGGGGGGGGGGGGGGGGGGTGGGGGTGGGGGGGGGGGTTTGTGTGGGTGTTGAATTATATTGCTTAATTGGATGGTAGGAATGGGATCAATAATCAATCAAGATAATACATTCCATAATTATTTGTGGTAATTATAATGGTTATTTGTGGTAATTTTGACATGCTGGTATAATATATATATATATATAAATAAATAAAATTAGAAAGAGTCTGTCTTCCGGCAGTACACTTTCGGCGTTTACATCCGACAGGATGATGTGGACCGCCGGATGAGACTGCAACGGTTGGATTTGGCGAAGTAAATAGAGGGGCAAAGTACAAAAATCCTGACAGCCTATTATTGCGGTACTATGATAAAAAAATTTAAAAAGCATATTCTGACTGGTGGGTGGAGTAAATAATAATAAAAAATAAGGTAGAAAGGGCATATTTTAGGATATTTATAAGAAAATATAGGATAGCACTACGATGATCTCCACCAGTAAAATATTTTTTTAAGTTATTAAAATTTAATTAAACGGTTGAAATATTATTAGTGTATTAATTTATTATATATTTTACCTCATATTATCCTTCTCATCCCTAAATCTTTTCGTCGCCGGTGACCTTTCTTCCACCGGTGACTGCCCTGATACGGTGGCCCCATCATCGGCACCAGCCCCGACCCCCAACACTACCCCCCAGCCCCAGCCCCAGCCCCCCGGCACCCCCCACCCCAGGTCTCCCCTTCCCCGACACCTCTACCCCAGGCTCTTCCCCTGACCTCCCCCCACCAACCACCCCCCTGCCCCTGGCGCCACTTGGCACCCCCTGATGAGGACGCCCCCACCCCCCCTCTCTCTTCCCCTTTTTCTCTGTTCTCCTCTCTCTCTCTCTTCCCCTCTTTCTCTTTTCCCGGCCCATCCCCCCCACACCCCTGACGTGAGAAGAGAGAGAGAAAGGGATGTAGGCTCCTCGTTGGGGGTAAGGTGTGGGGGGGGGGGGGGGCGGCGAGGGCCAAGAGAGAGGGGAAGAAGAGAGAGAAGGGGTAAGGAAGGGGGCGCCGGGGGGGGGGGGGGGGGGGCAGGGGGTGGGGCCAGAGGGCCTGCGGGGGAGGGTTGGGGGGATGATGCCAGGGGCCTGGGCTGGGTAGGGGATGGCCGGGGCTGGGGCCGGTGGTGGGTGGCCCTGGAGTGGGTCGCGGCCTCGAGGTGCTCACCAGGGTCGGTGGTCGACGACGGAGAAACTTGGGGTAAGAAGGGTAATATGAAGTAAAATGTATGATAAGTATAGTGCACTAATAATATTTCAACCATTCAATTAAATCTCGACGGTTCAAAAAAGAGCTCTACCAGTAGTTACTCTGAGAGAAGCTCTACCACAGTTTCTCTCGAAAATATATTAAAAAAAATCGATAAAAATAAAAAGGTAAAACCAAAGCTGAATGGGGAAATGGGAAATGGGTTGACTCTAGTAGGAAGGGGTGGAGAATAAAGTAAATAGCCGTGGATAAAGGGATCATAGCGAACGATGATTGAACAATAGTCAGTGGGAGGATTCGAAGATCAAGTTGAGAGAACTTGACTCTTATTAACCTACTTACATTTCTTAGGGCTTGTTTGGGGGAATTTGGAAATTGTGTTTTGAAAGTTGAGTTGTCAATGTGTGTTTGTGAAGAAAACTTTTGAAAAAATTATGTGATATAGAAAATAGTATAAATTTTTAAAATGTATTTAGAAAATATATGCAAAATGAATCTTATCTTATTTGTCTCGTCGATACGAGTATTTTGATATAAAAAAAATTTTATTTCGATTTGAAATGAGAAAGTTATTGACTTTTAAAATTTGAGTTTTTTGAAAATGAAAAAGAATAATAATTTGATATAGAGTTGAAAATTTGAAATCCAGATACTAAAATACTATCTAGAACTGGCAGTATATTAGTTGCAAGTATGAATCTAATGGATTTACACGTCCGGAATTTGACTAGCCCATTTTTAAACCTTCGGTCATTAATTTGCACAGCAATTTGATAATCTACTGATATGATGCCCTACAAATGTTTATCATTTTCCGGATTACCGTACAAAAGACACTTCCTTCCACGTTATTTACATTTATTTATTGTAAATAAATCTAAAGTTCTAAATAAAGATAATTACGTACAAAACTTTAAATTTCCTTAATGTTAATACTAACTTTCCTAATATGTTTCTGAAAGATGAAGCTCTGATAGGAGATCCAATGTTGAACTATAACAAAGAAACTTGATTAAATAATTTGTTTCCCCCTTTTTTTTTTTTTTTTTTTGAAATTTTTTTTCTATAGATTAAAAAAGAGAAAAAAAAAAAAGAGGGGGAAGGGGGGATTTTATTTAAGTTTCTTATATTATAGTCCAAAATTGGACTTCCTATCAAATCTTTCAAGTTTCTTTTATTATAGTTTAAGATTGGATCTCCTATCGGAGTTGCATCTTATGGGGGCATATTAGGAAAGTTAATATTAACATTAAGCAAAGTTAAAGTTTTGTATACAATTATCTTTATTAGGAACTTTAAACTTATTTGTCTTTATTATAATTTAGAATAAGTCTTGATCTTAATATATTTGTAAGTATTAAGAAACTTACCCAATTGTATATATTGTAATTTGTATTTATATGAAGGATAATTTATAAGTATTCATAATGCTTCTTATTAATAAATTCATTGTTCTTATTCCGTGAAAGCACATCCTCATTAAATATCTTTGTGTTCTCTTTTTCTCTACTTTTATTACTATTATTATTTTTCTTATTTAATTTCTATTATATTCCGCGTTCATGCAATATTTATTCCATTCTAAGGATGATTTATAACACTACTTTGCGGCACAAATATTATGTTGACTTCAAAATTAATTTTCCACCCCATTGCATTTTATTTTCTTCTCTAACCAATTGACTTTTGTCTCCTCAATTTTTAATAATGAAGTTGCTGACATACAATATAACACTAACCTAACAATCCTCAGTTGCACTTTTTAAAACTATATATGCAACACTTTTGTTACATTTTATATGTCAACACTGTCAATGCTCTAATACTTAGTTTTCTCATCAAATTTTCCTTGAAGGGTATCAAACTACACTTTCCTTCTGACGAAACTACAACTTTCCCATCTAATTATTGCATCTCACATATTAACACAAATCTCACCATCAATGCAAGGAAAATCAACAAAATTGTTCTTATTGCCATCCACATTCTTAGGACATCGAAATTTACATTCCCATTTACGTAAAATTACATCTCTAACGTACTTAATTTTTTTCCGTAGTGAGCGTAATGGCATGACAGGAATGGTTGGATCGGAAGGGGGCAGCAGGGAGGGAAAATTTCCACCTGATCAGATATACCAAATTTTAAGTAATATAAAATTTTAATTCCACCGCCAACGACAAAGGAAAAATGCACTATCGCAGCTCATGCCCCGTTAGTTGCTTCGCTAGGATAGATATGGATTGGGTTAGCCTACACAGTTGGTTCCTTGCTTACCAAGCCATCCTGGCAAGCTCCTCCAGTTCTTTTTATTATTTTCGACTTGATTTATTTTAAAAACTGCTCATCACTGGAGGGGATTAAGTGCCAGTATTTTAAATAGAGGGTTCGTAGGTTTGATCCTACGAATTATTTTTGTCATATTCATAGGATGGCACATAATGTTCTCTCCAGTTATTATCGCAATCATTAATTTGTTTACTTGACAATAACATACTAATTATCAAAAGGTAGACAAATTGCCCTTCAAACAACTGCTTTTTTCTTTTTTCTTTTTTTTTTGTGCCCCCTCTCCATCTTAATTCGCCATGAAATATAATAAACGCATGCGATACCGATGACATCTTGTTGTTTACTCTTTCTTTCTTTCTTTCTTTCTTTCTTTTTTTGGTTCAATTTGTAAATTATACACTTTCAGGAAGGAAAAAACAAACACTACTAGAAGTGCAAGAAAGTCTGAAGTTTTAAGGGTGTCACAGATGTGTATCAATGAGAAAAAGTGGGAGAAAA
Organism: Ficus hispida; assembly: GCA_025413025.1. NCBI lineage: Eukaryota > Viridiplantae > Streptophyta > Magnoliopsida > Rosales > Moraceae > Ficus > Ficus hispida. Next base: position 3,942,459 of record CM046364.1, on the reverse strand, counting down.
ACAAATTGTTTGAAACGCCTATTTTGAATCTATTGGGATCCACTTCTAATTTTGCTAAAATTGTCAAGGAGACGATGTCTTGTTATTATTTGCTTACCATATAAACCAGCTTTTTGGGACAAGATTAGGATTTTATTTTAATTATTTTTACTTTTTTACTTTTTCACTATGCTATTGTCACAAAAGTTTAACTGTGACATTTGTATTTATACTCTCTTATTCTGCTGTTAGACTTATAATTTTATTTGTTATTGTAACAATCAGTTCATTTTAATGTATCATTTTTCAATAATACATGTTTCTTACATCAACAATTGTTAAATGTATAATACCATGTTACATATAATTTTGCATAAAGTTACAACTAAGTTAATTAGTTGTTATAAGTTATTTAGGGAAAAAAAAAGTTACAACTGCACATTAGCATATAAATATATTTGTTTACCAATCCAGCCTAAAAGCTTAAAGTATTATGAAGTGGATCAATAATAATTTTATATTTCAACATTCTCCCTTATGTGTATAGGTCAGACAATAGACAAACGTGCAGATCATGTTGATTTAAAAGTCCAATACAAATAAGAAGCCTGAAACATATTAAAGATCTAACATACAAATAATAATATAAAGGGGTTAAAAGAGTGCATATGTAGGGGTTCGAACGACTAACCTTTTACTCTGATACTATGTTAGTTTACCAATTCATCATAAAAGCTGAAGATATTAGAAAGTGGGCCAATAATAGTTTTATATTTTAACGAAATATTTTATGCACAACTAAATATTTGAATTAGCAATGGATCATGAATGTATGCACACTCTTCCATTTGGTCATTGATAGCTATTTTGGTTTCCTTTCATATTTAAAATATTGAAACCAAACTCATCGATCTCCAGGAGAAATGTAGGGTATTTTGGTTTCCATACACGTAATTCATGTAGGACAAACAAACGTTTAGCAAAAAAAAAAAAAAAAAAAAAGGCAGGACAAACAAACAGTACGGCAGCCTTAAGGCAACCTCCACTCTCTGTACACCACCAAGAAAACTTACTCTATATGGCAACACACATGGTGTCACAATGTGTAACCAGGACCGGCTCAAACAATTTTGCGGTCTAAAGCAAGCGGAAAAAAAAAAAAAAAAAAGCCTTTTATACAATATAGATATTTTAGTAATTTGTGGTGTAACTTTTCAGACATTAAATTTTATCAAAACCACATCAAAATCAAAATAAAAATTTATGCAAAACAATTAACATCCATATCCATTTTGGATTTTTTTTCACTTCCTACCAAATAATTCTCTCTTTTTTTTTCTTTTTTTTTTTTACGCTAAGAATCAATTAAATCTTTTAAACTTATATATAAAACATTAAAAGAGAGAATTAAAATTATCTGACATTTAGTTAGATCTCTTTGTTTTGTTTTTTTAAGATGTAAAGTATTAAAATAGCTTTTTGTATTCATACTTATTCTAATAAATTTTTTACTACATAATTAACCTTAAATAAATTTTATTAATACTATGTAATAAATTTAGGGGCCTTGAAACTATGATATTTGAGAATTCTAGACGTAAACATACGGGGAAATTTCTTTGTTTTCGAATCTGTATTTAGTTTATATATGTACCTGTACGACATGATTTTTAAACTTATTTCTATAAGTTTGTCAATAGTTATATTCATATGTATTCAAATTAGTGGTTAGATAATAAACATAAATATGCCTTAATTTTTAAGTTTAATATATATATATATATGTATATATATTATGTAAAGAAATTGCGGGGCCTTACATGGCCAAGGAGCCTCAGGCGAATGCCTAACTAGCCTTGTCCTTGAACCGGCACTGTGCGTACGATGACAAAGTAGAAAATACATATTGTTTGAAACCTAATTTGCATATAAAATGTGGTTACAAACATATCTCAATGATAATTCTACTTCAAACTCTACTAAAAAGTGTAGAGTTTGAAGTTTCCACCGTCCATTAAAAAAAAAACTGCTTATAAAATGTCTTTTGAATCCAGTAGGATCCACTTTAATTTTGCTAAAATTGTTCTGTAGACGACGTATTGTTATTTGGTTACCATATTAACCCGCCTTTTTGTACTCTCTCTCTCTCTCTCTCAAACCATGTTACATTTCTATTCGAATTTGGCACATTTAAATTTCGAGCAAATGCAAAATCTTTAGTATTTGTTGACTATTGATTGATGTGTTCACTATACTTGAGGTCAAATTTTGAGCATTTACCAAGTTTTAATGTTTGTTAATTATTGATAGATGTATTATCTTTTTCATTATATGAAATCAAATTAAACAATGTTGCCGTACTAATTGTCATCTATCATGTCCCATTAATGGCAAGGCACTTTAAAAAAAAAAAAAGAAAATTAAAAAAAGAAAAGAAAAAGGAAACTTCCTATTATATGAGATGATAAGTTTTATTATATAGAGGTGGCAAATACATCTAGGTTAGATGATAAATGATTCTTTGTGAGAAAAAAAAAAAGGGGTTCATATTCTCTTATTTTCTCCATTGTCACAACTAAGAAATACTTTTTTGTTTTTTAATGAATACTATAGTAGAGAGGATTTTTATCTTTTTATTATCTGTTACAAAGGGAGAATCGAAAAAGTCCTCGTTGTCAATAATCATAATTCTTTGTTTTTCGTTCTTTTATTTTATTTTTATTATTATTTTTTTTTTTGTAAGCGGTTAATTAAGAGAAAATTTTATAATCTAAAAAGAAAAAACAAGTTTTCATTGCTGTTTTCTTATAGCCATAGTGCGAAGAGATCTTGCAGTAACTGCGTCATATCTTTTGGTTTTCCTAGTTGTAGAAATTATTACATACACTGTACAGTTTCGCTTAAAAAACTGTTCAAAAGAGAGTATTAATTCAAGCTTCACGGTAGACGTTGGCGTTTCCTCTTAAATTGAGGGGGAAAAAAGGTAGAGCTATTAAAATCTGAAGAAAGTACGATTATCATCTGTCAATATATAAGCTCTCTGTACTGACTACAGGCACTGGTTCAAAATATTGCTAAAGCTTAAACAACCTGATAATTACCCTTTCAACAAGCAACAAGCCACAATGAAAGAGTACTAGTTACAATTTCTCAAGCTTACGTACAAAAGATGCGTCACACTGGAATAGGCTCGAATTCACAATCCAATACTTCGATCTACTCGTGAATTATAATCCTAAATAGAGGTTACCATGTTTTGAAACTTCGTTCTGAAATCCTACTACTGCAAGCTACCATTCCTCTTGTTGAATTGCTAATGTCTCCAACGAAGGTGAAAGCCAATACAAGGCGTCTATCAACTCGACTTTTTTCATCACAGTGCAGCAAGTCTTCACCTTCAGATCCTTTAGATTGGGCCATGGTGAACGACAAATCCTTCTCAAATCTTCTGGAATGATGAGAGCCTATTTTGTCACAAATGAAGAAAAAGAACAGAACACACATCAACAATAAATATTCATATACACAAAAACACAACCTGCAATATCCAAGTATCTAAAGACACGTCTTGTTATGTAATCCCAAATAACTGCTAATTTGGATATAAACACCCTTGCACGAGCTCATTTGAAAGAAGAAACTGAATTTTTAGATATGACGATCAGATCACATAATGTCATGTGTACAAGGGGCTTTTTTTTTTTTTTTTTTTTTCTTTTTTCGTTTTTTGGATTTAACATCGCTCATTGATTTATGGACACTTTGTAATAACTTCGTTGAAATGTAAAGCACAAAACAATAAAAAGTCTAATTGCGTAAGATAGATTTGGACATACCTCTTCTGAGAAAACATGTAAGTTCATATGGTTCCAGGAGAAATTGATATTCGAAAGAAACATTATCAGACCGACGTACCAATTGCTGTCATAGTTGTCATACCGGTCAATTATGAAATTGCCATTACGGAGATTTGTTGACTTCATCCTTAAGATAAACCTTGTATCACCCTTGTAACTAAAAGACACTTGGGTTGGAGTTTCGACTGAGAGCTCCACAGCTTCATTATAAGCCTTTTCAAGACTTACACTCTTCAGGTGATGACCGCAAATTTTGATGTGCTTCAACTCAAAGCACCGGCTCAAATTCAACGTCTCAAGAAGGGGAAGGTCAAAAATTATATCTTCCAATGACTGATCATCGAGCAAGTTAGTAAGAAGCGAGAGACTTTTAATCGCCTTGCAGGCAGAAAGATTCACGTCCGCACAAAAACAGGAATACACGAGGGACTCCATATTTGTAGCATCAACTCGGACTGTTCTACAATCTGTTGCAATTTCCATGAACTTAATGCTTAAACTTGAAATTATAGGATACAACAGACCAATACATTCCTTTAAGTTAAATTTCTCGACAGAAGGGCATCCCAATAGTAAACTTTCTAACATGTGATCATCCAACTTGACAGCCGTTAAGGACAAAGATTTAAGAGATGGAAGAGTTACTGAACAAGAACCATTCAACTTCAGACTATCCAGCTTCAAAACAACCAATGGCCTTGCTTTAAGTACTGCTTCAGGTAAGCAGCAGTATCCACAATACAGCTTGTTCTCGAATTTTGGCTTCGCACGAAGGTCGAATTCCTCGATGTTACGCCAAATTGCAAAAGACAAGCAATTATCTAGTGCAGAGCTGCCACCACAATACTCGACATCGAACTTAAATCTAGTGATGACTGAGTCGGAAATGTAACGCATTCCTGCGTGGCGGTGTTTCAAGAACTTGTGGACGAACTTGTAGAACGATTTACGCCTGCGATACCTAAAGCGCCCAATGTCAGCATCCGAGAAATCTAGGGAGGGGATTGAATACCACACGCGTCTCCAACGTTTGGAAAGGAGGCTCATCCGAACGACGTCAATGGTGGGAACAAAAGAGAGAATGTGATGAATGATAGGATCAGGTAAGCTTGAAATTCTGTCCACAGCCACACTAGCCTTTTGGTTTTGATTTTCTTTTGTGGGAAAGTTTGTTTTCACTCTTTTTGATGCCATAAGAAAGGAATCTAAAGAAAATTAAGAGTTAAAACCAAAGAAAGAAACTTTGGGAAAGGAGGTTTTACCAAAATTTCTTGTTGCTGATCACTAAGAAGAGACGAACTCCCTTCTTATAGACTACATATTAGTACATAATAATGAATTAATTACTAGTAGGAATGGTAAAAGTCTCGTCGGTTTGATTCTCTATCATGATTCATGTTCACGGAATTCTAGAAGCCAACATTCGTGTACCTTCGGATGTACAAAGGTATATGAAAAGTTTGTGAACCTAAGCTGTTAACTGCTAATAATTAATGGTGTGCATGAGCGGGTTTGACGGAAGACGAACGGGTGACGGACTAGTTGGAATGTAAGTATATTTTCAAAAATCAAACCCAAGACTGCCCCGGGTTGGCCAGTTTGAGAGCGGGTGGGGGCGGGTGCGCTGGCAGGCTGGCGGGTTGCCCAATCTTTCTTCTTCTCTTTTTTTTTTTTTTGGTTTCACTTTAACAAAAAAAAAAAAAATTTTGTGGTTTCACTTATTACATTACGGTAACCCAAAAAAAAAAACATCAAATAGACATGTTTATAGTTTTAAAATTAAGATAACAAATCTTACAAAATTTAACGGATTGAGTAAGGACGGAGTCAGACTTTAAGCTTAGTGAGAGCACAACTAAAGATAAAAATTATAAATTAATAGCATGAAAATCAAGTAAAATTTCCAATACTTTTTCATAATAAAATGTTTAACACATAAGCAAAGATGTTATAACTATTCTCAATGAGTTCTTATTTATTAATACCTCTACATAATAGATTTATTGTCAATAATATCAAAAATATTTTTTTTCTATGTAAACAATTAAAATCTGGATGGTAGTTAATTAGGACACAAATAATTTTAAAAGATTATATATTTAGAAACTATATAAACTTTTTTTTTTTTTTTCCCGGTGGGACACATGCCCCACTAGAGCAGCGTGGAATGTAATTATTTGGACAGGAATTAATTCGAAATTCAAAACCTTTAGAGCTATTTGGTCTAAGACTAAACAAATAGTAATCAAAGGAAGATGAAGGGACGTCTACTTTTGTTTGTTTGTTTGTTTTGTTTTTTTTTTTTTTTTTTGGACCTTTTCTTTTTCGACGTTACACGATCTACGAATTAAATTGGCAATTATTTATTAGAGTAAATATTTGACATATTCGTCTCCTATACTTGTGTATTCATGACATTGCTAGCATACATACAATGAATTAGGCCGAGTTGGTGTGTCAATAAATATTTTCAATGATATAAACGTTATATTTATGTGTGTGTACAGTTTATATAACACATACTATACACACACACCATCAGTTAGCAAAGGTTGACCAATTATTCTCTCCTACATATATATTAGTTATTATTTCTTCTACTCTACAAAGCTTAGCCAATTGTGCAGTTCGATGCATATATACGAATATTTGTTAGCACCAAATATTTTGTTCTCTGTTTAATGTTAATTATATAATAATTTAATTACCAAGATACTGTCTGATTCCGGCACTTGCCCCAACAGCCTAATGTTTATTCTTTTTTTTTTTCCACGTTCTTTCCATATACGTATTAATAAGTATATACTCTATCTACATATGTAGATGCACACTATAAAAAAAGTAATATAGGATAAACATATTTTTCATATATATATATATATATATAGGATGTACATACATATGGTGTTTCATGAAGGAAAAAAACATATATATGTGGGTTATAGTTAGGGATGTAAAATAGGGTGGGGGGGTTGGGTTTTAAGTTGACCCGCCCGCAAATACCTGCCCCATTTATATGTGGGTGCAGGGCGGGTCAAACCCCCTGTGTTGGTCAGCGGGTACCCGCCCCTGCCCCTCCCCGCTGACCCACTTTTTTTTTCTTTTTCTTTTTCTTCTTCTTATTGTTCTCTTTAATGTTTAAATATTTGGTTTATTTTTTTCCGTAGTTTATTTTTGTTTCTTAAATGAATTTAAATTATGGGGAGGTTTGAATCTATCCACTTAATTTTGGAAGGGACGAGCCAAAAAAATATATAATAGAGAAAAAAATAAACAAGGTAAAGTCAACTACCAAAACTGACTAATTAATACATATCAGAACCAACACATACCCATCAAAACATTAATCATTCTAGCTTTCATTTAACAAAAAGGTTTTAACAAAAAATTCAATAAAGAAATTATAGTCGACCCGACCCATATTTTTAACCGTTTATTACGGGTCAAACCCACTCCATAAGGGGCGGGGCGGATACCCATTTGATCCGCCCCATTTACATCCCTAGTTATGATCGCATTTAGTTATGGAAAATCACTATACATTAACGTTGACTTCTTACGTGCAATGCAAAAGAAAAGTCCAAGTGCAAAGGCATGGAAAAGTCCCATCGAGAGAGGCCGTACTAGAGAAACAAGAAAAAAAATAATAATAATAATTAAACCAGACTATTCCTGCTTTTTTGCTACTAAGATAAGAAGAGAATATTTCTGTTTTCTGCTTGTTGCTGGGGAGGATTTGGGCTTTTAAATGCGTTAGTTTATTAGAAAAAATTAGGATAGGAAATTTTTTTTTTGTTTTTTTGTCCTACCGATAAATATTATTGTTTAAAGATTAAATTAACTTTTTAGTGATCTGATTTATTATGATTCATGTTAAAAATTTATACTACATGATTTATTTATTGAAAAATTAATTCAATTATTAAAATAATAATATATATCGATAAAATAAAAATTCAGCTCAAAATAATTTTGTCAGAGTTTATTACGCGGAGACGGAACCGTGCAATATTATTTGTTATACGTTAAAGAGTACTGCACGTCTGCAATGTAGGAAATGAAATTTTCGCACCAGTCTTGTTACTATTAATATTATTGTGTTTATTATCATCGTTATTGTTTTTTGTAATATTGATAATAATACTAATGTTATAAGAAATTTATTATTATCCTTATTATAAACGAATTGGTTTGCTAACTTTTTAGCCACAAAAACTACAAGGCCCTCATTTTAGTCACAAGACATACTTCAGTTAGAATATATCATATGCATGCCATCTATGATTTAATATCTTTAATTCTAGCTAGTGTTCGGTTAGTCCTATTAAGAGGAATATGATTTTAATGAACACTGTAGAACTCTTCATGGATAGTTTAAATTCACATGGCACTTCATGGGGACCAAGAAGAATTAAGAGGAATATGATTAAGAAAAAAAAAAAAAAGTTTGGTTATACCTTAGTTGGCATGATAAGTTATTACAAAAAAAAATACATTTTTTTATAAAATTATGAGAGCTATGTTGCATAATATAATGAGAAATTATCATATTTAGAAATAGATTATAATTCCAATTTTATTTTACCTACTCATTAAAAATAAGGTACAATAAAACTATAGAGTACATAAAAATTAACTGTCAAACAAAATCTAGAATTTAATTATAACATGTTAGAAAGCATTAAAATAAATAAGTTCCAAATTTATTTTCCCTTAGGGGAGACCAAATTAATTAAATTGTTGTGGTATGGTTGCATGTCTACAATATCTCCCAATATTTAAATTTTCACATTACTTAACTGCTTAACAATATATGATTGAAAATATAAAGCATACATACATATATATATATACACACAATATATGCAATATATATATATATACACACACATATATTAAGGTATCAATCATAGAAGGAGGGTCAAATTACTGCATGTGCTTTTGGAAAAAGCAGTAATGAACCAATCATGAATATTTATGGTAGATAGGAAACAAAGCAGTTCACTTACAACTATTATTCTCTTCATGAACCTATAATTCTCAAGGCACAAGAATCTGCATATTCCGACAATGTGATCCACTTAGTTGCTTGAGCAATGAGATTTGTATCTAATAATATTTTATATGTATACCCTCAAAGGAAAATTTATTTTATAGGCACATGATCTTTTTGGGTTGCTTTTTGAGAGAATACAGCAATTTGGGCTCTAGAATATAATAGATATTTTATAGTTTAAGGGTTTTCATTTTTCACATTTTCCATTCTCTTATGGATGTTACATTCAAGGAGGAGAGACGTATCCTTTTTTTTTTTTTTTCTTTTTTTTTTTTTTTTTTTTTTTTTTTTTTTTTCCAAAGGGGGTGTGTGGGTGGTGTGTTGTGTTTGCGATAAGTAGAGGAGAAGTGTATCCTATATCATGTACAAAAAGCTAACTTTGTTTTTTTGTTTTTTTCCTGAAGAAAAAGCTAATTTGGTTGTATCATCATATTTTCCCTAAAATATTGCTTGTGGAAAATCTCAAATAAAATAAGAATCAACTACACCAGATTCTAGGGACTTCAAAAAAGTTAATTGAACTGGCATGGCTTACATACTTGATTCATTTGGGAGGGAAAAAAAACGAAGGAAATATACGTAAAAGAATACTTAAATATATATATAGCTAACTACAAATCTCGTTGGGATTTTAACGAACATTCCTTTTTACGTCTGAAAAACTCCTTTAGTAATGCTTAGTAGTATACTAACACAAAAAACAAAACAAACAAAACAAACATAAACATAAACATAAAAAAAAAAAACAAACTACAAGTCCGTATCAAAATAAACACAAAAGGAGAATCCCAAATAAAATTTTCTCAATTTTATTATAATAACAAAAAATAACACCAATCATCATCATTATCATTAGAGTGTTTGTCTTCATTAAAAGATCGGTCTTATACTAACATGCAAAAAGAAAAAAAAAATTTAAAGACTACTAATGATTTTATGAGCTACAACTTTAGTTTTTGAATATTAATCGACTTGTCTTTCACTTTTAAGACACTGTTATACATAACAAATTTCATGTTAAAATCATATATCTAAAAAATGGTTATATGAGAACCAGTTCTTCATGAAAGTCCGAAACCTTTATAAATAAATTTAAAGTCCTCACAAAAATGTCAAAGGTTAGTATGTTAGCTCATCTAATTAATTAATTCAAGAGAAAAAAAAAATACATAATTCCCACGCCACTACTCTTATATCTATGGGCGCATTCCAATCCATATGAATGGAACAAAAGAAGAAAACAGCACAAATATGTTATGCCTCTCTTTTCAAGGTGCTCGTTGAAAAGAAAACGAAAAAGAAAAAGATAAAGATAAAGATAAAAGATAAACAATGTACATTGGACAGTTACTAGTACTAAGCATACTATACATGGCTCGACATTTCCATGCTAGAAGTAATTGTGAGTTGTCTGCATTATAAGTTTTGACATGAAAGGCTCCAACAAAATTTTTGGCACTCTCCATAACCTCCTTCTATTACTTCACAAAAAAAATTTTGTTGCTTTGAGGGAACCCCATTAGTGTCACTCTCATGGTTTAAAAAAAAAAAAAAAAGCAGCTATAATTTGGACCCATTTCTCACATGGATATGACACATGGTACGTTTTCAGAAGTGCACCAACTGGGGAACACAGAGACATACACTGGCAATTCTTTACTTAACAGTGTAGGACATAATGGTCCCAATGGTACTCCCTACCCTTAACAATCATAACAATTTCCTATTTTTGAACCTGTAATTGGTTCAAGTTTATTATAGCCGTTAGATAAACTGACAGTTGCAAAACTATTAACTATATATTTTTTAGAACAATATATATATATATATATATATACACAAATATATATAATCCTTTTTTTAGATGCCCTGAACTGTTTAAATTCCGCAATTTAATCCTTAAATCTTTTTTTTTCTTGACGATTACCCTCTCAACTTAAAGTTTTGACATTATCAGTTCTTATTGCTCGCCTAAGTTAAAATTGGTTTTTGGCACTTAATTTGCACGTGATAGCTATTTCAACACAAATTCATTTGAAAATTTAAACCTAATTCAATTTTAACTCATTTGAATCTAAAACTTTAAACAGATTTTTATTAAATTTAAGTAAATACAACCGACAATACACTTCTTGGGCTGTCATAAGCAAGTAACGTATTAAAAACCATCTAAATTTTACTGAAAATAAGCAAAAAGGACTAAATGTGTCAAAAAAAATATTAGTAATGTTAATTGTGCTAAGAAAAAAAGTTTAAGGATTAAACAGTCAAATTTGAAAAATTTAGGAGTGTTCATACAAAATAGCCAAAATATAAATGAGGAAAGTTTTCTATGCAGGCTAAACGGCTCGGCATATGTAAAATTAAAAATTGTTTTTAAAAATTATTTTTATTAATTTATAATATTTTCTGTTGATACTTGTCACTTATAATAAAAGTTTCAAAATACAACATATTATATATAAGGTTATATAAAACTAAATGAAAAAAAAAAAAAAAAAGTTGCATATGCTGAACCTCTATAATTATAGGACAAAAGATTTATCCTCTATATATATATATATATGTGTGTGTGCATATATATATATATATATTATTCAATATCTTATCATTGATTATCCCCACCTAATCTCATAAGGAAACAATTTGATTTAAATTGTTAATTAAGAACTGGAAACCGTCAACTCAGCACATGGGCCAACTGTACCCTTTTGGAGTACAAAGTCACGACTCATGCTCGTTCTACAAAATCGATGCTTTTGGTTATTAGATATATAATTACTTATGAGATTCAGTCATTCCCGTCTAACAAGGTAACTAAAAACATATATCTATATACATAAACCGGCGAATTACAGCAATAGAATAACTCTCGAGGATGCTAATCACACAAGTTACTTTGGAGCGATACTCTTAACTAATAAAATGATTAGGTTGTTTTTTTACTCTTCGACTCTTAGAAAATAATCCTATTTTGAGGTTCTTGCCTCGTTAATAAACAGGGCAAGTTTGGATATAATGGATTGTGATTATTAAATTAAGATCTTTTTTTTTTTTAATCAAACAATTTAATTTATGTTTTACTGATAAATCTCCAAAGATAAATAATAGACGAATGAATTAGAAGACGTTATAACACCAATTATGTCTCTTTTCTTGAGTGAAAAAAAAAAAAAAAGAAGAAGAAAAGAAAACGAAGGAAAGTGTAAGCTAGGATCAGATTGGATACTAGCATTTCTTATAGTGTGGGCTGTGTGGTGAAAAATCATCGCTCAGTTGACAAAAATTATTAAACAGAATTGGTAGTTGTGGCATTAAAATTTAAAACTCCCACCAAAACTTGTGTATGTGTTAAAAAATATATATTAACTACATATTATATAGCAAACAAGGTAGTCTGGTTTATCAAATCAGTTTGTTGTCTTTTTGTTATGTGTAGAAGAGATATTAATTACATATTATATAGCAAACAAGTTAGTAAAGTTTAATAAAAAGGTTTGTTGTCGTTATGTTGGAGCCTGCCTCACGAGTGTTATCATTGTTATTAAATGTGGGTTTGGAACACCTGTTGCCATAGATATTTTGCCTAAAAATTTACCTCGCTTTCTCTCTTTTAATTTTCTTTAAAATTCAAGCTTTAAAAAATTCATAACTTTCTTATTTCAAATCAAAATAAAATTATTGTTGTGTCTAAATATTTATAATAATGAGAATTTATATTTCGTTATTTTTCTAAACACATTTTAAATTTTTATGTTATTATCTATATTACAACTCTTTTCTTATTCATTAGCTAAACATATATTTTAATTTATAAATTTCAAATCTAGTTATTGTTCCAAACGGAGCTCCAATGGCGAGAAGTAGAAATACAGAACAAAAGCAGAAAAAACAAAAAGGACGTCAAAAATAATAATGGCGAGTCTGTCTTTTAGGCCTTAATTTTTCCCTCCCATAATTCATGAAAAATTAAGAAAGGGGCACGAGAACGTACTTGTACGCGTGATTCGACCGTTCTGTCTTTAATATAACTCACATGATTTTTGCCCTCCATGCCTCCTTTTTTTTTTTTTTTTTTTTTTTGGTTGCACGAATATTACTAACAAAAGTGATCAGGATTCAGGATGTAGAAAACAAAAGGGCATACGCGCAGGGAATTCATGGACTCGGCAAGGGTTGTCTCTCTTTTGGTTTGAGCAGTGATGCGTACGTGATGACAAATTTTCATGATGATATGATGTTCATTTACTTGATGCCAAATTAATCGCGTCATTCCATTTCTGTACTTTCCATTTATAAAAGAAATTTTCAGATCCTTTAATTAATAGAGCAGGAGTATCAGATTACATTCTAATTATGATGCAGATATTAACGGCTCACATTATGTACCAAATTAATTATATGGTAGATAAAATTATGCATTGTGAGTTTAGTTCATAGATAGTCAAATTATGGTTAAAAGCTACTCAACGAAGATATACTAGAGAAAGTGAAGTAGGAGTGGGTAGTGATATATAGGACATTTCATTAATGAACATGAATATCAACCACTGGATATAGTGTATTTCATTTTCAGGATATGTGGATACATAATCTATTTTTACGTATTTTCTTAATAAATATATTAATTTTAGTAAATAATCAATTATTAATTGATCGATATCAATATATATTTTTATTGGTCAATCATTAATTAATTATAACCAATCACTGATTGATCGGATAGTCAAACCAACATTTTGATGAATATCAATCATTTTCTTAAATTAGTTTTTTTTTTTAAAAATAAGTGTCCCTATCTATCTTCTTTTTTTTTTTTTTTTTTTTTCCAATTTTCATCCATATAAATTTTAGAGATATATCAAACCTAATGCGGGAAGAAATTCAAGCTTTACTTAACGTTTCGGAAGGAGGCGCTTAAGGTATAGAAAAAAGTGTTTTAAAACAAAATGTAAAAAAAGCGGACTAGTCAACAGATAATAATAGAAAGGAACTTCACTTATTGAGAAATGTCTCTTTACCTAATCTTAAAAGCATTTATAACTTTACAAGTATTTCAAAATGAAGTCTGTTATCAATTACAATCACTTAGAGCTTAGGAGTAAGTCAAATACCACCACAAAATTATAAAATAAATGAAATAAGGATGAACAAATAATTGGATGAAATGATCGTCGCACTATTCGTAACCTCTACTTTTGAAGCTTTGGTGAACAACTCTTAGCTGGACATAAAACGACTTGTAGGTTGCTTTACCCATCACAAACTGTATCATTAACACGCGCACAAACATTGTGAGGGGGGAAAAAATAAAAAAGAAGAAGAAGAGAAGAAATTTCTACAAAAATTTTTATTTGTGATTTATAATCCGAGTAATTTTGTATTGCACGTTATAAATTTTAGGGTAAACATTTATATATTAAAACATTAAAAATCAATTGAACCATTGAAAAAGAATTTCTATCAGTAATATAAAATAACATTAATGATACAGTTAGAGCTCGGGGGGAAAAAATAAAAAAAACTATATTGAAGGAATAGAAAATAGATGTTGACTAGAGTGATGCTCCATAAGTTTGTCTTATGTCAATCCACATTAAATTCCATAAACCCACCAAGTAATTAATTCACCCATCAAAAGGCCCCTACTTCACCCATTTCCTTCCCATCTTCCTTTAAATACACCCCACACTCTCTGCACCTCTCTCTCGCTCTGATCCCATATTTAACACCAAACCAACCCCCCCCCCCAAAAAAAACTAAAATAATCCCCAAACACCCAATTCACTTTTCTCATATTTTCCCGGAACCCAATCAAATGGGCAAGAAAATGAAGCTCCCAGATTTCCTCACAACCAAACACCACCCTTGGCGCCAATGGCCCTCCTGCAACCACCCCAAGACCCTCTCCTACCGGTTCAACTCCGACGAAGTCTACCGTACCGTCAACTCCGTCTTCTTCGATCCGAACGACGCCGTCGACACCCCCGAGTCCTGGTTCACCAACTCCTCCGAGTCCGTCAGCTTCTCCACCGAGTCCGACGAACTCCCCGACAAGGCCGAGACACTCGAGACCCTCGTCGCCGGCGCCCGCTCGGAGCGCAGGCTCTTCGTCGAGCCCCGCGGCAGCACCAGCTCCATATTAGCCGAGAAGTCAAACTCCGGCAACGTCTCCGACGATGTCTCAGGCGCCGGAGAATTTTCCCGGCCGTTGAAAGAGAGCGTGGTTTTGGCGATGGAATCGGACAACCCGTATAGGGATTTCCGGCGGTCGATGGAGGAGATGGTGGAGATCAATGGGGTGAAGGAGTGGGAGGGTTTGGAAGAAATGTTGGGATGGTATTTGAGAGCTAATGGGAAAGACAATCATGGTTTTATTGTTGGAGCATTTGTGGATCTTCTCGTTGACCTTGCTTCTTCTAGTGCTGATTGCAATGATAATTCCAGTTCCACGGCGGAAGCGACGACGTCGACGACGACAACGATTTCGACGGCTTCTTTCTCGTCAGCCGTTTCGTGCTTTTCGGGCTCCGATGATCCGTTGACGTGTTGTTCAAGGAATGAGATTGATCTTGTGGAAGAAAGGCATTTAACACGGTAAATTAGACATGATTTGTATTAGACCTTTTTGTGTAAATATGTAGGATAATTCATAGAACAAAAGATTTTAGGACTTTTTTTAATCATCTCTAATCTTCTCATTTTGGTGGAGCTATAGTAATTATCAATCTACATATAATATATGCTTTATTGTTCTTTAATTAGTAAATCTTTTAACAAACTATGATCAAATTATAATTAAAAGATTATATATATTAATTAAAAGATTATAATTCATTATAATGTAATTTGATATTCAAAAATTAATATTAGAATTGATATATCTAATATTATCCTTGACATAATTAATGTATTAGGGAGATTTTGCTATATAGAATATATATTTGATATGGTATGGTTTTTAACATTAAAATAAAATCATGATTATTGATTAGATATACGTACATGTAACGGAATTTGATTAAAACGTGATGGTTTAAAGACACTCATTTTAGTAGTGACCTTTTATTTCCTTACTAAAACATTCTCTTTTATTTTTTCAATTTAATGCATAATATATAAAATTTTTGGTCCCAACTTTCTTTCTTTTTTTTTTTTTTTTTTTGAAGGGAAATTTTTTTAAGGTGATGTAATAATCAAATATGTGACAGTAGTTAAAATGGTTATATAGTCCAAGTGATTTTGTTAATTTATTGATGCCGTCTTAGTCGGATAATTAGCCCTCTATGATGAATTCGAGTCTGTCGCGTTTATACTAGTTCTATGGCTACTTAATTAAGCTTCATAAACTATAAGCAAAAATAAAAAATAAAAATAAAATGCTTTATATTGTTATAAATTATGTCACCTGTTTCTACTTGCATGTTAATATACATTATAAAAATAAAAATAAAAAAGTCATTTTCTACAATCACTAGTCCTTTTTTTTTTTTTTTAGGATGAATAGTACAATAAGAGTTTGATTAATAGAAAACGTTTAAAAACGTTATCGATATTGATTATTATATCAATTTAAAAAAAAAAAAAAAGGCTCTAGAATTAAGTCTCCTATTTGAAGTCCAATATTTCCCATTAGCACGCGACGTAAGGGATTTTGAAGTTTAAAATTTTTATTTATTGTTAATAAACAGGACTCACATATCACACATCTCGCATAAAAAAAAATAAATAAAAAAAAATGTTGGATGGTTACCATGAACCTATTTTCTGATAGACAAGGAAAAAATGAAATGAAATAACCTAAAATAAAAAAAAATAAAAAAAAATCCCTACTTTGTCTGGCGGTGCATGTGTTGAGTGAAGAAATATTAGTTGCTTCACCATAAAAATAGGTGTCCAAGTTGAAGAAAAATAAAAAGTAAACCATCTTGAGGAGGCAGAGTGGCTGGCTGAGCCTGACAATTCAAATACTCACATGGATAGACTTTATTCACATTTATAATCTTCTTATTATATATATTATATAATTATATACATATACACGCACACACACACACATATATATATATATATCGTTACATGGTTCATATTGAACAAGGCATTTCAACTACCAATAATGGTGTGTCATGTGATGGAGTGAAGATGGTAAATCTGGAGTCAAATGTGAGTGTAACAATAAAGATGTAATCTACCTAGTTTTTAACTACTACTAAGGAACTGTGATTGCCCCAACTATAATAATGAAAATGCCAAAAAAAATAAAATAAAATAAAAATCCAGTTCCAAGTACAAAGAAGGAAAAAAAAAAAAAAAGAAAAAGAAAAAACCCCACTGTTGAGATGGTGGTGGATTCAAGTCCTATAAATCACGAGCTAGATGTGTGGAAAGGGGAAAATTTTATTGCAAAGACAGTGAACAAATTGTGTGGTCCATGCCTTCATTCATGGGGCTATAATACATGTGCAAGATTCATAAGACCACTTGCTCTTGCCTTTTTTTATTATTATTATTATTATTCCCTCTCCCTTTCTGCCGTAAGACTTTCTGTTTTACATTACACAGTAAAAATTATTTTTAACTTTTAAATTAATTTTTTAATAATTCGATTTATGAATGTATATATAAAAAAAAAAAAATTTTCGCAGCTCGACACAAAACTGTTGTATTTATAAATTAGTAAATGCCCAATTTTAACTACATAAAAAACAAAATATCATTGAAACATAAAAAAAGAAAATAATTAATTTTTCAGAAAATAATTAAGATAAAGAGCAGGTGTTAAAGATATTTAAAGTAAATAGAAATTTTATCAAGTAAATATAAAATTTTCTATGTAAAATGACATATTTACAAGACCCAAACAATTTCATGTGAGATTCCCAGTAAAAATTTTACTATGCAACCAGGTTTTTTTTTTTTTTTTTTTTTTTTTTTTTTTTTTGAGGAGTGTAAATAAGAAATTTTAAACTGACAAAAATTATTAAAAAAAACACTTTTTTATTCCTTTTTTTTTTTCAATACATGGGGCTTACTTATAATTTAATTTTTATATTGTGTTTATGCATACGAGCTTCTGTTAAAAAGAATTCATATAAAATAATTTTTATATGCATTCTTTTTAGCAGAAGCTCGTATGCATAAACACAATATATGTAAAAATTGAATTATAATTATTTGAAGATAAATCATTATCGGGATGAATTTTTGAACGGGCCATGAATGCAAGATGGCAGAGGAATGATCGAGCAGACAGTCACACATGCTAGGGATCCTTCATTCCTTATTTCTGTGTCATTCTGAGAGTCCAGTTGTCGAAGAGATGAATGATTAGATGGGATTGTAATTTTGGAGAGCTAGTTTTTGGAAATATGTAACGGAGTCAATTTGACCTGCATTGCATAACAGGCTGAAATATTCACCAGCAAGGCTTTAACAAATGAAGGGTCACAATAACATGTCAGAAGTCGGAAGCTAGCAAATTAAAAATCGAACCAAATTCTAAAACAAAATTGGTGAGGACAAAGAGGCTTTTCAATCCCCCTATCGTGCAACAGACTGGCCAATCCAGCACGAAAATATGCATATGAGGTTAAACCAAGTCCTAATCAACTTAGTACTCTTAGACACTTTGACCCCACATCAAACGCACATCACACCCGTACACTAAATTAATAATTGAATGCTCAAGTGTATTTCAAGGCTTATCACTTTTCAAAAAAAAAAAAAATAATAATAATAAAAAATAATAATAATACTACTATATACTAAAAAATAAAATAATAATAATAATAATAATAATCAAGGCCGATCGGTAAAGGCAGTTGAGGATCGAGTAGGGGTGACAATACGGGTCGCGATACGACGACACGATTCGAAAACAACACGAATTTCACGGGTTCGGATTGGGAAAAATAGGGAGCGGGTCGTGTTCGGGTTGGGAAAAATTTACACGAAAAAAATTCGTGTCGTGTTCGGGTTGGACCTAGTTTTTTTGTGTCAATCTCATGTCCACTTTTCATGTCAATTTCGGGTCGCGTGTTAATTTCGGATCAATTTTGGGTCAAATTTCGTGTCAATTTCGTGTTGCGGGTCAATTTCGGATCAAGTTCGTGTCGCGGGTCAAGTTCGTGTCGTGTCGTGTCAATCCGTTACGAGTTCGTGTCGTGTTCGTGTCGCGGTTTTGTGTCACGGGTCGTGTTCAGGTTGGGAAAAAAAAAATTCGACACGACTCAAACACGACACGAACACGACACGAGACACGAATTGATACCCCTAGGATCGAGCTTGAACAAGGACATCATTGGTATGCACGCTACTACATACTTATAGAAAGCGACTTTTTTAAAAAAAAAAAATTATTTTTAATAGTTCGCCTCAATCATAGGTTTCGTTTAAATATTTTAGAATATTTTCTCTTGATTAAATGAATCCAAATATAATATTTAAATTACATATTCAAATTGAATGTGTGTTTAGATTGTTTTTGCTAAATATAACATTTGTATATTGAAAAAGTGAAAAAGAAATCATAATAATTAAGTATGATATAGATTTTTTAAAAGTGATAATTTAAATTTAAATTTAAGTTGAATTCTTTTGAATAATGAAGTCATTTAAATGCACAGAAACCTTACAGGACTCCCGAACTTCCGCTTTTAACCTTTTAGGTAAATATATACTTTTTTTCTCTCTGTCTTTTTTAACTCGGCTTTGGCCGGAAGGTTTTAACAAAGCATATTTGAAGATACAATTGCAAGTTCAGTTTTACCTTCAATTCAGCTGTTGGTTGTTCGGATTTTAGCTTTGTTTCTTTTTGGTTGCTGCCTACGTGCAGTATTCTTCCTGGCGCCTTTGTGCGCACTTGTCCTTTTGGTTTCTTCCCATTTGTATACTCATTTCTTTAATTTTAATAAAATTCATGGCATAAGAAAATGAAGAGGGTGTTGGATGGATGCTAATCTATTGAGGATGTCTACATCTACTGATTTTCTCTTACCATCATTCATTCAAATAAAAATAAATAAAAGTGCACTTGAAGTTTTCCCCAACAACCAAACATGCATTGTTTTTTGTTTTTTGTTTTTTTTTTTTTTTTTGGGAGAAAACAAGCATTGTATTTAAGTGTAAAAAAGTCAAAATTGAGATGGTGATATCCAAATAAAGGGTACTAAATTATATTACAATTTTCTACTGAGCTTAACTCAAAACTTTGAGCTTTTTGAGAAAGTTGGTTTAATTTATTATTATTTCTTTTAATGATATGAAAAAAATACTATTGGCAAAAATACAAACTAAAATTGTTAGATAACATCAAAATCATATATAGTTTTTTTTTTTTTTTCAAGTTTGATGGAACATATGATGAGACTTAGAATCATATTTTAATAACTTTGAAAAGTTACTCTATTTCCACTGAAAAAAAAAAAAAAACAAAAAGAAATTAAGAAAAGTTCATGTTAGCAAGATGGACGAGTTCTGAGTTCACTTTTCTTGAGCTATTTTTACATCCATCTCAGGACAAAGCCGCTCACTTTCGTGCCTTAATCTGCATCAGTTTCAACTTATTTTCAAAAGTGAAAACCATGATGAAAATTCTCACTCAACATCTCAAAATAAACCTTCACCCTTCATCTTGGCTTTGTTTTGTTTTTGTTTTTTGTTTTTTTTTTTAAGTATGAAAAAATTGTAACAAAATCAAATATGAACATTGTATGTTAACAAGAACAAAATCAAAGGAAACCATAACAGTAATCAAGAAAACATTTCAGAACTTAAAGCGGGTCGTACAAGAATCTTATGAAGTCATCATCTCAAAGCTTCGACACCAGTCGAAAACAAGATCTTCAGAAGCAGGGAGGTGACGCATCACAATCTGGCACTCGATCTGTTACAAAAACACAAATAGCTTTCTTTAGTCTCATGAAAATCAATCTATTCAAATGACGTTAATGAAATTACAGAAAAATACCCCTTGCAACCAGACACGAAAATATGGCCAAAACAATGGGGGGGGAAGAGAAAGAAAAGCTGATGTAAAGAAGACATGGGACTGAAAGTGTTTTCTATTGGTGTTGTCAAAAGTCTAATTCCCCCCCATTCATATCGAAAGAACAACTCCCGTATTGCAGACTCCGACCAATATGTCCGATCTCAGCAGAGTTGATCCTAAACTATATGTCAAAAACAGAATCGAGAGCCCAAATAAAATGTAATTTCTATTTTCCCATTCTCTTGTGTCAAGCATAAATTAAATGTACTCTAGACTGTTGCAACATGTTTACCAGAAGTAGAAAATAAGGTTTTTTTTTTTTTTTTTTCTTTTTGCTAATCAAGTGTCTAAAAGGTCTCATTATTTGAAATCTGATGAGATTTCATGACACGCTAACAAAGACGAAGCTGAGATATTTGAGAAATATTCAGATAATTTAAGACTTGATAGGAAAGAAAAGAAATAGCCCCTTTGAAAAGAGGGTTACGAGTTCAGCAACCAAGCAACGAACCTTATTGCTTCAGTGATGAAACTCTTCCGGCTGCAGAGTGAACTTACTCGGAATCTTCAAAAGGATCATCAAATTAATGATCTTATATCCAGCTGGTAGCGGATAATCCCGCCAATGCCACCATACCCTTTGCAGAACTTTGAACCTTCTTCCGACTCATTTGCATTTTAAAAACGATTTTCCTTTACCTGCGTGGCTGTAATAGCCTATTTTCCTTCTGTTTTTTTGTTAGCCTGCTTTCCCTGTACTGGACACTTGTCCTATTCCGGACTTAATTTCATGCCATGTCACCGCCGAATACCATCCAATACCACATCTAAGACTAGCTATATATATAGCTATATATAAACAGGGAATAGATTAGTTAACATGTTGATTCACACAAAATGCTAGAAAAATCCTTCAAATTCCATTAATTCACACAGAAAACCAGAAATTGACATCAAAATTTATTGATTCAAAAGAATACCGATAATTGGAGAGAGAAGAGTAAAACTCAAAATTTCATTCAAAAACTGATTGTATTTCCCTTTTACATATGAATGGACTAATATATTTATTGGCTAAATGCCCCAAATGTAAACAAGAAACTACAAGTAAAATTAGGAAAATAAATAAAATAAACCTAACTTTCCTTATTGTGAAATCGCTAATTAACTTTTCTTCAATAATAATTGTTTTCGAGTCAAAAATATGCTTTCCAATTTCGACACAATTTGTTTCCCAATATAGCGTCATCATTCTCCTAGTTGGAGAGAATTTGTCCTCGAATTCAGAGTAGCTTCAATTGATAGGTGTGAAAAATGATCATGATGAATTCATAATGACCCATCTTTAGACTAAATGGCTTGTCGAATTCATGAAGATCAACCGATGAAAAATTTTCTTTGATATTGGATCCTCTAGAATCTAATTTAATCTTTAGTGGAAAATTTTCTTCAATGAATATCATGATAAATTCAAATACGAGATCTTTTTCTTCATTACCTTCATCAAATATTGGACATTCATCTTTTCATTCAATTTCCTCAAAAGTTGGATCAAAAGAAAATTGTTCTTCTTCTTCTTCTCCATCACTTTCATCAAAGGTTGGAGAAAAATTGACAATTTGATCTTCCTCTTGTCCAACATATTCGTCATATATTGGATCAAAGATCGAATCAAAATTATTATTTTTTTACCTTCTCCTTCAACACCGCTTTCGTCAAAAAATTGAATCGAATATTCTTTCAATATCATCATCAAACTTGGAACCTAAAACGGAATGAGATTTGGCAGCCAATGCAGCAACTTGTTGTATTAGAGCAGCAACCTTTTGCTTTAGGCTTGCAACCTTTTCGGTGAGTTCGACTAGCAGAGCTGCGGCATCGACAGTGGGTTGGCGGTGAGGTGGCATTGCAAACAACAAATCGGTTCAGGAACCTGGTTTTGGTACCAACTGATGTAGCGGAAGCATATATTAGAAAAGAAAACATTAAAAATAAAGGGGATAGATTAGCTAACTTGTTGATTCACACAGAATGTCAGGAAAACCCATCAAATTTCATTGATTCACACAGAATATCAGAAATTAGCATCAAAATCCATTGATACAAAAGAATACCGACAATTGACGAGAGAATAGCAAAACTATAAATTTCATTCAAAAACCGATTGTATCTCCCTTTTACAAATGAATGGACTAATATATTTATAGGCTAAATGCCCCAAACATAAATGGGAAACTACAAATAAAATTAAGAAAATAAATAAAATAAACCTAACTTTCCTTATTGTGAAATTGCTAATTAACTTTTCTTCAATAATAATTGTGTTCAAGCCAAAGATATGCTTTCGAATTTCGACACGATTTGTTTCTCAATATAACTTCATCACATGTCAATGCTTAGAAATCAACCAGTGCTCCTTTTTGAAAAAATAAAATAAAATAAAATTGTATCTATTAGTAAATAATGTTTCTATTTCAAATAATATAGTTGATGGTACGATAATTTTATTTGCTTATATTTAATGTTAGTAAGTTAAACCATTTTGCGATTATAATATTGTTAATGATACGATAGTTGATTTGATTATACTCAATGTTGGTAAGTTTTCAATTTTAAATTATTTCTGTGAGCCAAAAAATAAAAGCTTACATTTCCAAAAAAAAAAAAAACAAACAAAGAAAGAAAAGTTTAAATTATTTTTATTATTGTTTTGAAAAATCATCATTACTAATTTACTATAAGTCCATAACGTCTTTGGAATATCATAACACAATTTTTAAGATAACCCAGTGTATGATTCTAAAAAATAAAAAGAGTTATCACACCATAGGTGTTGAATCTTCTGTTAGTATTAATCTTGAAATTTACCGTAATTATTTTGTAAGCTTTTAGAAAATTTTTAAATTACCCTTTTCAATTGGATTCCTAAAAAAAAAAAAAAAAAAAAAAAAAAAAAAAAAAAGGTTAGACTTGTAACACAGTATTAGTAGTTACGAGTCTAATACCCGTGCTACGCACGGTGATATAGAAATCATAGTTTTTGCTTCTTTTCTTTTAGAAAGCAAAAGTAAATAGGATAACTTGTGTATATTTTGAGGTTAACAACCTATAATTATTGACATAAGGAATGTAAATTTTACAATATCGTTTATTTTACAATGACATAGGACAACTTGTGTACATCTTCTCTCTTTCTTTTTTATTCACCTAAATAAATATATGCATTCGAACAACATTAACGATGTCCAAATGTAAACCAACCCTTCGGGCTGCTACAAAAATCCTAACCGAATATTGTCATGGAAAAAAATAAAGAAACCTATAAAATATTGAATGATGTGCAGGAAAATAAATATATAATCAAAAAAAAAATTATATATATATACATAGTATTAAAAATATACAGAAAATTTATATTAACTCTTAAAAAGGGAAAAAATCAATGGTTAATATTAAAATAGGCTCAGATCTCTTGTATTCAAAGAGTATTTATAAAAAATAACTAAAATATAATTCAACGTCGTTTTTAATAGCTACCAGGTGAAATGTTTGGGAATATATGCGAAAGGAAAAAATTAATAATAAAATCAGAAATAAAATTTAAAGAAACAGTGAAAAATAAAAGTCAAATAAATACTATAAAACAAAACTTGGAAATTAAGAATAACTGGTTAACAAAATAAATGAATTGAAACAATAGAATGCAAAAACTGTAGGTAAAATTTTAATCTTAAGAACAAAATATTGAAGGAATAAAAATACAGTAAATTGTAAGGGAAAAAAAAGAGCAATGTAATAAAAATCAGGTAAATTAATATAAGCAATAATATGTAAGTATAATTATAAGTATTTTTCAGAAAACATGAACGGAAAAAATCAAGAAAAGGTAAACAACAGACAAAATTATGAAAAACAAAAAGCATACCTGAGACTCTAAATAACGAAATAATAAAAACTTATCAAAAATGGTAGAACAAAATACAATATGAAAATAATAAAAACATTATAAAATTCCCAAACATATTCATTCACGGCAATAATCAAAACTGTCAAATAATATATATTAGTTATTTAATATATACTATGAATAATATGACGTTCATCAACATATACCAAAGTAAGTAATCAATCTGGTATATGCATATTGAAATAGAGATCATCATAGCAAAATAGAATTTGTTAAGAAAAATGAAAACTGAAAAAACAGAGAGAAAACCGAAGCAACGACAGAGAGAAAAGATTGAATGAAGAGTTAAGAATACCATAAACATACATAATCAAAACAACGAAAACAACTTATTAGATTCTATAATATAATAATTTAACCTATAATAAGAATACTAATTATCGAGATATAAAGAAGACAAAAATTCATTCATATTCTGTTGTGAGGGAAAAAAACCGAAACAGAAAACGATAAAAAACATAGACTAAATAAAATAGGAACATGAAAAAGCATAAAAAACTTTTAGGAATGAAGAAGAGCAGCGACAAAGAAAGCAAAAATTAATATATACATAGAATTAGAGGAGGAAAAATTCATCACAATATAGAAAACATAATCAATAGGCATATTTAGAAAGCTAAGAACGTCCAAACAGTACAATATATACAGACAATAAAATCACTCTAAAACTAATAGTAAAAATATCAAAATCAATAAACATAGAATATAAAATCAGTGAAGAAAGGAATTGATAGAATAAAAATTTAAGATCAAATATAGTACCTGGATAAAAAAGCAAAAGATTTCCACAGAAATGAGGATTTCACAGTGAAGAATTTTAAGAAGTTTAGAAATAGTAAGACAGAATATTTAAAGTAAGAAATAAAGAAGATTCGAAAGAGAGTAAGGCAGAGGATATTACGGAAACACTAATGGTAGAATATAAAAAACATATAATATATAAGAAAAAATGAAATATATAAGAGAAAGAGCAGGAAAAAAAGCTTGAGAAACGGTGTCCGTAAAGAGTCGGTGAAAAGCAGCACAAATATAAAACTTACACGTATATAATAAAAATACATATACTGACAAAAAAAACATCCAAATATACACATAAAACAAATTCCAAGAAAAGCAATTTTCAGAGTCCAAGTTACGAAACTGTAACAAATAATCGAATAACAACTAAAACAACTTAAACTGAAACAACTAAATATATAAGACAAATCAGTAAAACCAAACTAAACTATGTAAGAACGAAACAGGGAAGCCAAATCGAAGATTCAAGTAACAGAAAACCTAAAGAATTCATTCTATTGTAACTAAAACCTACGATACAACTAAATATTCACAAATATTTATAAAAAATAAAAGAAATAAATCAAAATTCGGTTAGAAAATTTAAGAAATAATACCCGGGGGGAAAAACCAAATAATTTGAAAACACAGACATCAGGAATAAAAAATCTTCAATATATTCGTCAGACACTCCAAGCACCCAACTGAGAATTGCAAGTACTCCAATCTACAATGTATACATTTTCACATTGAGATCTCTTTCTTCTGCAACTTCTGACTTCCTGAAACAGTTCCTAAAGTCCAAAGCAGAAAATTTTTTAACCAAGACCAAAAACAACCCATCCGTAAACATGCCTAGAAACTGATTCCTGCAAATGAAATACTGAAAGCAAAAACATGCAAAGAGGAAGTGAAAATGGGGATTGAAGACAAAAAACCGAAAAAGTGAAAACGAAAAAACAAAACAACATGCAAAGCAATCAAGACAAAAAACACTGATCCCTGCAAAAGAAATACTAAAAGCAACAACATGCAAAGATGAACTGAAAATGGGGATTGGACAGCAAAAACTAAAATACTGAAAACGAAAAAACAAAACAACATACAAAGCAACGAAGACAATAAAAACCGAAAAAACTGAACAAAACCCAAAACAACTCCAAAATCAAAATCTAGAGTTTAAAAAAATTTATTCATATTCCAGAAAAAAAAAAAATCTATTCCGGGAGGGGAAAAATTTCCCACCAACAACACATGCACATAGTAGAAAATAATGAAAGATTAAGAGAAAAATAAGTAAAAGAAAGAAGATGAAAAAATCGGAAAAAAAACAAATGAAAATCCCAAAATCCAAAAAAAAAAAAAAATTCCCGATCAACATTAGATACACATGCTAAAAATGATGAAATATCAATAAAGAAGAGAGGGAAAGAAACAAATCTACAAAATCCGTAAAAAAAAAAATTTCAACAACGAAAAATCTGAAAAAAAAAACCCAATACAACAAATAGGGAGGGAAAAAAAAACACAATAAACATGAAAAACATACAACCCAAAATCAAACGACACCGGCGATTGAACAAAGAAGAAGCGAAAATAGGATTTGGACACCAAAACCCTAAAAACAGTGAGAGGCGGCAAGCAAAACCACAGTAACGGAGAGAAGAAGAAAGAGAAAGAAAAAAATCCAAAAATGAGAGAGAATAAACCAACAAAGTGAGCGGCGGCGAGCAACAGAAAGGAGCAGCGAAATCTGTAGGATTTCGGGGGAGAGACGAAGAAAGAGAGGAAAAAAATCCAAAAATGAGAGAGAATAAACCAGCAAAGTGAACCAGCAAATTGTGTAGGGTTTCGAGGGTAAAATTGGAACCTCACTGTACAAATAAAACCAGTAGAAACAACCCGAGGGGCAAAAGCGGAAAACCACCCAAAAAGGGCAAAACCGGAAATTTACTATGCAACTGGGCTGCCAACACTGAGCTGCAAGGGCCAAACTGTCAAAACACTGTTCATGAACAGTAAACAACGACACTCCTTTAGTATATATAAGATGTTAGCAAATATACAAAATTATTTTATAGATAGGAAAAATTTATGTCATTGGTTGTCAATATTTTAAGAAATTGCCATATTTCACACTGTGATAGTGTAATTTCTAAAAAAATAATAATAATAAAAATAAAAACTTTGAATTGGACTTTATTAACATGGGCTTCAAGTTTGATTTGGGCCAGAACAGAATAGAGACAATAAACCCGTGGCTAAAACCCTCCTTAGTCCTGCGTTTGAGATTACAGTTTCGTGAGAGCGAGAGAGAGAGAGAGATGGAAATAACCAGCAAGGACCTTCTACGGTTGGAGCAAAAAAATCCCTCCTCCTCATCTTTAGGTATTTACTTCTCTTTATAGCTCCTTATCAATTTCTATTTAATAGTTTTTCTTGTCATATTCTGTTAATTCTTTTTTTTTTTTTTTTTTTTTTTTGGGTAACAGAGTCCACGCTACGTGTTTGTGTAAATGCCTCACTGAATTCTCAACGAAAGGAAACCAACCCTCATGGAAAGCCCAGCACTGCTCCGATTCCTCCGAGCCAAGGTACTAACTTTCCATTATCCAAGCTTGATTTTCCTTTCTTGTATTACTTCATATATTTTTCTTATAAATAGCTTGTTTCCTGCTAATGTTTTATTAAAAATATTTTGGTAGTCAATAATTAGTTGTGGAAGAGATGGGATTTATTCTATGTGTCTAGGTTTTATCCTTATGTTCAGCCTGTTTTGCTTCTAGTGGGATAGTGTTTCTTTATTTTACTGTTTTGGGGAGGTTTGGGTTCCTCAAAAATCCTATGAACAGCGATGAAGGTTCGCTTGAATGAGCTTACTATCTGTCTTTTCTTTTTCTTTTTTTTTTTTTTTTTTTTCCCGTAACATTCACCCAATTGTGCCTTTAGTTTTAGTGATATTTAAACCCATCTTATGATGATCGCTGAAATCTCTGTGTTCTAACTTTTCTAGTTAATATTTCCTTTTCATTCTTTTCTTGTTAACAATTTTTTTGGTTCAAGTAATTGCCTAATCTTTCTTACGATTTTGAGAAACCAAACGGAAATAGGATGTTGGTTATGCTGGGTACGTGTATCTGGTCGGGCTCTTGTGGTCGTAGAGATTAAAGTTCCATCGTATTGTCAAAGGATGTAGTGGTGCGCTAATCATGTAGAATGAACAAGGTAGATTGGACAGCCATGAAATTGCTCATCTTAGGCCTTATAAAGGAGTTTTTGCTGAGTGAAATGATAGGTTTGGACAAGGAAAACTATTGGAATTGAAAGAAATTGGAAAATCTGAGATTAGAATCAAGGGCTTTTACAAGACACTTAGCAGATGTTCGAGAGATTTGCCAACTCTCCCTAGAGCCTAAGCTCAACAATTTTCACCTAAATCTCCTTGATCCCCTTATTCCCTGACAATCCTTTCTTATTTACAATTCTCAACAGAACTGCCACTAACTTGCTTACAGAATTGCTAACTCTATAACTAACTCACACTTACTAACTACTTATCTCTTAACCTCCTTCTCAGCTAACACACTTCACATAATCCTCTGCAACTCTCCTCACTAGAACTATTGTGTGCCTTTTTAAGTCAACTCGGAACATTGAGGCCTTCTTGCTTTTTTTTCCCTTTCCTCTCATAAGTTACCCGAATTGGAGGTTTGTCATGAAGCCCTTCTCTTTCCAATGTTTCGTTAAGTTATTTGCATTTTGTGCAGTTTTGAGCAAAGTAAAAGACTTCTTGGGGGTCATATCAGAAGCTAATGCAAGACTGCAGCTTGATGCAAAGGTCTGCACACTAATCTTTATAATTTGATGATTGCAACTTGGCGTTTACATGTACGCTAATTGCAGGACAATTCTGAAATCTTTGATATTGAAGCGCTAACCGGAAAAGAATCTAAAGTCATCGAAATGGTATGTCTCTCGTTCTCTTCTATCGTGGCTAATGAATTAAAAGAGACAAGGGTTGATGCTCTTGCAATTATCTCAATTTGCAGGACTTGATGCTCGGCATTGCTGATCTTCATACCCCCGAGGCTGTGGCTGCTGCTGAATCTGCAATGGCTGGTTATCAGCCGGTGATTCCATTGGCTGTTAGCAGTATTGATTCGGAATCAGATGATAGCAGTGACGAGGACAATGACTGTGATGAACATGATGCCAGTGACAAGCATGATGGGAAAACATCTTCCATGAAGCTCAGAAGATCTGGATCTGCGAAAGATAAATCTAGCATATACGGTAAGGAAAAGTCAACACAACGACCGAAGATTGTCGATATGGATGTCTGCCAATGAGTAATTGCAGGATTTGTTGGGACTACTAGCTCGCTGTGAAAGTATGTAAACAAGAAGGGAGCGTCTTGATTACGTTGGAACTGAATTTTAGTTTCAGAAAACGGTTGATACAATGATATTTGAGGGAAAAAAAAAATGTAGCGTTTAATCTTATATGGAAGTGCGTCACGGATTGTAGTCTTGTGTATGTTTTAATATATGAAATGTATTATGCGTTTTATGTCCCCTTTATAAAATAATGTGTGTTTTGATTATTTATATTTAAATAGTCATTCTACTATGTCTACTGTATATTAGTGAGAAAGAGAGAATGTATGTGATTAGTAAAAGTAAACAGAAAAGGCGAATGAATAAATAGTAAAATAAGTTTGTGTACTGGTTAAATATATTTGTATTTGAATGAAATATATGAGTTACCCAATACACATTGTATTGAAATATAAAATATAAAATAAGGAATGATGTGTTCAAACATAGCTGACTCTACAGTAATATATATAGATAAAATTCCCTCACCCCAATTAAATAAATAAAACATGTGGTCCTATTCCTCACAAAAATTGTTACAAATCGTACTTTGGAGGAAAATAAGTGAATACATCTTAAAAGTTGCAGCCAGAGTTTATATTAAATGGAATTATTAATATAAATAATTATTTTTAAATAATATTTTTGTATGTTAATGCATACAATTATTGATAAGAAAAACAGTATTCTAAAACTAAAAACATTCATATCTTCGTTTAAAAAAAAAAAAAAATTCATATCTTTACAAACAAACGTTAAATGCGAGCTAAATCATGTCCGGAAAAATATTGACGTTATGAATATTTGGTAAGATAACCATATTTGAAGTAGAATTGAATAGAATTGGATAAGTCATTTTTCATCATAATGATGAGAACCATATTTTGAAATGTTGTATCTTATACAATCAAATTAATTTGAATATGCAAATCTATGCCTTTTCTTGTATCCAAAATTCCCTTAATTAAAGAAAAAAAAAACTAAAAATAAATGACTAAAATCGAAAACTCTAATGGTTTGGGGGTTTTATTTTGTTTGTCTTGTTTTAGTTTTTTATTTTATTTTTTAAAATATTATTTTATTTTTTGATCAAAACCAAGTATATTATTTAAGAGAACTATGGATTTATCAGTTAGAAAGATATGATAGTGCAACGCTTCAAAATTCAAGTAGGCTATTTTAAAATAAGACAAAATACAAAGTATAAAAAGATAAAGAAAAAATACTTAAAGCACCCTTTATGTTTAGTCGAAATACCATTTTAGTTGGGAATCTAACAAAAATTCACTTTTATTCCTCTGATTTTAAAAATATCTAAACTATTCCTTGGATCTATAAAATTAGTCGGAAAATTTCTGATCGATTAAATTTTTCAAAAATATGAATACTACTATTACCAATCAATATTGTATACTATTCTAAGAACACTAATTGATTGAAACATTAAGTAAAATAAAATTTAAACTAATAATTCTCAGTTATTTTAAAAAGAAATGAAAAACTATATGAAAATCCAAAAAAAAAAAAAAGAATAAGAGGGACCAAAATAATATTTGGACTAAACAATGGACGCTTTCAGTCTTTTTCAAATATAAATAACCCAAGTTAAAAAGAAAAAAGATTGCCAAGTCTATTTTTGGTTGGTACAATCCAACCGAATTGTAACAGTCATTTTTCCCTAAGAGAAAAATGATAGGTTATGTAGCCTTACATCATTTGAGAATAAATATATATAATAGTTCATAAGTAAAAAGATCACTTCTTAACGATATAAGACCTTTTAGAGCAATGCCAAAGAATTAATTTGAAAATTTTAAACTTAATATTATAACTTGGGTTAATTTGAAAATTTGAAAATTTTATATTAATATAGAAATAACCTAAAGGTTAATTAATTATCTCTCTTTTGACCAGGGTTTTCTTTCATTTTCAGCTTTTTCTCTGATAGTTTTCAGCTAATTAGTTTATCAGACTGTAATCTGTATAATTATGATGAAGCAATTATTTACTTTGATATAAATAAGCAATTATTGATTAAATATTAAATTGATAAAATTCAGTATTATATTCAAAACAATACAATTTCATGCAAAAATATATATATACACACACAATTACTAGTACTTATAATAATAATAATTGTTTTTTAAATAAAAATAAGGTTCAACTGAGCAAAATCATTCGAACCAATAAAAAACAAAATAAGAACAAATTTAACGTTTTTCTTTCTTTCGATTGTTCTTCATTAAACAAAAACTATAAACAAAAAAGGACAAAAAAACTAAGAAGTCTAAATAAGCTAACCACACCGAAAAGGATAAAAGACTGAAAATAAACACAAAGTCAATATACCAAGCTTAAAAATAACCAATATGTTCATAAGATCTATTTCTAAAATTATTGAAATTATTACAAGAAAAAAAATTCAAGGAACTTATATATTTAGTTCCTTGAATTTTGATAAACTTTTAAGGTTATTTTTGTAACTATAAAGATTTTAATTTAAAATCAGTTTTAAGTAGAAAAAATATAAATAATTTTGCAAACAGTTTAAATTTAGAGAAGTATAAACACTAATTTTTCAATATTCGAGAGTTCAATTTCAAAAGTTTAGGATATATGGTAAAAATATGAACTAATATGTGTTTTTGCTAATGGTTTTAAGTTTGAGGGGCATTCTTATTAGCCATTTAAAGATTGAGTTATATAAATACCAATTTTTAAAGTTCGTGGGGCTAACTTACAAAAGTACTATTGAAGTTCAGGGACAAAAATAAAGGTGGTCATTATTAAACTACATTTTAATTGTTGTCATGTTAGCAATTTCACCCATTTAACTAATGAAAAGAGCAAAGATGATAATATTTCATAATTTATGAAGTATTTATACCAGTTTTTAAAATTTAGGGAGTAAAGTTACGAAAACGTCAAAACTCATGAAGAAAAATGAGATTTATCCCCAAATTTTTATACTTTTTAATTATGAATAATTCATTTTTAATTAAATATGTAATTTAAAATATCAATCAATTCTAATTAAAATATCTCTAAAACTTCAGCTTTTAATGGACACACCAAACGATTATAATGACTTCCTCGACTTTTTTTTTATTTGCTTTTCCTTGTCCGTATGGCTGCTAGTTTACCTTTGCATCAGCCAAGAAGACAAAGTGGACAGGGGAACCGAACGTCAGTCTCTACACTGGGTCCATTCATCGTTCATTGTGTTTAATTTTTGCTCATCCAATTAGATTCGGTTTCTCAACTATTCATATATATATATAACGGATATATATAATACAATACTGTTTCCCTTTTCTCCTGTGACCCTTTTCAGTTTGGATAAAATATTTCTGACTGTAATTAATTACCTCCTGATCAGCATATATAGAAGTATTAATCATTTTTTTTCCACCCTTTTTTTTTTTCCTTCAATTTGGATGTATATTTTTTTAGGCATCCTAAATTCTAGAATGTCATGTACGTATGCTCATTTTTCAACTATTGCATGGTGAATAAATAACAATGATATAATTAATGATATAATTACTAACATTGACAAGAATGACCTCACAATATGAGGAGATTTATCTCTCAATTGAGACTAATTAAATTCTGATGACGTTTAAAATAAAAGACATATACCGAGTCTCGATTATGGGAAAAATAAATTACCGTATCAAATTTAAATACATAAAAGTGATGAGACTCTTTCGAGAACACCTTCACAATCTATTAAATTTTTTGATTTATTGAGAGCCGAAGCCTATAGCACTAAGGTTATTCCTTACTCTAGATAAAAACAAATCTAGCATAATCAAAAGAAACACGTAAACAAGACATAAATATAACCATACAAATAATTAATGTAGAAAGTAGGTAGATCACCTTCTTTATTAAAGAGCAGGAACAACAACAAAAACATAAAATAAACACAATTTTTAGGTAACACAGAATAAAGAGGACTTCTACAATGGGGTAAGGTTACTTTACCACAACTGACAGGTTAGTTTTTAACGGTTTAGATCGAAAATGTGCAC
Source organism: Ficus hispida (assembly GCA_025413025.1). Classification (NCBI taxonomy): domain Eukaryota; kingdom Viridiplantae; phylum Streptophyta; class Magnoliopsida; order Rosales; family Moraceae; genus Ficus; species Ficus hispida. The sequence goes on along the minus strand of CM046364.1, from coordinate 3,908,418 downwards.
CAAAATTAGTGCGGTTACTTTAAACGTGAGTACACTAAAAATAAAAATAAAAAAATCAAATAAAAAAAAAAATCAAATTTCCTTCCTCTTCCTTCGTTTCCTTCGTCCAAACCAACTAGCAACGGTGGTGGTCGCCAGAGAGAAGCCGGTGGGTCTCCCAATGGTGCGACAGGTCTGCAACGACGGGCCGGGTGGTGATGGAGATCTGGATTGCTTATCGGCGACGGTGGTCCGAGCCTCGACACTGACCACACACCACTACCTTGCCGGTTCTGATGGTGGATTGCTCGCTGGTGGAGAATCGGAGGGCGAATTTGCAGCCGATTTCGGAGTGAGTAGGAGAAGCGGAGGACGTTGGGGAAGGAGGGCAAGGAGCTTGGCGTTGGTGAAGGGGTTGAGGAGGACGGAAGGAGGGCAAGATGCTTGGCGTTGGTGAAGTGGTTGAGGAGGACGGAGGGGCTCTCGTCGAGGATGAGGAGCTTCAGCAACACTTGTCAAGAGAAGCTTTTGGAAGGTTGAGGAAATGAAAATTTTTCCATAGAGAGGTCGAAGAAGGCGCAGTTATGGCGGTGGCGGCGGCGGCGGCGGCGGTGGGAGTTGGGGAGCATTAGCCATGTGAGTTGAGGAGGGAGGTTTTTCTGGGATTTTGGGTACGGAGGACCGCCAGCTCCGACAGGTGCCTCAGAATCGATGGTAATTGGCGACCCCTCCGTCAATTTTGTGCAACATGTGGTGGCGACGTTAGATGCTGGTTGACGACCATCTTCTTCCTGTTTTTGATTTTTGGCCCTTTTTTTTTTTTTTTTTTTCCTTCGAACTGTATTCCAATCAGATGTAGTCGGGCGTACAATGATTCCTTGTAGTCACAACACCTAAATCATTAAAATGAAATTCAAATATTGAGGATTTTTACCCATATAGAGCGTTAAAGAAGCTTATCCCGTTTAGAATTTAGCCAATAATAAAAGCTAAAAAAGTATACACATACAAGATCGTTTTTATAGTGGGACATACTGTAGCCTTACTCATTAGTTGTTAGATTTAGCCTATATTAATTATCAGAGAACACCACTAAATCCTAAGCCTAATCCTGCAATTTCTATAAAAATATCTGGAAACCCAAAAAAATTAATCTATTTTATTCATTATATATGGGGAAAAAACATAAACGATGTACCCAAAAATAAACGTACCCAAAACATAAACGATGTACCCAAAAAAAAAAAAGTTTGAAAGATTGAGAATTTGATAAAACTGCAGAAATTTTATTTCATCTACAAGAGAAAAATGAAAACAAAAAAACTAACTAATGATTTGAAACAAAGGAGAGCCTCAAAGCCAACTTTTTTGGAAGATGGAGAGGGAGAGAGATGAAACTTTTTTTTTATTTTTATTATTATTATTATTATTTTGGTATACATGGATTTCATGCAATCAATTGTAGGTGATGATCATCAGCAAGAACGATCTAACAAACAATCAATCACCAAAGGCATTATTATTCCTCTTCTTCGAGAAGAGAGAAAAAGGAAAAGGAAAAAAGAGAGAAAAAAAATGAAAAAGAAAAGAAAAAAAAAAAGGGAAAAAGAAGAAAAGGGAGAACACAAAAATAACAGTTCTCAATCGCTTCAAAGAGACAGCACCAGTCCTTTTTCTTTTTTCTTTTGTTTTTTTTTTTTTTGGGTCAGGTCCTCGTAATTGGCGGACGACCATTCCTTAGCTTTTTTTCATTCCCCCTTTCTCTTTTTCCATCTTTCTTTTCTCTTTTGCCATCAATCTGTTTTTTCATGTTTTTATTCTTCCAAAACACATCGCTTAATTATGAATTCTCTTTTTAAAGGTTATTCTCAGTCGTATCCTCAAGTTTTGCGTCTATTTCTATTTTATCTTTTCATGATTAAAAACTCTCACTTCTTTATTCTAAACTTTATAATAACTTCATTTAACCTCCTTTGTTTAATCTATCTTAAAAACAAACGAATTATATCGAAATAAATATATTATTTGTAGATTTAACCGTAATGTTTCCCATTATAAATAAACGCTGATAACTATTCAACAAAGAGAAAACTTTGAAGTTGAGTTTTATTATTGGTGTTGAAATTCTTCTGTTCCGAGGAGATAAAATCTATAAAACTAATATCGTTGGAATTTTTTTGATATTAACAGAAACTTTAACAGAAGAAGTTAAATAAGACAAATTCAAAATTTGAAGTAGTAAAGTGAGAGTTTTTCAAAGATCATGACAAATTGAGAAATGATAGAAAATTTGGGGCACAAATTAGAATAATCTTTTTTTTCCCCTAATAAAGATGTAATAAAGAAGTAAAAGTGATTATTCCCTTCGTAGTGTTTAAAGCTCATTCCATTGCTTAGTGCTTTGAAATATATTATATAGTTCCCACAATATTGAGAAGACCAACTTTTGATTATCCAACAAACCCTTTTATCAAAGAGAGAGAAGAGAGAAAAGAGAGAGAGAGGGCCAAAGTTTGCATCACATGCAGTCCACTTTGACACACAAAAGCCAAAATTTCCCTCACTAACAAGAAAGGAACAAAACCCACATCCCATAATATCTTTTACACACTCTCCTAATTCACTCTTCCTCAAACATAATACAAAAGCAAGACATACAAATATATATATATATATATATGTATGTATGTATCTCTATATATCCCACTTCACTTCCTATCCCAACTTCCATATTCTCCTTTCCCATATCCAAATGAACTAGTACTTCTCCTCCTTCCTTAACATATCTTACAAAATTTGACCACTTCTAAAAAAGAAAAAAAAAATACAAGTGTTTGATAAAAAGAATGAGAGGAGGAATTTGCACAGTTCAGCAGGCTCTAACTGCTGAAGCTACAAGCTTAGTGAAACAAGCGGTGGGCCTGGCTAAACGGCGAGGGCATGCCCAAGTTACTCCTCTCCATGTGGCCAGTGCCATGCTTGCAACTTCCACAGGACTTCTCAGGAAGGCCTGTTTGCAATGCCATTCCCACCCTCTCCAGTGCAAGGCATTGGAGCTTTGCTTCAATGTCGCACTAAACCGCCTTCCTGCATCGAGTCCTAGCCCGCTCTTGGCCCCTCATTACCCCAACCCTTCCTTCTCAAACGCCTTGGTTGCAGCCTTCAAGAGAGCTCAGGCTCACCAGCGCCGCGGCTCAATTGAGAACCAGCAGCAGCCTATCTTAGCCCTCAAGATTGAGTTGGAACAGCTGGTCATATCCATCTTAGATGATCCTAGTGTTAGTCGAGTCATGAGAGAGGCCGGTTTCTCTAGCACCCAAGTTAAGATCCGGGTAGAACAGGCTGTTTCTTTGGAGATTTGTTCCCAAACTAGTACTCCCAATAGTCAGTCTAAGGAGAGTAGTGTTAAACCTCTTGGCCTTGTTTCCCATGTGTCTCAACCACTCCCCACCATACCGAATTCCCACCAATTTTCGGTCTCGGTTAGTAAACCGTTCGATCAAATTAGGCATGAGGATGTCAATAATGTGTTGAGTGTGATGCTCAACAAAAGAAAGAACACTGTCATTGTTGGGGAGTGTTTGGCCACGGCTGAGGGTGTAGCGAGGGGAGTGATGGAGATATCTGAGAGAGGAAATACCGCTTCGGTGAATTTCGGGTACTTGCAGTTTATCAGTCTTCCTCTCTTCTCTTTGAGGAATATCTCAAAGGAAGAGGCTGAGCAGAAGCTGATGGAGCTCAGATTCATTGTTAAGAACCATATGGGAAGAGGGGTTGTCTTGTATTTAGGTGATCTCACTTGGGCTTCGGAGTTTTGGTCAAGCACTTGTCCCCAGCAGAGAAGAAGCTCCTACTTCGGTATCGAGCAAATAATCATGGAGATCAAAAGATTGGTCTCTGGAGTTGGGGACAACAATATGGGAAGAGTTTGGCTCATGGGAATCTCAACTTTTCAGACTTACATGAAATGCAAAGCAGGAAATCCTTCCCTTGAGGCAATTTGGGAACTTCACCCTCTAACAATCCCGGTCGGAAGCTTGAGCCTGAGCCTCAAGTTTGAGAGGTAAGAATTTTTTGATGTGATTACTAATTTTGAAAGTTAAACCTTTTGATTTTTTATTTATTATTTTTTTTTCACAATTATTGAGGAATTTTTGAGATTTGGACAATCAATTTCAGCTTTAACTGTTTACTTTATCATCCAAGTTGTTCCTTCTTGTCTTCTTGTTTTTGGGAAAATCATTTTGTTCTCAATATTCTTGTAGTGATTTGGAAGGTGATGTCAGTACCAAGGCATCCAAAGACAATAATATTGCCAACTGTTCATGCAACACCAATTCCAGTACTACTGCAATCTCAAGCATGCCATCATGGCTCCAAAAGTACAGGGATGAGAACAAAAGAAATCAGGTTCGTGTAATCTTCTTTGATTCAAAAACTTTAAGCAGTTTTTGGAATATTATCCTGTTCCCATATACATGTATATATACATGAAAATAGCCAATATTACCATCATCATGTCTGAGATTCTTCTCTCTTTGTCCTCTCTCCAGCAGGAATATTGTCTCACAGTTGGAGACCTTTGCAAGAAATGGAACTCGTTTTGCAGTTCGGGCCAGAAGAATAATCCCCATTTTGCTGAGAAGCCCTTCCAGTTCTCTTCGTTATCATCACCACCCTCAAACTCTTTCTCTTCTCACCATTGCAATAATCTTGGTTTGTTTGATCAATCTCACCACCACAAATCTGCACCAAAAGAGTACCAATTCTGGGTGCTGGAGAACAGTGAGGATGGGTATGAAAGCAATGTGAAGATGTTGATACCGGAGAGAAATATCGAAGAGCCTGCTAAGCCCGAGCTTCTCTCGAACCCCAACTCGAGTCCTAATTCAGCCTCTTCAAGTGAGGTTATGGAAGAAGACCCGGAAGAGCTCAAGAGTTTCAAGGAGATTAATTCGGAGAACTTGAGAATTCTTTGTGATGAGATGGAGAAGAATGTGCCATGGCAGAAAGAGATCATCCCCGAAATCGTGACAACCGTGCTTCAATGCAGGTCGGGGATGAGCCAAAGAAAAGGCGGTCATTCCAAACGCGATAAAGGCCATGAGGAGAAAGATGAAAGCTGTTGGCTCTTCTTTCTTGGTGGCGACTCAACGGGCAAAGAGAAGATTGCGAAAACATTAGCAAAACTCATCTTTGGCTCGCAAAACAACTTTGTCGCCATCGGTCTGAGCAGCTTCTCATCATCTAGCAAGAACAAGAGGGCGAGAGATGAATCGGGTTGCAGCTATGTCCAGAGATTCGGCGAGGCGGTGAACGAGAACCCTCGCAGAGTGTTCTTCATGGAAGATTTGGAGGAAGTGGATTATTGTTCTCAAAATGGTATCAAGCAAGCGATTGATAGTGGAAGGGTGACACTTCCTGGTGGCGAAACTGTTCCGCTCAAGGACGCCATTGTTGTTTTCAGCTGCGAAAGCTTCTTTTCGGTCTCCAGGCCGGCTCGATCTCCGGCCACAAGAACAATGTCAAGCCAAAAATCCGATCATCATCATCATGCAACGATAAAAAAGAAAGATGATGATCATGATATTAATCAAAGACCTGATGACATGAAGGATGACAAAAGACCGGGAGTTTCACTAGATTTGAATATTGCAGTTGATGATGATCATGATGAAGATTCGGATTCCATTAACGTTGGTATTTTGGAATCTGTTGACAGGAGAATTATTTTCAAAGTTCAAGAGTTGTAATGGGAGGGAATTGATCAGTTAACTTTTCTTTATTTTTAGGTTTTTCTTTATTTTTGGGCTTGTTTTTAAATGTTTTAATTTTCCTTTTTCTTTTCTCTAGGTTTTGGTGTAAGGATTTTGTAAGAAGTGCTCTAGAGGGGTATTGGGGGACTTACCAAGAAAAACACACTCTTCACTTTGTATTTTCACGTCATGAATATTTAGATTATGCTGCGAATATATAGCTACATATAATGACTCAAGGACATGTATATGTTATCTTTTCTTTAAGAACTGACTATCAGATCATTCTTTTTTGGTATTTTTAATTGAGTAAAACGTATATCTATACATATATATATACATTTTTTTTAACTTGTATGTATATACATATACATTTAAATTCAAATTTGTGTATGATTATAATTTATAAAAATAAAAATTGTGTGATATGTGTATATGTATTCAATTCAAACACACAGCCAAAAAAAAAAAAAAAAGACCAATGTACACAAAAAAAATTCACGTACACACACATACACACACACACCTACACTTAAAATACAAAAAAAAAAAAAAAAAAAGAAATCTCTTTGTACAATTAACTAGTACCATTAAGAGTGTTCTAAGCTTTTTTGTGGTGTGGTGTCTCTTTTGTATTTTTGACCAATTTTTTAATTGAGCAACCATGTAAGGCCAGAAATTATTGATTTTTTTTTTTTTTCATTATCACCTTTCCAGCCAGAGGACTACTCTATGGATTTTTATTGGTTTAAAGAAATTAAGGGGGGGAAAAAAACTGATCATGGAAACACCCTTGGCTACTTTGTTATCATTGTTATTCGAAGTCAAGCATTAAATATTGCATTGCATATCTTTTGGATTTTATATAATTAAAACCTTGAGTGGTAGTAAGGTATTCATATATACATATATATAATAATATGTATATAGATGCATATTACAGCATTATATAATTAGTTCATTAAATCCAAGAAATATCTATAGTGGTTATACTTTATATCCCACTGCGGACCAAAAAGCGCTACAAGTTTTCTTCTTTTTAAGTAGTAGACTGACTACAATACATACATATGGTCGCCCTTGTGTTCCTTTTTGACTAATTTCTCTTAACGTGCTCTCCTGATAACCTCTCTATATGATCTTTTGCGATTTCCTCACAATTAATATCAGAAAATAAATAAATAAATAAATGTTTTCTAAGCACATAATATGTAGTATTTCAATCTTGGTATATTCTACTTAGACCACTGGTCAACTACTTTTTTTTTTTTTTTTTGACAAATAAAGGCTCACTTTGTTAGAGTATCTATGATATTGGTCCTCGATAATAACATGCCATACGAAGTGGTAGTAGTAGTAGTGGAAGATATTTAGTTAATTGACTACAATTGTTGAAATTTCATGACATAAGGGCGGGGAATTTTTTTTTTTTTTTTCAAATAAAATTTGCCATTCTCTTGCAAATTAATGAAAGCATAGTAAGATATATATATATATATATATATGGGTATATATATAGGATTCATGCGCTAATCGCTTGCATGACAGTAGTGATATATATGGACGTATGTATATATGTTGTTATAAAACAGTAGGTGGAAAGAGAGATTTTAGAAAAAAGCTCTTAGGTTCGAAATATCTTATCATTTTCATTTTTCTTTAATATAAGTAGTAACACTAGGTCTCATATCATTATATATATATATATATGTATGTATATAACTACTGGCGTTCATATATATATATATATATATATTTATATATGTATTTTGTTGTTGAGAGAGTTTGTAAATTGTAAAAACGAACCCAAATGTAGTGGGGTTGTTTCATTTTTACAATTGACCTGTTTGCATGCATGGCCACTTTTCTTTCTGCACCTGCTTGTGCTTTTCTTTTACCTCTTGTAATTAAGAAATCTGATTTTCTTTCTCTTTTCCTAATAATACATGATAATAAGGAGCCTTCCGCGCAAAGAGTGTCTAAGGAGGTTACACCCTAATTCGATATCCTTAACCATTCTGATGTAATTATAAGATGCTCCTTCTCATCATTATTTACGAAACCAAATTATGTAGTATGAGACCCATGTGATCTGAAAAGGGAAAACAGGCATGTGGTCTTCCTGTTGTTTCCAGGGCAATAGTCAAGTAGGTTCACTACTTAACCAAAAGCTACGCTTATATTTGAATATGGAGCATAGTACGCAGAGTATCTATAGATATTTAAAATTTTAATCATTTATGTATTTTGATTGTCTTAATTACACATATTAAGAAGGGGTTAGTTTCAGGATGGTTAATTTGTGGGGGGGGACAACGAATCCAAAATATATAAAATATTTGATTCATTTGTAATCTTATATATTCATCATAGTAAATATCTGTAACGGTTGAAAAAGAGAATATCACTCTCACGTCTAATCCTTGGTTTATGATATAATATTACTATTTGAGCGGTGATTATAAATCCGGTAGTGATGATGATTAATTTTAATTAGATTGACGAAATGGAAAATACATAGCCCTGTTATACGTACATATGGAGAACTTATGAAATGCTTTTAATTATGGGTATCTGTAGAGCGTGACTGATAAATATATAGTCTTCCGACTTGTACATATTGTTCCCTAAAGCTAGTGTAGTCCTTGGTCCATCTACTCTGTCTTTGCATTAAAAGAAAATATAGTATCTTTATAACTATTATTTAGTATTTAAACTTTAAAACGAAATAGAAAGTTCTCGAACTATCAATCTATCCCGGCCTATAATAACCCTTCCATCCAAATCATTGTTTAAAAATGGACAATAATTACAACATGAAGATAATATTTGCGCGAGATCTATGCATTCTGAGAATTTGCAGCTTTGAAAATAAAAATCCAAATTTAATAAAAGGTTTTGAGACCAAAAAATGACCAACCTGATCTATACGTACTTTTAATTTTCATGTAGTAGGTACAACCCATTTTTAACAGCATTTTTTAAACTAAAGGACCGTTGTTGAATGAACTGATAACGCGAGGGTTAATTATGAGACATTTTAAAGTTTAAGGACTAAAACAAGTTGGACATATAATTCATCCTTTTTATTATTTCTGTTAAACTTTTCTCTAATTTTGTACCTCGTCTCGTCATAATTTCATATTCATCATGTGTACGTATACGCGAATATAGTGCTAGGTCATGATTGTCATGTTATTGTTTCTTCTTGTCGTATATGACACTAATATTTTTAAAGCACAGTAGATGGTCCTAGCAAATTTTGGATGCATTTATATACACACACTAAGAGAGTGAGAATCATAAATAGGATGCATGCTATATCTATATCTCTATATATATATATAAGTATATATATATTTATATATGGCATGATATATAGGCATGCATATATAACAAGTTTAACAATTAAGGAAGTAGGATTCAAAACGTAAGAGTTGTGCAAAGGAAGTAGCGCTCTATTTTTTTTTTTCTCCTAAAATAAAGGGGGAAAGAAAGAAAAGAAAAGGAAAAGAGAGAGAGAGAGAGAAAAATCTTCTGGGATAAATATAATATATATATATATATATTTCAGATGCTAGTTCAGCACTTTTATGAACTGGATAGATGGATTTTTGCCTTTTCATTTGATTCGTTCATTTTAATTTAAACCCTACTTCCACAATAGCTTTGAAAAGAAGTTGCCAAGATGATAAAAGAGCTAAAGGAAGATCCAAGTAGAAAACAAAGACAAGCACCTATCTTTAGACCATAAAGACATTTTACCTTTTATAAGGATGAAAGAAATTCCATATCTATCTTTACACAACTCATAAACTCGAAAATTCACCATTAAAGATATTGCTGCAGAAAGGAATTTGAAATTAGTTATATGTATATATAGATACAAAGATGAATAGGAGCTTATTACTATCATTAACCAATATCTGTTCACCTTTCTCCGTTTGGTAGAAATTTTGTCACTATATTAATTCCATGTCATATTTTGATTTATAAATTATATATTCTTTCCTTCACCATGTCATTATATATATTGATGCCACTAGTACCTTATATATTTGAATAGCTTAATATTTCATGGTTATGAATACTTTAGGAATTAAAATGATATATTCTTGTTCAAGGGAAAGGAAAAGGTAAAGATTTATGGCAAAAAGTAGTATATATAGAAAAGAAAATCTAACGACACCAAAGAAAATGGAAAAAGGAAAAAGAAAAAAGAAAAAAGAAAAGTGAAAGCAGCTAGTAAAAGGAAAAAAAAAAAGGATCTATTTCAATTTTGGAAAGCTTGGTCAATTTGAAGATAGCTTAGATATACCTTCCTCTACCTATAAGAAACCAATCTCTATTTCTAACCACGCGCGCTTAAGAAACAAGAAAAATGAAAGGTTCCGGAAAAATATATATATATACATATATAGCGATCCGGCTTTAGTCCTAACTTTTTATACCAATTCTTGTAATGATATGTTGTCATTTATTTATTTGAAGATGTAATATTTTATCTTTAAGTAATATGATATATATTAACTTATAAAAAGATGAACAACTGATCTTATAATACATAGATTGGTATTAAGAAGTTGAGAATAAGAGTTGAGGTGTTTCTATTCACACACCCTAAATCTAGATCTTTTTATATTTAATTAATATGACCATTGTTGCCAACCTCCAAGCCGCTGTTACCATTGCGTCACCGCCGTGCTTCTGGATTGGTTGTAATTTCATTTTCTTGAATTGGTGCTTTGAGTTTTTATGGATTAATCTTGAGTGGTTAGTTGTTTTCTATTCATTTAGCATTATACATGAATGCCGCAATTATAATATTTATAAGCTAGTAGTGAACGCGGACAAACTAAAATTTGTCTTCTCCCTAAGTATACATGCTTATAATATGTAGATATATTGAAATGTACTCGCTCTCTTTTAGCTATTTTATGAAATTTGTCAAAGAATCAAGAAAGAAGAGGATGCAGGTGAAAATATATATATATATATATATATGAACATTTCTTAACTTAGCACATGGGTAGCATTTAACATGCTCTACTGATCGCTGAGTTTTATTTATTTATTTATTTATTAATTATAATAAAAAGGTTATAGAAAAAGAGATTAAAGTTCTCATATAATTCTGAAACCTCGGTGACTTCATGTGATACATGTTATATATTTTCTTGTCATCTATCATGATATACATAATGGAAGCGACTCAAATCCAAATTAATCATAAACGAAGAAGATGAGACGCACACACTTGAAAATTAACTAACTTTATCATAATGCTAACTAACACACTAATTTTTGAATGTAACATGCTAAAGGTACACTGGCGTACTTTCCTGTATAGTGACAGCAGGTAGATATACATAATATATTGTCACACAAACAGTTGTCAATCCCTCTAAGGTAGATGCTAGCATGCGCAGTTATGTGTGTGTGTATGTATATAATATACATGTGTTTGTACATATATAGGTTCCCCAATTGGTATAATTCCCTCAACAAGCTAGAAAAGAGGACTAAAAATGGGTGGGTGGCTAAAGCACTCATGATGAATAATAATAACAATAACAACAACAACAACAATAACAATAATATAAGACCCCAGCTAATTAAAACCTTAATAATAACAATTATAGTAATAAAACCCCAGCTAAAACCTTAATAATAACAATTATAGTAATAAAACCCAAGCTAAAATCTTTCTCAACCATCCTAATTAGTAAAGACAAAAATTTACCAAAGAATATAATAACCTTTATGTACATAATAAAGCCCCTAAAATAAATCCAAAACATGTTTGGTCGACTGTTATGTTTTATACGTATAGCTTATTTTTCTTTAGAGAATACAACATGACTATTGTATGATATGAGATTGAATATTAAATTGGTCGATTACGGCTCCGTTTAGGGACACATTTGGATACGGTGTTTTAGAGGTTGGAAATGATTTGAGTTTTGAAAATTGCGTTGGGTGAAAATAAACTATTTGGAGTGAAAAAGTATAAATTTAAAATATGTTCGGTAAAAAATTAACAATATGAATGTTGTTTCGTTTCTTTTAAAATTCTATGTAATTTGGGGGGCAAAAAAAATCTCATTCCAACTTAAAATGATGAAGTTATTAACTTTTAAAATTTGAGTTTTTGCAAAATACTTTGAAAAGTGAATAGTAAAATTGAAAGAAAATGACAAAAAAAACTTTTGAAAACTATATTTCCAACGGTGTCCCTAAGCAAGACCTAATATTTTTTATTTTATATATTCAGCAAATATAATTTATATATATATATATATATATATATATAACATCGCGGGTATAAAAAATAAAAAGATCTACCAATAGGATATAAGTTAGAAACCATATTCTTACTCAAATTTTACCCAAGCGCGACCATTATTACTTTAGCGTAACTATTACATAAATACACTGTAAATTTTTTTTCCTTTACATCGAAAGATATTGAAATAGAATCTTGTAATTTTAGTTGTTACTAAGGAGTTACTCTCAAATGTAATTTAAGTGAAGTTTATATTATATGCATGAATAGATTGTTTACGTAATTTGAACTTCATGATAATCTACATGTCTATTCATATCGAAAGTATCATCTAAATAACGCCTCAACCGGGCTACTATTATAACACAAGTTAAAATTTTAATATTTAGATTCTAATTAATATATTTCAATATCAAGGTCTTTTGTGACAAAACAAAACAGAAAACACGTAATAATAATTTCTCACTATTACTATAATTATGATATATATTGATCATTATTCGTGGCAAAATCAAATAATGTAGAACGGATAAAAGCACTAATTTCCTGGATTAGTACAAGTGAAATAGAATTCAGACAACTTAATTGTGCGTAGCAAAAGTTTATAATAGGATATAAAAGAATTTTTATATGAAAAAGGACTTTACTTTTATACTGTCAGGAAAATCTTATATAATTTTATTTATAGATCTAATAATATATATTCAGAAAAATGTACAATCAATGAGATATCTTGTCCGTCAAAAATTAATACCTTATTCACACATGGCGGCCTTTGTCACATGAAGACAAGACCTCGAGCTTCGTTCCCATTATAGAGAGTAAATGATATCAAGGACTTCAATATTAATGCCAATGAAAAGGTCGTAGAGTGGTGAATAATATGATTACATGAAATTAACTTTCACTTGAAAACCTTATACTGGGCTGCAGATTCTCAGGTTAATCTATATGTATGTATATATACACATACTCCTATATATATATATATATATTATATTTATTTATTTATATTGTGACATATGTTAGCTCTAGCTCTGCGCAGGTTTTAATAGGGCCTAAGAATTAAAGGCCTTCGGCTACACACCCTATTCGTTGTTTGAAATCGTTGCATGCATATGCTTTCCATTTTATTATAATGTTATTCTGAAATTGAAATGCAAATCATGTGTATTTTTTAATGTCTAGCGATTTTGAGATTCAATTGTTTTAAAATTAAATTAAAGATCAATATTTTTGAAATTATTGTGTGACTTTTTGTGAGTGCTTTTTAGTTTCGGCTATTGTTTTACTTTATGTGATCATACATGTGTGTACACTTTTGCTAGAAAATAATGTCTTTCATCTTATTATGTTCCTATACATATAGGGCTGATATGATTGGGGTTATATGATTATATAATATATTAATAGATATGATTGGATATGGAATGTTTTTCACTCTTTTTTTTTTAATGTTTTCTCTTTAATATATCGAAACTGATTTTATATATATTTAGGATAACATTCTTTATGGTAATGAAAAGCAACTCATAATTTTTTTTTCCCCATAGGAAAGGCACTAATATTTACCGTAATGATGGCAAACCAAACCAAAATTTGACTTTAGTGATTGTCTCGAGGGGGAAAAAAAAAGAGTTTTTAGTGACATACACGATTTGCGTACATATACAAATATATAAATACATATACATCTAATTCGTTAAAAAAAATACATATACATCTAATTAAGTGTATCTATTGTGGGGATTTTTTTCCCATTAATTATCCTTAAAAGCTCCATTGATCGTAATATTTTTTGTATCTCAATCTTGTTCTAAGAAAAAGTGTTTTGTTTACTATGATGAACTGTTTGTTACATCAATAACTGTATCTATTAAAAAAAACTCCATTTTCAGAGTTTTCTTTTTCTTTTTAATAATCCTTACTTAGGTGAATTAATAGTGTGCTCCCTTCAACTTTTAAACTAAGGACTACCTTAGTAACCTAACTAGTACTAGGTTTAGTGACAGAACCAGAATTTATTATTAGGGTGCCAAAATTTTTTTTAATCAAGATTATACTAACATAACATATATATATGTAACATTTTTTGTTTATTAAATCATGACATATTGACATATGAAAATTTAAGTACTATATCTAAATAGACATATATCACAGTAGTTATATGCAATTAGAAATAAAAGTAATACAATAAAGAATTGAAATTGAAGTGTTAATAATAATATCTTTATAATATATTTTCTCAATAAAATAGCAGACTATGTTAAATTCATATATCTCAAAATATCATTTTCTTTTCTTAAATATAAGTTATGATCGATGATCTTTCATAAATGGAAACTCATCTATAATCGATTCACTAATAAATCTCGCAGCAATTTCCTTATCAATGTAGACAATCAAGCAGTCATTCAAAAAATTATCTTCCATCTTGTTTCAGAGTTTTGCTTGATTATTTTCATGACTGAAAATGCTCGTTCCGAAGTTGCTGTTGATACTGGAAAAGTAAGAACAAGCCTAATCAATATGTCAATAAAGGATAAATAGCTGATTTCCTGTTTTCACCAAGCCTTGACACAATTCATGAATGCTAGATAATTTCTGCAATTCAGGATGATTTGGAATGTCGAGCTCAAAATGTTGAAGTTCTATTCTTAGACGTACTACTTCCTGCTCTGCAAAATCATTAGGATAGAACTTCTCTGCCAGTTTGCAAATATCATCAATCTTGAACAACTTAAATATCCATCTCTAGCTAGATCTAAAGCAGTGCTAAGAACAAGCAACTCTCCTGTATGTTCATTGAACCTGCAATTTAATTCTTGCAACTGATAATCAATTGTATCAATAAATATATCAACTCGATAATAATGCTCTACACTAATCTCATCTTGTTGATTTCTAGATCTACTGCGCCTTGCAACATATTGAGCATCGATATCCGGGATAACAATTTGATGTTGCTTACAAAATGATTTAACCTTCACAAAGAAAGCATCCCAACCGGAATCTCGAAAATTCTTAAGTAGCCTTTTTAATCTTGAAACAAGATGCATGGCATTCAAAATATCTTGTGAATGGCGTTGTAAGGCTACACAAAGAATACCAGTCATTTCCGTAATTTCTTTCATCAGATGCAAAATGAAAACAAACTCAAAAAATAATAATTGACTGTAAGCAAAATCCGCATCTCCACGACAAAGTAAATTTTCAAATTTGTTTGGGAATGGTGGAATGGGAAATTGAAGAGTTGGCTTACTTTGAAAGCTTTTAGTTTATGTTGGACAAAATATTATTTAGTATAATGAGTCAATTTTTTAAAATACTAAACTATTAAAATATGTTAATAATTCAGATTTAGATTTTAGGTCAAGTCACTAAGTCCACTAATGTTTATGGATTTAATAAAACTGTTTTATTTTTTAAAATCCAAATTGTTTGTCCAATAAAATATAGAAAACTTTAATTTAAGAGAATCAAGACTAATTTATATTTTTTTTTAAAAGTTAACGGGGCCATGCCTCCCAGCCCCGTCCCTCCGTCATGGTTATAATCATTTGCTTTGATGGTATATATAGGATTTTTTTTGTCTTCATATTAATAATTTAACTTTTTGTATTTATCCATTTAATTTTCTTTGGCTTTGCAAGATTTGAATTAATGTCCTTTTCACCTCCACTTACAATTTGAATAAAGAGGGTCATACATATTGTAACGAAAGGGATGGGAGATAAACGACACTTTTCTTTTCACTAAGACATTCTTCTTGTTGTTTTCGTTATTCTAATGTGTGTGTATATATATATATATATATATATATACACTCTTCTGTATGGCATCCATATAAAATGACAGTTATAATTTTTTTTGCATTATTATAACAACTAATCGATTCTAATGAAACATTTTTTGTGATAATTGTTTTTAAGTTATATGCAAGAATATTATAAATTTGACACTTTCTTATATTAATAACCATCGTAACATTAACAATGATAATTTTTTCATTTTATAACATTAAAAATATCAACTTTAATATTAAAGTGAATAAAATTATATAGAAGTCTCAAATTATGACTCTCCAACCTAATTTTTTCCTTGTTTCTTTACACTAATTATTTCAAACAGTTCATAGTATAAAATTCTAAATGTACAGATTACATGTAAATCAATAAGTAGTTATAAGATATAAAATAAAATATTACATCTGTTGTTCATGTCCAGCTGTAGAAAATAAGAGCATTCCTGTACAAGTATATATAAATTTCAAATAATAACTAAATTTTTATTTTCATTTCAACAACCTATTATTGGAGTGCACATATCCAAATGCTCCTAAAGGTTCTTTGATTACAAAGAAGATATGGGGCTGATCTAGCCGTCATCGATGGACATATGATCTTAGAAAATATGATCTAGAAATGATTACAATTTGGATAAAAGGCAATGAAAAAGAGACATATTTACACAAAAGTATATGGACCCCCCAAATTGTATTCTTTTTAGGTTTCATTAATGGTATTTCTAAATCATTACAAAAACAAAAAGATTAAAAAAAAAAAGTAATCAAATCAATATATTCAAACTTTTTAAAGGCAATGCATCTTTTCTATTTAATTGCAACTCTGTCTCATGGAAGCCTACTACTAAATTCCACACCTCAAACTTTTCATTCATTGAGAGAGAGAGAGAGAAGCTGTGGAATTTATCAAAAGATGACAAGCAGACAAAGTTTCAACAGGTTTAGCTTTTGCAGTCTTTATAGAAAGAGAGAAATAAGGTAACGGCTGTTTACCACAGGGGCATCATCCAACTTTTAAAAGCTCATCTTTTATGTTGGAAAGAAAATTTTTGCATGAAAGTATGGGAAAATTCTAGCTCAGATCCCCAAAACTCTGAAAATATATAATCAGTCTATAATTGAAATATCCTCTCTCTCTTAAGCTTTTTGGTTCTTAATTTGATCATGAACTTCACATATGATTTCTCCGCTCTCTCCTCTCCTCTCTCTCTCCTCTCTCCCCAAGCCCCTTCTTTGCATTAAATAAAATTATTGGAGAGAGAAAGAGAGAGAATGGGCCTTTGTTTTGTGGGTTGTTAAGTAAAAAAATAAAAAACAAAAAACAAAAAAATAAAGTGGTTTTGTAGATGACCAGTCAAAAAGAAAAGGGTTGGATGGCATCAAAGTTAAGTAGAATGTGTGATGATTTTTTTTTTTTTTAATTTTATCCTTTACATGTTATGATGTTGCTTTTAATGATTGTTTGGTCATTTTCTTTTTCCTTTAAAGAATTTTTTTCCCTTTCTATAGAGAGAATAAGAGATTCTGCCTTGTGCACAGTGCACAGTGCAGTGCAGCAGGTCATTGACCGACTCAAATCAAACTTCCCAAACACTAACAAGAAAGTAGAAAATCAAGATGTATTCTATATGAAGAAGGGACTCAATTTGGTCGTGGATATTTGGCAAATACAACTTAACTAACCAATATCTCACTTCTTGAAGTTTAACTTGACATCTTTCTTTGGAATTGAAAGTCCTAGTACCTACTAACTGAAAGGAATAAAAACAAGAAGAAAATATTCAAACTAGTGCACACCAGATTTGTTAGTGCTTGAAGCCAAGCATATATTTCAGTGGAGGCGTGTATCAATTTTTATTTTTTAAATAAATAACATCAAAATATAAAAACTATATGGTAAATTTTAATAGAGTTATATGATAATTTTTATTTTTTGGTGGGGCAAAACAGCAAGACCATAAAATTTTGAGGTAGAATTACCAAAAAAAAAAAAAAAAAAACTTCAGTCATCCATGTACAAGTCCGCCACTGCATGTAAGATTTATGTCACTTTCAGCAGCTGCAGATTTTACTATGACAGAAAAAAAGGTTGATCTACGTGCTAACTCTATATCAGGACAATAATTAGATTCCACACACAATAAACAATCTTTGTGTCAATTGAAATTTCCATAACTATCACGTAAATGACTTGCACACCGGTAGAGAAACCATAATTATACAATTTAATTTTTCTCTTTACTTATCGTGTTCGTCTTGAAGCTAGGTTTTCTGATCAAGGAATGTCAGGGAAAACAAACCCAGTAAATCAAAGTCTATTACGTGTACATATTTAACCCAATTTATATACATATGTGTGTGTGTATAAATATATATATATATATAAAGTGCGTGGCTCAAACATAACAGCTCTTATATTCAATGACGAAATCATTACTGAAGCAGAATACTTTGTTCCCACAAACGGTCACCATACTTTTTAACATAAAGTTGTAGCATTATAATACAACTCCAAAGTTGAATACTCATCAACTATAGTTGGAATGAGCAGGGAATCTAAACGACCAAAAAGAAGAAGAAAAAAGATAAAGATAATGCAGAACTGGAAAAAAAAAAAACAAAAACAAAAATATATATATTTATAGTGTTCTATACAAGAACCACTTCCCTAGTATACTCTTAATATTAAGAAATGATGTCACATACAATCTATATGTATATATGTATATATATTATGTAACATGCATACGATTATGATGCACCTAATCTAACTGATCTCAGTCCAAGACAGCATGAAATCTGGGACAATTGCAAGAGTCCAAGAACTATCGAAGTAGAAAATGAAGACTGTTTTTATTCCTCAACAATAAAATGAATGATGGAAAACACATCCGTACACCTTAGAAGGAGAACCATTGTTGGCACAAACATTATTATTTTCAGAAATGACAACCTCACATGGTTCGATCGTTCCCAAAACCCATCATTGCATGAGTCGCCAGCATTGAACCTCTGCGAGTGATTTCGATAATTCGCCCAATAAGCGGCAACTTTACTGTTTCCTTGTTCCAAACAGGCTTCTTGTCCCACCTACATTTCTTTCATGTTAGAATCTCGACGTTATTGACATATGT
Organism: Ficus hispida; assembly: GCA_025413025.1. Taxonomy (NCBI): domain Eukaryota; kingdom Viridiplantae; phylum Streptophyta; class Magnoliopsida; order Rosales; family Moraceae; genus Ficus; species Ficus hispida. The sequence continues at coordinate 3,889,455 of CM046364.1, read as the reverse complement.
AGTAGGATGTAAGTGTTGAGTAAGACTATGGCATATCCCATTTCTTGGGAATGATCATGCATCATGCTTTTCAGCCGTTGGATGAGGTTTAACGACGGCTTCATTTATCAAAATCTACAATTTCCTTCATTTTAATGCCCAAAACTCAAGTCTTGTTTAAAGAAAACACACGCACACGCACGAAAAATCAGCTATAGAATGCGATGTTGAAGTTCAGCAAGAGTATTCTATTGAAGGAAAAAAGATATAGTATAATTACCGGGGGCATAACTACAATTTAGGTTTTTCGCGTTTTCACCCCACTTTTTTTCATGAACTGGTAAGTTGTCCTATGTACTTTTTATGTATTTTAAAAACTTACCCCATAAATTTAAAAATGTGTTGTAGAGTATCCCAAATCAATTACGATTGTTAAAATTCTGACAGAACCGTACATGTAGCATGATGTATTTCATCATTATCTGAAACTCCATTTTATGTCTTTCAAACAAGTTCATGTGATATGAATGGGGACATTTTTGTCAAAATGCCAATAGTCGTCATTGGTTTTAGATACTTTGCAACAATTTATTGAATTCAAGAGTTATTTTGTAAAATTAAGAATTCTATACTCCTTGAACTTAAGAGTCACTCTTATTTTATCTTATAAGCTTTAAAAAGTCCCACTTTACCCCTAAATTTCAAATTTAACCCCACTTTACCCAGTTAAAAGCATATTGGAAGGGGGGAAAAAAGGAGGAGTTAAGTGTAGTCATGTGATATTTTTCTTCTGTTTTAAATAGAAATCCTATCATTCCTTTATTTTTCTATATATATGTTTTTAACTGAAATCAAAGAGGGGTAAATTCAAAGTTTAGGGGTAAAGTGAGAGTTTTTAAATTTTAGGTGATAAATTAGAGTGATCATAAAGTTCAGAGGGCACAAATAAAAATAAGTTGAGAAGACTGCCTACAAAATTTCAAATTCACAGAAAGCTCAGAAGGCAAAAGGATCAAAAATTGTTTGTAGTTTTACTACTCGCGCAAAGGCGTAGTAAAATTCAGTTAAGAGCATATATCAATCTTCATGGCGAACTAATTTTCCGTCGACAACATATAATTTGATGAGGGGATATCACATCTATGTTTTTCCCCATTAATTTGTAGTTCAGCTTGTTATCAATCTGTGTCTGGTTCGAAAATGCAGGGATTCATATCTCAATGCAAATCTTAGAACAAATCAACAAAAAAAAAAAAAAAGTAGAAATGGTAATAGTATCAGAAATTAAATATGAACCTCCGTCTTTCCTGGTGAAGTCAACTTTTCTTTGATGCTGTATTCCACAATTCTTGATTCACTAAAGACCTGAGAGCTCAGGAGAAATGAAAATTAAAATTGAAAAAAAAAAAAAAAAAAAAAAAAAAGGGGCAACTAGTAATAAAATAACAAAGAATTAATGAGAGCTGAAATCAATTAGTCATTTTCCTGTCCTTTTCTCATAGATTACAGATTTCAATTCTCAAGCTTGAGTTAAATAAAAATCTGTTCGAAAATGAATTAAAAAAAAACAAATAAGACGTTCAAGAAAGGTTGCTTTTTTTTCCCCCTTATTAAATGATTATATGAAGATGAGCGAGTCATTAGTCCTCATAGAACAGAACCTTGGAAAATGAATAAAATGCCGACTTGATCTGCTTCAACCTGCGAAAACGACATTAGAAATCATGAGGCAAAATTGAACAACTTTTAGCCTGACAAAGTAAATCAGGTAAACATATAAAAAGAAGCAGCATATAGAAGAGATTTAATTATTTACTCAAATAATGACTCAGATGACACCATCCCGAATAAGGTAAGGACTCATATGACACCATCACATCCTAGAGCATCTTCCTTTTTATTTTTTCTTTTTGTTTTTTAACTCTAGAAAAGATATCAATAGTGTCCTCACGTCCCCACCCAATATCACTTGTAGAATCTACCGAAATCATAGATGGAATGAAAAGAGGACTAGTCCACTCGCTTTATCTACCATCCCTAAAGGTCCATGCACCTTAAGCACACATCCTTTCTATTTTACAGGCCTAACTTTGGACTTAAAAAATCAAATCTCTGAGAGAGACATGAAACGATAGTCTCTCACCGCTATACCATGACCAGCTGTGGTACATCGAAGAGCAACTCAATCAAAACAGTTTGTCAAATGTACTAAAAAGGCGTTCCTCTCATCGAATGAGACACAATGCCCTCCACTTAGCTTCGAAGTTAATGCATGAAACTCAGATGCACTGGTCTGATAAACGACGTCTTTTTCTCTATTAATTTAGAAACAGTACTTTTGATGGACAAAGAAATATCATGTACACCTTTCTCGTCTAACATCATTTATACGGTTCTTCCATCTAACGTTGCTTCTAAGGAAAGAAACAAACGAAACCTAAAATGATAACGATTTGAAATGCAAAGGAATGCTTGAATGCATGAGTACAAGGAAAGAGATTCTTATTAATTTCTGTACGCACATAACCGTGCGCGCACATAAGTGGGTACTCAAACGAAGCATCAGGAGCATAGATTTCGAAGTCACGAGGTGTTGCATCGGTTGCATATCTTAAACATGGAAACCACCTTCTCTTGAGAATTTTGCATGGGATCAGGCTGTGGCTAAAATCCAATCATTACCCCGGTAAGCGGCGTTAGTTGGGGAAAACAGATGAAATGTTCTTATAGTACAGTTAATTTATCGATTCTCCTAAAAGCTTAAACAAAACAAAAAGAAAGTCGGTATTATATTGATACTTATGCTCAATTTCATGCCTTTCGCGTGTAGAAGTGGAATGTGAGCTACATGCTTGACTCTAATTTCAAAAATTTTGATGTGAATCCCTAAAATTTCTTAAAAATTTCTGATGCACCCTCATTTTGTAAGAAAAATTATAACTGTGGCACACCTCAATTATTTAAATATATAACTTCGTCTATGTTTCTTTTTCTTTTTCATTTTCTTTTTTTTCATTGTATGCTTATCAGATTTTTTTTTTTTTTTTTTGGATAGCAGACATGCAAGTTAAGGATGCGAGGGATTATATCATCGGAAAGACGCCTTCTTGAAATGAATATGCAGATTCTATCGCTGCATCTGCACCCTTGTTCACCCATTATTTCAGCTTCCTTGCCTTCAAAACAAATTAAGACCCCAGACATATCAAATAAAATGACAATTAGAAGAACTCATCCAAAATTTGGCAAGAAAAAAAGTAGCCAAAAATGAACAAAATGAAATTGTACCCATTGCGTTCTGAAAAGACAATGTCCAAATTCAAACGAATTGAATGTGATATGATTGGAAATTATGGAAAGAATAAAGTTAGAAACTTGAGAAGCTGTGTAAAGGAAAGAAGAAGAAGAAGAAGAAGAAGAAGAATGAGTAGAGCAAAATGGGAAACGTACGGAAAGCTAGAAGGGAAAGAGAAGAGTAAATGGGTTTTTTTTTTTTTTTTTTTTTTTTGTTTGTTTGGGGGGGTGGGTGGTGTGCGTTGTGTGTGTTTAACGTGGCCATTGCTTGTCCGTTTGTTTCCTTTTCATGGTTCCTGTGGTGTGAATGTTAACCCCCAACGGTATGCTATTTTGTCGGGTTTTTTTTTTTTTTTTTTTTTGTAATTTGTTTTTGTAAAAAAATGAGAAGGTAGTATGTGTGTGTGTGTGTGTTATGCACACACAAAGATGCTGTATTTTTTTTTTTTTTCTTTTCATGTTACTGACGTTGATATTATAAATTTATGGGGCATTTAGATCTCCTATTTAATTAGACTAATTTTACATTACAATACAATATTAATTTAGTTGTTGATATTTTGCATTTGAATGCACAACTCTGTGAACAAACCTCAAGACAAACACTAATACACAACATTTTTAACGCACATATTTATTTTTTCATGCATTCAAATGTATTGTAGTGTTGATATGAAACAATATTCCATTGGAATATATGGAGTCACATGTAAAAATATGACATCCAAACATAAACATTATGTTTGAATCAAATTCAAAATATAAAATGTGACCCACAAACGAGCCATTAATGCCTCTATGTCTCTATAATGTAAAAACCCACAATCGGTGGTTTTTTTATTTTATTTTATTTTTATCGTTTTTTAACATATTGTGAGGAGGACAAAATCACCTCTTTTCAAATAATATCATAATAGTGTATATAGATATATATATATATATATATATATATTTTGGAAGAAAATGATCGATGAGTTTGTAATTTTACGCGATTAGTTAATGATTGATCGTAAATTTCAATTCACATGAACTAAAATTTGATTGTTATTTAATTAGTTGATCTCCTAATTTACGTAGTCGTTCACTTATATATCATTTAAAAAAAACAAACAAACATACAAACTATATTTTTTATTTAACAGAATTTTAGGCATTTAGCAAAACAATTCTTCAAAAGACACCATTTTTCTTTTTTTTTTTTTTTTTTTGGCTATTAAACTGTCAAATTTTTATCTAGCCTTCTGACCTTTGCATGATGTGATTTCGACCTGCATTATAGTTAAAAACATGTTACTAGTGAAAAAAAAATCCTTCTGATAGAAATCTCTGCTTCTAAAAATTGCTTATTTATATGATCATTTTAATTTCACACCTAACTCCATGACAAACTACAAAGTTTGAATCCCAACCCTCAACTTAAACACACACAAAAAAAAACTGACTAGTCCTCGTTTTCGTTCTTGGTATCGTCATTGACATTTTCAATCAAATAATGTTTTATTTACAACTTTTTGTTTAAAAATATTATATACGTATTGTTTTACTAACATTACTTCCCAAAGACAGTAACTATTATGAGTATCAGTGCTTAGCAAGAACAGCATTCAAAGAAATCTATACTAGTAAAATTACTTGGACTCTTCAAAAAAAATTTTAATCAACTCATTTTCACACAGCGGACCATACAGATCATTCAGTGTGGAAAAAAAAAAGGTCTCCTTTTGCTAATTTAACTTTGTAAGATTGTGCTTTTGACAAACTTCTTACCAGAGGTCAAATTTTAACAATCCAACAAAAATAAAGTATCCCATGATCAACTAACAATCTTTTTCTATAACTTTATGCTAATAAAAGCTAAAACATGCGATAGAGTAAAAACCCAGAACTGCGAAATTGACTAAAGACTTTTTTCTCCAGCATCAAAACCTCTAAAATATGAAGGCGAATTCCAGTTGCACTGAAAAAAAATAAAAAAAAAAAAGCCCAAGAGAATAACAGTGATACAAATCAGTGTATGGGGTTTTCCTATACAATCAACCCTTCCTCTTCACTCCTCTTTTCATTTCCGACTTCAAATTTAAAACCCGCCAGCTCTTGTACAATAGAACATGGCAGTTTCGTGCCGAAGCGAGACTAATAAAACTCTATTACTCAGCTATAGAAGTGTCCAAACAAAAGGGGAAAATAAGTGCAAAAACTGTATTCAAATAGAAAGTGCACGGCCAAGGTTCACTTACTTTTATTAATACAAATTTACACTAGATACAAAACCACACAATAGAGGGAGGAACTGGCAAAACATTCGGTGAAAGAACATGCAGCTTTAGTTGGTTAGCAACAAGCGATCACTAACCTATATTTACCTTTCGCACATCCTTCACAGCAAGTACCAATATGTCCACCTGAATCAGATGGGCACATGGCTAAAATCAGCACCGAGGAATGATCCACAAACTCACAGTGGCGTCGAAAAAGAAAGATGAAGAGCATACCATCCAACAAGGTGAATGCTCATCATCCTGACCTCCATCTACCTCTTCGGTTCATTCAAGTTCTTTCCCTCAAAGAACTCACCCAACATACGTTCAAGATCCTCCGCAGAGTATCTTATGTACTTCTGGGGGTTCTTCCCATTCTCAACCAAAGGCCTAAAAACCAGTGAAAAATATATATATCCATTTTAGTCAATTTGACTATAATTTTAGTAAATTAAATCAGTTGTTAAATTAACCACTTAATATTAATTTCCATTGATTAGTTTTTTATTAGCATAAACAATATATGGTAGAAGATGGTTCCATCTCATAAGTTCAACACAAACACATATTGGCATGTGTAAGTGTAACAAAGTCGGTAGAAATACTTGTTTTCCATAGAAAACGTACCCGAAGCGTTTAACAAAGGACCGATAGGCGGGCAACAGGACTTCGGCTACTGCAAGCCTCAGTGACTCACGCAGCTCAGTGTCAGGAACCGTCCATTGAGATTGTTTTTGATGAAGTTCCTCAAATTGCACATTGAATATCTTGAACCTGACAAATGGATAGCAATCATCCAGCTAAGTTGAAAGAATCATGAAAAAAGAAAAAGGAAAATAAAACGTGTTCACAAATGAGAAAGCATTAAAACACGGAGTATAGTTCGCTTGTCATATTAGACCTGTCTTTAACCAATGCTCTTGAGACTCCGCTACTATTTCCACTATCACCACCTACTGTACTTCCCCCAGATGAGGCCAGACCTTGAATGGAGAGACATTGCAGAATCTGCAAAGAAAAAAGCAGAAAATAACTTGCTCAAAAAAAAATTATACTTCTGAAACGTTTTTCTTCTTAATCACTGCCACCTAGCACTAGAAACCGCCTGTAAGTGAAAAGACACCAATTTTTCTATATAGAAATGCTAAAGACAAAAAATTCTAAAATAAATAAATTAGTTGATCAAAGTTTTAAAAAGGAAAAAAAAGAAACATACGCAGCATCCAAAGGAGAAGCCGTATCACACAGCAATAAACTGAATGTGAAAAAAAAAACAAAAACAAAAAGGGAAAGGGAGAAAACATGGACCAAAATGATAACAAAGGTAGGAGTAGCTAAGACTCGTAATATTATTGGATATCCGCAGAGATGACAGATTTGTATACTCGAGTGCCTAAGTAACAAGAATATAGACCAAAAATAAAATAAATATGAAATTACAGGGGAAGCTTAATCGTACAAAAACAAGTTAGTTGGTTGCAAGCATAGCCTAACCGTAATTCCACTAACTCCACCAAAAAGTGTAGAGTTCAAATCCCCTCACCCCCAATTTAAAAATTAAAAAACAAAAACAGAAACAAAAAAAACAAAAAAACAAAACCGAGTTAGTTGAAAAGGATTGCTTAAAGCCAACTATATATAATCTGGCCCCTAATAGCACACAGTCCAGGTGATAATGCTTTCGTCTTACGTCCTTTAAGTCCAAGTTCATAGCTCGGCATAGAAAATAAAGAACCAAATAAATCATGTGGAATAAAAGGTTTAGTCAACTTGAGTTAATCATAGCTATCTAGGAGCAATATTTGCATCCATGCCAGAGAACAATACATACGGATGTACAGCAATAACTGTTATGTGTTTGCGTATCTAGTGTATCTGAGAGAATAGAAAGAGAACACATCTTAGACACATACATCAAAAGTGATGCAACCATGCATTTGTGAGAGTTCAATTCATAATTGCTCGCCTCGGTGTGAAAAAGTTTCCAGTGTAGCACGTGGCAGGAAGTGACCCAAGTTACATTAAAAAATACAAAATATAGAAAAATGATGCACAAACCCTTTACTTATAAAGAGTTAACACAAAAAGAAAAAAGACAATGTCGAAAGAACTGCACCTTTCCCCAAGCAAGTCTTTTGTATTGGTTTGCATGCTGCTGCACAATCCTCCGGTGTCTTTGCACCCAATCATCTCCTAACAAATCCTTGGCCTCAGATCTGAAAAAAAAACAGTAAGAAGAAAAACTATGGAAAACGAGCTCACAAAATCTTAATAAAGACACCTGAAAATAATCCTTTGAGACAAACCTGCGCACAGATCTGACCATGTAGTGGATGTTGTTCATAAGAAATAGGTGAGTTAAAGCAGGATCCTTATACTGTTTGGACTTTCCATCCAAATTGTTCTGTAGAGCCTGCATTATCCGCATCGTTACTGAGGCTAACTGCGAACTAGATTCACCTTCACTTTCAAATTCTTGGAAAAGTTGCCGTAAGGTCGATTGGTAACTGCAAATAGCAATTCAGGTCAAACATGTGGACATGTAATTTCACATTAAGCGACAGAAAAACACAAGGAAAGGAAAGCTAGGATAGAATAATTAACAATAGGCAAGCTAATTCTTATTGTAGAATACAGATTAACCAAATACACAGGATCAAAACATGATGTCATGCTCACGCCCATAAAATATTTTCAACAAGTAATTCTTTGATAATTCCCTTGTATGTTCCCTAACCCACCTTTGATTCAAGGAAAAAAAATGAACACTCTAGGTGGTAAGAAGTTAAATTTCCAATAAAAGAAATGAAAAGCTAGAATCGTGACACAAGGGGCAGTAAGAAGTTAAATTGAGTGATAACTACAATTATTTCAGGAAAAGTAAACCAGATCAAACACGTTCCATGTTGGAAAAACATCAAAAGAGAATGAAAGATTTTGGTATAGAAATCCAAGGTAGCTTTTATAAATGGAGAATTCAAAAATAGCACATATAGACTGGACTGCTTTTGAATAAAAAAGAATAGGAGACTAAAGGCATGGCCAGCTGAACTTACTCAAACAGAAACTTCACATAGTTGATCACATAGCTTGTCAAGGGATGGACAGTTCCATCTAATACAGCAGTTTTGGTTGCATCCTTTTCAACTGCTTCCTCGAAATCACCAAATGTCTCTTGAGCTGTCTGAGCAAGTCGTTTCGTCAGACTTGATGCTGATTCTCTAATTTCGGCACAAGTTTTTCCTTTGAAAATCGCTTCAATCTGCATGATATCAGACAAGCTAATAAACAAACCCATCATACCATTCAAGCATAGCCCTGGCTTTACAAAACATGCACGTGCAAACAAGGGAAAGCAATGTTGTTGAGGTAATAGGGGAACCGTCCATCCAAGATTATTGCCCAGGTAAAGTTGAATTTTTTTTCCCCCGTAACTTGCATTAGAACCTCAGAACAAACGGAATAGCGTTGGTGTTTTAGAACACATTAGCATTCTTACCTCAGAGTGAATCTCCCGCATTATTTCATACATGTCTAAAAGTACAAACAACTTTTCAGGAGATCTCTTGCTTCTGGCAATTGCCTCCCCGAAACTAAGCAGCACTGTGACACTACTTGCGGTGACTTCAGAAAAACATTGGTCACCGAGAGAATCAAAGCCATCAAATAGTTGATCACAAACTTTCCTCTCCGCAGCAAATAGCAATTTGACCTGACAAAGAATTATTGGACTTTAAGGGAAAAAAGTGAAACAAAAAACCAAACTTTAGAATTCAATCAAAATCTTGAAGTCCTACAGCAATGCGCATGAAGTGAATCCAGTTCCCAATTTTGGCCTCCAAAACCTCCCACTGCATCTTCTGAACGTCATCTTTGCTAAGTTTTTCAACTCCCAACTTGCGAAGGCTTTCTTCCAAAACTGAAGAACGGGTATCCCTGAGGAGAATGAAAGATTAATAACTTGTGCCATCTCTTGATACTCAACAATTGCATTGAAAGACGCGAACACATGAACAGCTATCATGATACAATGAGTAGATGGTGTACAATACCACCCTACACAAACTACGACAAAAGAGTCTAACAATATTCAATCTACAAGTTGACTAGCAACCTTCACTATTACTGATTGCTGAAACGTGGCCAAAACTACTTTGTTTGGCGTTCAAGTTCAGGTCCAACTAAACCGTACTTTTTCATCTCAATTTTTGTCTTTTTCTGAAAAGTCAACAAAATTTATAACTAGTTTTTAAAAAGTCAACCAAATCCAAATTAAAAATTTCATCTCCAACCAACGAACCAAACGCAAGCTTAACAATTCAATAACAAATGAAATTGCTGTGGTCATGGATAAGAAAAATCTTTTAAATTCTTTAAATTACCGGCTTTCAAGAATTTCCTTAGACCCATTCCTTTAAAACCCACCTATAGTTTAACCAAATTATCCAAATTCTATTCTGCACAACAAACCCAACTTCTAGAGTTCCAATATAAAACTAACCTCACAACATATCAAGCATAAACGGCGGATAATACTGATTACCGGCTTTCTAGAATTTCCTTAGACCCGTTCCTTTAAAACCCACCTATACTGCCTTTTTAACCAAATTATCCAAATTCTGTTCTGCTCAACAAATCCCAACTTCTAGAGTTACAATATAAAACTAACCTCACAACATATCAAGCATAAATAGCGGATAATATTGTTCAATCGGATTTACCAATATGGAAAAAGGATAAGGAAAATCTTATGGAAAATTAGAAACATTTAACTGATACCTCCCATAATGGTGGAAACTCCAAAAGCAACAAATAGTCTCTAGAAAATCTGATATATTGCCAACATCTACCAATATTTTTTTGAAATATCAGCAGCAAGAATAACCAAATAGAAAGTAAGCCATACAGTGACAACTCCTTCCTAGGAGTAAACATAAGCCTCATTCCGTTGGTATTGATATTTAAGACTCTGAGTCTGTGTTTCTTCCAAGTTAATTGATGTTCTCAAATAACGAGAGTGAGCAAAACCTCAACTTTTGCACCTAAATCTACAACTTTCAAGGTCAGCCTTGTGTAACTAGCATATCGCAAAGTATACATTCTTTATTTAGACGCTTTTTTAGGAAGAAAGAATCCACGCTTTAAAAGAAAAAATCTCTTGTTTTGCTCAGTTATATCAAATATCAACTCATTCTCAATGTTTTCCATAAAACCAAAGAGGATTAGCATAGAAAACCCGGCAGGGATTATTATATATAAAGAATTGAACAAAACTCAAATTTCTGAAAATAGTTAAACTCGAAGGTTGGTTCAAAGCCCTATTTTAGACAGGAAAAATCACATTCAATCAGGTTTTCTATACTGAAATTTCTTATCCCCATTGAGGGAAGTAGCTAACCAAACTTCATACGGATTACAAAGGATCATTTGGATAGTGATATCTTAAGTATAATGCAGACTAGAAAAGTAAATGTGTTATCTTTAATAATCAAGGACGAAAGAACTCTTTTACCTGTATATTTTCACTAATTGCTGTCGTTGACCAGCTTGAACCATTTGCACAGCCAAATCATGTAGCAAAGGCAAAACCCGTGGTGGAATAAGAGTAGGAGGTGTATAAACAGCATTTGCCATGTCATTATGGTGTTCTGAATGACTATGGTTTCCCTTAGTGTCACCTTGGTTCCCTGGAGACCCTGACGGTCGAAGTGAGTTTGGGAGACAATCGAAAAGGCGCTCAGGCTCCACAGGCTTGCTGGAAATACGGAAAGGAAAAAGGAATGAAAGTGATAGAACTATGCTTACATGCAAGAACGAACAAATTGCAATAATCAGTTAAATTACATGCATCACTAATGTAACAAGCATGCAGAGATCAGTATAGACCAGGTCAAATTGCAGGGAGCATATCATAAATATTTCATTATTAACACAAAAGCACTAGTTCGGTAGCAAGATTGACAAAGTGAAGGTGATATCCGTAGCAATATAACTGGGAACAGAGCAAGATGCACCATTAAGCATGGAAGCACAAACCTGTAAGACGTTAACTGCTGCTTAAACTCATCTTCAAGCTTTGAAATAGCTTTTGTAAGTAAACCATTTGAATGGTTGAGAACCCCATCACTACTCTTAAAGCCTTTACTGTTGCTAAAGAAATGGATATTGCTTCTTAGCTGATCAATGGCTTCTAGGTAACTTTCCAAGTCCTCATGCGGCCCTCTGAGTATTTTTGTCTCTGCCTGGGTATTGAGAAGGAAAATGGCAGAAATTATGAGAAAATGTACGTCATAACATAAAAATGACAAGAATGTCTACATGTCGAATTATAAGGCTAAAAAGTACCACAATTGAATATTTGTGTTTTAACTTTAAACTGAATTAGTCAAGTTCTTGCAGCATAAAAACCGTATCTTTGGTACTTTACTCGTTATAATATAGAGCATTTTTGCAAAATGACGTTAAGAGAAAACTTGATTGTAAAATTATTTTTACTTATTTATTTTTGGGTTAAATGACATTGGAATGATCCAGAACAACCTATTTTTCCACGGAGCAACCAAATGGGTATTAAGTGTTAAATTGAAAGCTAATCCATTTTCTAAGGTTGTCATCTCCGGCAAATTTCTATTGTGATCTAAGGTCAATGTTATGAGAATATAGGCAGTAAAATAAATGTCTTCATGACGAGACTACTAAAATAGATTCAGTGCAACTATATAAAAAAAAAAAAAAAAAAAAAAAAAAAAAAAAAACACAAACAAACAAACAAAGAAAAGGAAAAAGCTAAAGGCACATAGATATGCCAAATGTCACATAATAAAGTAGGTAAAATGGATGTTAAAGCAGATACTTTGATTCCGTAAAAATAAAATAGGCGCAAGGACCAGGATGCATCAATCCTTAGAAAGGAAGGATAAATTTGAAACAGGAAGCTCTCTAACAAGTCAAAATCAGTGCTTTTATAAAGAGGTTTGACATTATCAAGGCATACCATTCATTTTGCAACTTAAGCTCAAAGTTCAAAACCTCGCCACAACATCAATATGAACAAAATAAAAGCATTCACTTCATAGCATAAGTCACAATAAAACCCAAGCCAAATTAAAGAAACATGTAAGAGTTAAAAAAATGGATTGTGATCTTGCCATCCCCTCTCACACAACAGTTAATGATCACAGTACATGTTATGAATTAAAGCCCAAACACTTTATTAAGGAGAGGAACAAAGCTGCCTTACAATGATTTGTTCCGTGGTCTAAACAACTTGCTCTATATGAGCAAACCTGAACACACAAGACTTAATTATTGGTTCAGCCTCAATGTGAGAGCCATATCCACTTTCAGCCGTTGAAGAATTTCACCATGATGAAAAAGAAAATTACAAGAGAATCACACACCTCATGGTTCTCAGATTCTCTGGATTTCCGTCTAACCTAATCCTCAAAACCGGCGCCCCTCATATGAAAAAATTAGGACAACCAAAAATGCATGTGTGAATCCCCCAGCATACTCTTACTACAACCATATCTTTGCATGCTAACTTTGAGTTAAGGTGATAATTAGGCTCTCAGCATAGTCATCTAATCCCCAAAAACTTGGAACTAATTAACATACAATTCTACTAGTCAAAACCACTAAACTAAATCTAGTGTTCAAAGTCTTGTGAATTAAACTTAAAAGAAAAGTACACAAAAACCAAACAAAAAAAACAAACAAAAACAAAAAAAAAAAAAAAAAAGGTTATCTAGTGCACCAACCTGACGAGCAAAATCAAATTGAGTCAATATAACCTCTGCAGCCTTCAAAGTCTTGTCAATGTTCTCGTGGGCTTTCCTAATAGAATGAGTTCTAATCTGCATCCTCGAAAATTAAAGCAAACGCAATAAATATCTTCATCAAAGAATTCAAACCAACCCCATCATCCACAGAGATCGGACATCAAAATGGAAATACCCATGTTTTGCCTCCACTTCTTTTGTGGAAAGTAAAAGAAAAGTCAACAAAAAAAAAGACCCAAATGACAGAACTCAATATAATCCCTGTATTTTGCATTTTCTTTTTCTCTTTCTTGTCCAATTTTCAGAGGAAACAAACGGAAAGGGAGGAGAAGAGGAGGGACCCACCTGGGTAGGTCGCATGGCGGTCTCAAGGGCGGAGAGGCGGTGGTCAAAGGAACCGAGGATGGAGACGACGTTGTCGGTGATGGTTTGGCTCTTCTGAAGAGATTCTCTCATCATGGCTGCTCTTTCGCTCAGAGGATCCGTGCCCATTGTCGCCGGTACTCCCATCTCTCTCTCTCTCTATCTTCCTTGTTCTTCAGAGAGAGAGAAAATTACAGGGAGACAAGTTTGAACAAACTTTAAACTCGATGAAGATGAAGATGAAGATGAAGATGAAGATGGTGGTGGTGGTTAGGTCTGATGATGCGAAGTCCTCAGTTTGACGTTTCTAAGAAGACACAAGACACACACGCGCTGTTCGATTCTTTTTCTAAATGTCTTTCCCTTTGACAGGTTGTAATGTTCTTTACACCATTTCCATTTATAAAATTTGACCGTATTTAAGTTGGTTGGGGGTAAAACTTTTTAAATTAAAATTAATTAATTTTTAAAATTAATTATAATTTTTTAAAATAATATATTCAAATTATAAAAAAGTCCGTTGAGGTTATAATTATGGAATTTATATTTTTAATATTTTTATTTGTTTGAGTATGTAAATAAATCAAAAATAGAATCCATATAATAAATATTTAAGTTTCCTTCGGAACCCAATCTCATTGATTCTGAACCGATCTTATTTGGGATTGTAAATTTCAAGTTGTCTTTTTCTTGACAGGAACGAGTTATGATAGAATATGTCTTGTTTATCTCGATGAAATGGGTGGAATGACTATCACATGAAATCAAATATTTCATAGTTACAGACAAAAATATTCTGTTATTACTGAAAAATCAATATACTTCTAATGTCGAATCAGGATCAACTAGAACAGAAATAAAACATTGGATTGAACTCTTCTTTTGTGTCAATTTTATTGATTTTTTAAAAAAAATTAAAATTAAAATTAAAAAAATAATTTAATTAGAATTAAATTTGAATATCAAATAAAGGTGTCTTTTTTTTTTCTTTCCTCTCTTCTTTTCCCAGATAAAAGTTATGTTCACTATTTTACTTTTATTCATAAAACATAATTCTATTTTTAAACATTTATATTTTTACAATATATTTTTTTCTCTTATTCTACCGAATAAAAGCTATTTACACTATTTTGCTTTTACTCATAAAAAATAGTTCTATTTTTTAAACATTTATATTTTTACAAGATCAAAATATGTATAACTTTTTTTTTATCAACAAACGCAACACATAATTTTAATCTGAAAATACCAAGAACACACTTAAAAAACTACAATTTAGAACATTTAACTTTTTATACTGTATATTTTGCTTTTATTTACAAAGTAACCTTGCATTTAAAATAATGCATTTCATATCATTTTACTACATTGACTAAATCAATCAATTTTTTTTCTTGATCAACACTTTATTTTTAGATAAAATGTCAAAAATACCCCTTAAAATGAAAATTATTAAAATGATAAAACCTTTAATTTTCTCAACAAAAAATTTAGACTTCTCGACTCCACTATCATAACCATATAGTTGTTTTCCATCCCGCCACTAGGTACCCTCTAGTTAGCTATTGGGCTCGTTTGGAAAAACTTTTGGAGACGGAGTTTTACGGTTAGTACTTTTAGAGTTGAGATAAATTCCAAAAATGTGTGTTTGGGGTAAAAAAAAAAATTTGGAAAAAAAAAGAGTTATTTTGGAGTTTTGTGTTTGGTGGAAGAATAATTAAAAAAAAAAAAAAAGAAAGAGACAGAGATGTTTTGTACCGCATTTTGTTGATTTTTATAGTAAAAAAATTTCTGAAATAGTAAATTTTTAGAAAAGACTTTTAGAAATCTAAAAGTCCCCTCAAACACCATTTGCAAACCAAACACCGTCTGAAAAGGTGTCCCCAAAAGGATTTAAATTAGAATTATTTTCAATTATTTTTATTTTTATTTCAAGGGTATTTTCAGAATTTTAATGTTAAAATTAAGTGTTAATAGAAAATATATATAATTATATTTTAAATATAATCTAATAATATAAAAATGCATAACTTTAAAATGCACAGTATACTTTTTAAATAAAAACAAAATAATATATATAAAAATACAAATAATGTTTAGTTTTCGTTTTTTCTTTTTAAAGATAATTTGATAAATTAAAATTAAGTGTTGACCGATAAATAGTACAAATTTATATATTAGACATAATCTTGTGATAAAAAATGTAAAAGTTTAAAAAGTAAGATATATTTTTTGAATAAGAGTAAAATATAAAATAAAAAGCCATAGATAACCCAAAAAATAGTTTTATACACATGTCTCTTAAGTCTCCACACACTTCTATTAATCAAATTCTTTAATTTAAAAAAAAAACTTCTCAAAGAAAATAATAAAAAAAAGGTCATTATTAAAGTCGTAATTACATTATTAAAGTTTTATTACAAAAAGAACTCAATTTGAAAGTACCTTCACAAACAAATTAAGATAATAATTAGTTCTTTTTAACAAAAGATAATACTCAGCTCAAACAAAAAAGTCTTCCTTAGCATCATGATCAAGGTTAACTTGAACTAATTTGTACATCCTAAAATGTTGATTTTGGTGATGCAAATTAACGCAGTAGAGTAGATTTTCAAAAATAAAAAATAAAAAAATTACCATTGTTAAGGATCTCACATATTTTTTTCCATAAACTAATTAATTACCTATCGAAAATAACTATCTATTCATTCGTGCAACGAACGTTCTCATATAGAGTTAGAGCCTCCAGTACTTCTCTACTCAAAGCCTTCTACGCTATTCTATTCTCTTTAGAGCAAGTGATACATAGACTGGTAGATTTTCTAAGACTTCTCAACCTAAGACCTTACACGTTATTCTCTTTTTCTTAGAACAAATAGTGTGTCAGCACTAATCAATTCTAAGCTTTATCAATTTCTCCTTTCAATCCTTACCGCCAAAAATAGTCGTGATATCATTGGATTCCACGACTGTTTTCACTAAAAACAAATATGGGATCTTTGGGAAATTACATAAAATAATTGTTTTTTCACCTTTGACATTCAATGATTGTTTTTGGTGAAATAATCGTGGAAAATGAAGCTATCTTTTGGTGAAATAATCGTGGAAAATGAAGCTATCACAACTAGTTTCACTAAAAACAATCATGGAATTTTTCGCGCCAACACCCACAAGCACCATATGAGAATATTCCATAATTGTTAAAAATAGTTGTGGAAAACGCGATACCAAGATTGTTTTAGAAACCGTCATGAAATTTTTTGACTTTTCATGATAGTGGATTCCATGACAATAGTCATGGTGGCTTTCCAGAACAGTTAAAAATAGTTATGGAATTCTTTTTCTACAAGTGAGAGTGGAGTGTTCACCGTGCTTAGTGACAAATTGAAAGATCCATGACCTTGTGATTAGCTTCAAAGTTTGCCTCAAAATGATGAGTAGGTTTGAGTGAAAAACTAAGCATGTTATATAAGTAAGCCATTTAATTATTGCACTTACTAACAAAATATCTTATAATTATCTTAAAAGGGGGGAAAATGTGCCTTAAATGCAGTTATATTTTTATAGAGTTAAACTCTGCAGGGATTTCAGAAACATCATGGTCATCGATATTTTTAAAAACAATTGGAATTCGTGAAAGATTAATGTGTTATTAAATATAACGACCCATGCCTACCATTGGTGTCATATTGTCCGTTTTTGACTTCATGCCCACACGAATTTACTCTTGAGCTTTATCCGAAAATGCCTCATACCTCTCTTTATTTATAAATCATCACATATATCCAATCTTAAGCGATGTGGAATTGTACAGCTTATACTATTCCTTTTAGGGACTAATCCAAATAAGTTCATCCATCGAAAGTCTATAAAATTAATGGTATAGTATTGCTAAATAAAATAAAATAACTTGACAATCCAATATCCTTAAACCTATGTTTGATAAGAAGGAAAGAAAATAAAAAGGAAAGGAAAAATGTAAGTGAAAGAAAATAAGAAGGTAATGAAATATTTTACTTTTCCTTTTAAGTTGTTTGGTATCATAGAAGGAGAGAAAAGAAAAAATATATATACTTATTATTTTATTTATATAAACATATTATTTTACTTTAAAAGCAAGAGTACAAAAATAATTTTAATAGTTATAGGGTGGATTTTAGTTACCCATTTTTTTCTCTTCCTTCTTACAAAACAAGTTAATCTAATATTTTCTATCCAATAATCTCTCCGCCCCCCCACCCCACTTTCCTTCTTTCCACTTTTCTACCATACCAAACAGTATAAGAATAGAGCATTTCAATACTTCTAGAATTTCAAAGAAGCAAAGTACTCTATTACAGCTTGCACTAAATAGATAAGTGTATTTATTTCTTTGTTTTAACCATCAAGGAATAAAGAACACGGACCTTGAAAACTGCAATTCTCTTTAGAACCTATGCAGTTAATTAAACTTAATTAAAACAAGAATTAAAAAAAAAAAAAAAAGACAAAAATGAATTACAGTAACACTACCATACAATTCAGTTACGTGCTCTCAAAGGTATCTCGCAACAAAGTCATAGCAAAATCATGACTCTTACCATAATCAAACTATGAAAATAAAAGATAAGAATGAAATTGTCCAGGACAAAATGAAATAAAAGAAAAAAAAAATATAATGGTTAATGTCAACAAAATAAAATAAAATAAGTATAAAGACGGACGGAATATAGATAAAGTCTATATTCACAATATGCAATAAATGATAACGAGAATTACAAATACTGAATATGATAAGATCACAAAATAGTGAATTCGATTGACCACATCACTTGGTCGAAACTATGATAACATAATAAACCCAACAACAAGCCACTAACAACAGCAGAAAATTAAAACATCAACTATTAAAAAAAAAAAAAAATCCAAAATCAACAATGATATTGGATATCAATACTCATTAGTTAAGATATATAGTGCATGGAATTCGCATTTATCATGATACATATTCTCAATACTTCAAAAACTCAAATTCACAGGTTTAAACTCCCAATTAACATGAATCATACTCTGATATCAAAATTTGTCACGCCCATAAGACGAGGTTAAAGACTGATTAAGATTAAAATAAGAATAGATAATTTATTATTTAAATAATTTTCAAACATGATGTCAAAGTTAGAAACATATCAGTTGCTCCCGAGCTTTTCAAACACTAAACAAAATAAGAAAAATACAATTTAAAAGAACCAAAGATTAAACAAAATAAAAGACTAGCATAATAAATATCACTTTTACTACTGCGCAGCTACGAAATATGAAATAAAACCATAAATTTCATAGACAAACATTAAAGTTAAAAAAAAAAAAAACACACACACACACACACAAGGTAGCACTGAGATAATGTTTTTTTATAAAACTCTCACGCATCAAAATATACATCACTAGAAGAGTTTAAAACATACATCATAAAAGAAAATAAATAGTAAAATAAACCGTCGACTTCCAACTTCGGAAAACTGCCTTGAGTTTGGATTTTATAGTAGTATTTAGAATAGACCTCAAAACTATATATGGTATGATTGTGTTGAAGGTCTTTATTATTTTTATATGATAATATATAATTTGAGATATAATTTGCTTAATTTGAATTAGTTTCACATGTTAAATTTGAGTTGCAAGTCAATTTGAATCGTAGGTCAATCTCCATTTATGTCGTGCTAACCCGTATCAGTCTTGTGTCATGTTTGTTCTACGGTTTCAAGGAAAATTTATGTTAGATCTATACTAGTTGGGAAATAATAAAATTGACACAACTAAAACACAACACAACCAAACCCATAATACAAATTGCCACATCTAATAATCGTATAACAAAGTTTTTGTCTAATTGTCTTGACTTATAATCGCAACTTATCGGAAGTTTCAACAATATTGTCACTTTATTTCCAAAGAAAAAATAATATATCGCTTATGGACTCTACAGATATAACACCCCCTTATCGGAATGTCACGTTTTTCTCATACTTTATAAAATATAGTAACTCAATTATAGCAGAAAGTATACTAACAATAATATTATCTTGGATTTAATAAGAATCGTCGAACAAAAAATGAAATAATTTTTTAAAATATAACGTATAACTTAACTTAAAGGAGATTTAAATAATTAAATCAAACACTTATATCATGTAATGGCGGCACTCAGTCTTGATAATAAAAAAACTGTCAAAAGATATCTTAATAAATTTCAAAAGAAATAATTTAACAACTTTAGAAAATAAAATTTTCCAACTTTAAAATTAATGCCTCGTTTGACGTTCGAGTTTAAACTCAAAATTTTCATATCAATTTTTATCTTTTCTGAAAAATTAATAAAAATTTTTAACTCAAATTTAAAATTTTCAACTCAAACTCATTCATCAAACAGACCTATAAAAGCATAACTTAATTTAAGCTCCGTTGTCAATAGAAACTTTCTGATTAACTGCTCCGCTAGCACGCACACATCACTGCCAATTCTCCTCCATTCTTATACTTTAGCTTTATCTTTATTTATAACATGCAAAAAAAAAAAAAAAAAAAAAAAACTAGAATAATATCATTCTTAATAAATACATCCATAATCTCACAAAACATTTTATCATCAAACGAAAATATAAAACATTGCATATATGCTGAAAACCACGTAACTTTAAAAGGGAAGTAAATCTATCATATTATAAATATCCTCATCTTTCGTATTCATTACTATCTTTTCTACATCTATCAGGCCCTAGGCAATGTACTAATACGCAGAACGCTCGATGGAAGTGAAATCAGTTCCTTAAATCATTATCTAAATAATCAATTCCATAATCTAACATTCACTATAAGAATAGGAACTTTTCTCGTCGCGCCTTCTACGTCGATCACAAACGTGAAAAATAGTTGACGTCGATTGGGGGGTTTTTCACGTCGTTTGACTGCCAACGGACATAAAAAGTAGTAAATTAAGTACGGCCTTTCACACAACTGACTTAAAAATACCACTTTCCACAGTTGACTGCACTCAACACTTTTAATGTTGGTTAACATATCACCAACATGAAAAATGCAGATTTATTGTTGAGCCTTTTTTGTCGGCCATGTATTAACAGACGTCAAAATTCAAATTCAAAACTTAAAAATTCCTCTTTCCCAATTTTTAGTTATTTGTTTTTCACTTTCCCAAATTTTTTTAAATTATATTTCCCTTTATAACCGCCCCATCATGTTACTGTTACCCACTTTACCACTTGCAATTTGTACCTCTGTCAGCGCTCATTTCACTTTCCCAGAATTCCCCTCTCGTTCTCTAAAACCCTCCCAAAATCCTGTTTCATCTTGCCTACCTTTCTCTTGTGGTGAATGGCAGAATAATTAAACTCAACCATAAAAAAAATTTCTATTTATCTCCTCTTTTTATCTCCCTCTACTAAATGGCCGACTACATGGGAGATCGCAACAATGGTCGGCACACATCCTGTTGGGGGCGAGATTCCGGCGTGGTCTACAGAGGGGCCGTCGCGAGAAGCTACGATACGATTAGTGAAGGGGCTACGGTGAGATGCGGCTTTCAATGTCAATGGATTGTTTTGAGCTTCGCTTATATAGGATGTTTGGCGTTTGAGTTTGAGTTAAGATTTGTAAGTTTAAATAGTGATTTTGATTGACTTTTTCAGAAAAGATAAAAAATTTTTAGAGAAAAAGACAAAAATTGAGTTGATGGTGGTGAGTTTAAACTCACCAACCAAACGGGCCCATAACTTTCTTGTCATCGCCATAGCAACTGCCGCGGTCAATGTCTCGACCTCACCAAAAACCACAACGGTGAGATCTAGCGGAGGGGCGGCGTTGCCAACCACAAGAGTGATTTCATATATGTATTTTCAACCGATCACAAATGCATATGTTAACTCTAGGACCCATCAATTGCGACGCAAATTCCACGTAGACTTACATATCAATCTCTAACCGGTTAAGGTTAAAAAAAAAAAAAAAAAAAAGAGCCAACATATATGCATTTTTATTTTTAAATTATTGAACGGAGAGTTAGCTTTGTGTGGTGGAAAACTTGATCGTCAAACTTCCACAAAACCACAATGCCACTCAAAGCATCACATAATAAGTAAATAACGCTACGTACATCATTGAAGACAGATCATGCAAATTAAGAGAGCAAATCAATAAAATTTTGGTTTCTCTCTCGCACACATTTATTTTACTAAACCAAATTAGTAATATAATAAGGTGTATGCTACCAAGAATATTGCAAAGTTAGAAACAAGCATTGATGAGTGATCATCGCTTAATTATCATGTGTATGTATATAACATATATATATGGTACATGTATATGAACAAGTAGCAAAACTATTGAGAGAGAGAGAGAGAGAGTATTACGTTGGCATACCTGGCTTGCGAGGTCTTGGGATCTTGCATGAACAAGGTGGTGGGGAGGTGGAGTAAGAAAAAGCAGAAGAAAGAGAGGAACAAACAAGTTTCATTTGGGTTGAAAGAGAAGTAGTAGTGAGAAAGCCTTATCTTTTTTCTTTCTTTCTTTCTTTTCTGGCTTCTATCCTTTCTTACTTAGTTAATTTGTGATGAATCAAAGAAACAACAAAAAAAAAAAAAAAAAAAAAAAAAGGAGAGAGGGGGTGTTGGCAATGTGCTTTTTTTCTCCATTCATTCTTTAATGCTTCGTCTCAATCTCACTCACACACCACCCTCACTTTTTTGCTTTGGCAGGCGTGATTCCTCTTGATTTCATCGAAACCATAATTTCAGTCTCAAGAAAATCAAGAATTACCTAATTTATGAATATTATAATCTCAATTCAAAAATTCTGCTATCAAATCATTTGATTCATCATCCTAGGACATCAATTTCACCATCTAACATCATGATTTTCACCATTTCATCAATTTCGACAAACCCTATTATTCTACATATCTCAAATTCAAAGAATCTATAAACTTACCTTTGATCCTTAATGAAATTTGAGGCTAAAGAATCAATAAAAACAGGAATCTCTCCAGTTAAATAGGTAGAAATCCCCAAAAATCCTTTATTTCTAGAGAGAGAATGAGAGTGGAGGTGTATAGAAAAAACACCGATATTTTTATACAAAAAGTTCAAATTTAACCTTAATTCTATTAGTGTGACATTTTATATAGAATGTTTCTAGGCATCCAATGGCTACGGTTTAATGTGGGAAAGTCATCTAAGGGTTTATAATAGGCCAGGGATCAGAACTAGGTCAAATTGGGACTTTTTAGGATTTTTTCACCTTTTTTTTTTTTCCCCCCTCTAGTGCCGAGCAGCGCGGCCCTAGCTCGGTGCCTTTTTTTTTTTTTTTTTTGGCTACTCGACTTCTCTTGGTATTTGGGCTATAACTTTCTAGTCCGATATCAAAATTAGGCTATTCAAAAGGCATTGGAAAGATAATGAAAAATTTTATAACGTTATAGAAGAAAATTTTAAAATTTTTCTGTCTAACTAAAACGTATTTCTAATAAAAAATTACGTTTGAAGATAATATCATAATCTTTTATACAAAATTCTTAATACTTAATATCTTTAAACATGAATTCTTTCGAGTTTATTGAGTTACTCGCCATCATCATCCATAATATAACCAAAGAAATATATATCAATATATCTTACTTAACTTAAAAGCTACCATCAATCATAAGATTCTACTCTCAAAAATAACTAATACGTAAGCTTTTGGATGTTACAACACATAAACATAATTAATACATATATAACTTTTTTTCTTTTACCTTTCGGGTTTATATGTTAATTATTATAGAATGCCACGATTTTATCAAAAGATAAATTTATCAAATAAATGCTTAGCTTGAGTGATTCTTTTTCATAAAGTAAATGATCGCTCTTATTAAATTTTTTTTATATGTATTTTCTCCTTGAAGAGATATTATTAAATGAACTAGAGGATAAATTGTATCTTTCTGATGGATCAATATGTCCAGTCCTCAGGCAAACAAATCTCTGATGTCGTTTGGATTTTTCCTCTCTGTTCTACAGCATCCTTCTTGGTTGTGGTGCTCTTTTGCTTCCGCTTAGTATTTTTTAACTCCTAAAAGATTAAAAAATGAGAAACAAAAGCAAAATAAAATACTTCATAGATTTAACTATAGAAAGTCAAAGTCAAACTTAATTTTAGGCTTCTAAATTTTACTTTTCAATTAAAGACAATGGTCCATGATGGGCTAAATAAGATGATAACTTGTAAATATCCCAATAAGTTGTTATGATATCTAAATCATCTCAAATCTTAAATTAAAAAGAAAATGTTTTAGTCTTTTTCAGAGAAGAAAAATAACTGTTGAAATATTATTACTATATACTAAAAGGAAATGGTTTTTTACTGTTCTTTGAATAGTGTTCGACAGTGTTTTGTTGCTTTTTTTTTTTTTTTTTTTCGGTTATTGCTACAGTATCAAAGAGTACTGTACAGTAAAATTATTTTTTGGCCCTCCTGCCTTTGCCTGCCGGTACGAATCTCACTGTAAATGGACAATTTTACCCTCAAAATGCAGTGAAGACAGTTTTGCCCTTGGTTTCTTGTCTGCTAGCTACTGAAAAGGCGCAAGGGGACAGGATAAGCCAACTCCACGTGTTGGCGAACTCTTTCGTCCTCAGCCACAAGATTCCATCGAATTCTCCATATATATATATATATATATTTTTTTTTTGAGTAAAAATTCTCCAGATTTCAACTTACCCAAAATTAAAATATAAATAAATTAATTAAAGGATCAAAAAAATACCCCGAGTCTGATGTGGCACCCATCTGTTTCCTCTCACCCTTTTCTTTTTCCTTTTCCCTTTCTTTCTTTCTTCGTCACAACCCAAAAACTCTCCTGTCCATCTTTTTTTACTTTAAATTTTTTATCTTTATTTCATTTTTTTTTTTGAGTTTTTTTGTGTGTCTTTTTTGTTTCTTTTGTTATATTTTTAAAAGACCCATTTTTTTTTAGGATCTACATGCATTTTTTTTTTTTGTCTTTTTTGTTTGTTTTACTTTATATTTAAAAAATCCTTTTTTTTATTTATGTTTTTACATGTATATTA
Source organism: Ficus hispida (assembly GCA_025413025.1). Classification (NCBI taxonomy): domain Eukaryota; kingdom Viridiplantae; phylum Streptophyta; class Magnoliopsida; order Rosales; family Moraceae; genus Ficus; species Ficus hispida. The sequence continues at coordinate 3,864,678 of CM046364.1, read as the reverse complement.
CCTGATAAAAATTTATTTTTTTGTTTTTTTGTTTTTTTTAAACAGTATAAAAAAAAGGAGAAAATGGGATATATATATTTTTTATTTTGTTATAATTTTTTGTTGAGGTTAGTTTTTTTCGGTTCTTTTGAACCTAAAGATTTTTGTTCTTTTTTTTTTTGTTTTTTGTTTTATTTTTGTTTTAATTTTTTTTCTTTAAATGAGTATGACTACATAATTTTTTTTATTTTTTTTCTTTTGTTTTCGTTTTTATTATTGTTAGTACTATTGTCATTTTGATTTTGCATCTTTACTATGGGAGAGATTTTGGAAAGAATTATACTTATTATAATTATAATATTTATCTTAACTAACTGCTTTTATTATACAATACTCAGTTTATTTATTTATATTTTTTCTTCCTTCCCCATGCAACGCACGGGTATTAGACTCGTGTAGAACTAAAGAATAACTAATTAAATAGAAATAACTACACAAAAGATTTATTTTTAGAATTCCGTTTTAAATTATGTCCATTTTTTAATAATATTATGTATATATCTATTTTTTTAAGAAATAAATGTAAGTAGTACTTATTTTATCTTTTTACTATAATTTACATCTTTTTATTTTTATAATGATTTTTTTTATTTTCCTTTTTTTTTTTTTTTGATTTTAATGATGAGTTTTTTTTGTTGATAAATGTAAATTACATTTAATAAAACAAAAATTAGTTATAAACATCAAAGTAATTATAATAAATATAAAATATTTACTATAAAAATAATGGTTCATACTAAATAATAATACAACACAAAATAATTAACGATAAAGATTGATGAATATTCATACTTTTCATATAAAAAACCAATGAATTCTTTACGGAAAAAACCTATTTGTTTATGTAATCCACTATAAATCAAATGATTATCATTTATGTCTTAACCAATCAAATTGAAAAATAACACAATAAATGGAATCAAATTCTTTATGAAAAAATACTATAATTTATGTAAATTAGTAGAAATGAAATCGAACATATCTTTAAGAAAAAGATAAATTCTTTATACGAAATAATTTTTGAGATTTTTTTCTTTATTTAGCTTTTTCTCATTAATGTGAAATCTGATTTTGAGAAAATATTCTCTTTTTTTTTTGTTCATTATGAATATTTATATCTTCTTTGCAATAAATCAAAAAAAAATTTCAAAATTTTCCTTCTATCAATTCTTTTTACAATTTCATTAAATCAATTCTTTTTGATAAACATCTTAGATTCCTTTTTTTTTCTTTTATGTAATTTTTTTATTTATTAATTCTCCATTCTTTATGAAGGGTAAAGTTGTCTTTATAATTACTCTTTTAGATGTTTATGTAAATTAAAAGAATAAATGGATATATTTCAAATCAATACCTTCAATTTAGACATCTATATAAATAACCCAATCAAATATGCTATTTAAATGAAATAGTTGTATTACAAAGAGAGTCAATATTTCTAAAATGCAATTTAATTAATCTGTAACAACCAAGTTCAAGTTTCTTGTTTTTATTTTTTTTTTAGGCATACATTAATATTGAAACTGTCAGAATTTGTCTCGATAAAAAAAAAAAAAAAAAGAAGTGGTGACAAGACTATATTATGACAGTAAACTTAGGGTCCGTTTGGTGAATGAGTTTGAGTTAAAATTTTTAATTGACTTTTCAGAAAAGACAAAAACTTTTTCAGAAAAAGACAAACTTTTTAGAAAATGACAAAAACTGAAATAAAAAAGTACAGTTTGAAATGAATCATCAAACGAGCCTTTAATCATAACAAGTGATTTTAAAGTGAGAACACCTTGAATATTAATGATGATAGGTAAAATCATAATGGCCATTATATTTATTTTTAATTGTTATCTCAAATTTTAAATATTCATTTTAACTAAGTTAGAACATGACTTATGTTCTGTGCTTGTCACAACATATTGCTCCTTATATTACTTTATTAGTCTATGTTCGGAAGAGTGGAAAAGGTTGAGGAAGGAAGTTGGATAATGGGTTTTAGAGAGAAAAATAGAATCTTTAGATTGTTTGGTAGAGTGAAAAATGAGAATGATAATAGTTGTAAATCAACTTGTCCTATAATATTTTAATCATTTTAACTTTGAGAAAGAAAAAAGAGGATAAAGTTTGACCAAAAAAATGTATGAAAATGACTATTTTGATATTTTTCCCTCATTATTTTCTAATTTATACGAGGATATAATTGTAAAACATATTATATTAGATAATTATTTCCATACTCTATTCTCTTCTATCAACATAAGGAAAGACTCGCTCCTTTTTTGTTTTCTTTACCTTAGTATATTACTCTTCCTTCGCTTTTGTTCTGCATCCATTATACCAAATAAGCATTAATAATTTTTATTTTGAACTTTTTTTTTATATAAATGTATCTTAAAAAATGTGGTATTTGTTTTAATTATTTAACATTTATTTTATTTTACTTAGCAATAAGGATGGTTCGATAACTACATTAATATAAAAACTAATTTATTTGAGCTTTGAATTAATTGGCATTTTAAACGTCAATAAAAATTTTCATGGATAAGTAAATTTTTTACTATTCATTTATGTTCAAGTCCTTATACAATTCATGCATATTCATTTTTTATGAGTAAATTTTTGAGTATTCAATCAAAAAAAGTCCTGGATTAAATAAAATATAGATAAATAAATATATTGCAAAACAGCTGTACTTGTACAATTCATACATGTATTTAGTTGTCTCTACTTTCGACAGAGGTAAAACGTAAGACTCGTTTCTAATTACCATAATAATAAAACCATAATCAATGTACAAAAACATGTGGCTATAGAGCTAACATCCAAGAATTAAAATGCAAAGCACTATTTTTTTCTGACAAAGAAACCAATTTGACTAAAAATAAAGAGTTTGAATTAGCCGTTTCAAAATACGTTGGTGAGTAACTAGACAACAAAATTTGGGTTATTTTTTAGAGTTTTGCAAGATTCAAAAAACTTACTCCTTTTCTTATTATGAGCAGTAACAATCTCTGGCCGGTGATTGGGAAAGTTCTCAGTTCCTCCATTTTCAATAGTACTTTCTTGAACCTGATCGTATTTCAAAACTGCTACAGAAGGCGGAAGATACACACCAGTCCCGCCATGATTTGGAGCAAAGTTATCCATCATTCCTCGAAAGTTCAATGCTACCTAATGTTTACCAAATTTATTTATTTTTTGTTTTAGTTTTTTGCACCTTTTTCCAATATGTAAAAATAAAAAATAAAAATAAATAAAAATAAAAATAAAAAACTAAGACACACTTATTGATAACGCTTTGGAATGTCATATGTATCTCAATATCAAAACAATTGTATATGTTTATCTATATATATATATATATATATATATATGTATATGAAGGTTAAAAAATATTTAGCGTATATATAATCAACTACAATATAGAGAAAAGACATAAAACGTTCCAAGATGAGATGAAGCTTTTTACCTTATGTTGAATGGTTGGCTGTAATATTGGATTATATATGTGAATAGGTCTAGGAAATAGTTGAAATGAAGCATTATCATGGTAGATACTAGGGAATTTGTAGTTATGAGGCTGCATTTGTGTCTGGCCAGCATACCAATGAGGTCTCCAAAATTTAGCCTATAAATTGAAAAAAAAAAAAAAAAAAAAAAAAAGAGATATAAAGAAATAGAAACGAAAAGGCTATACTTTTATAATTATTGGTAATAAAACTATTAAATCTGCAAATTAAACAATTTTTGGCACTTAAAGAAAATTGTATAAAAGAGTATTAAAACACATTAGAGGTTCATGAAAAATACCTGAGAGTTTGAGTTTGGTGTTGTTGTAGGCAAAATTGATTTGGCAGATAACTTCTTTGGTTGATGGAGTTCATGAGGATTAACGACATTTGCAGACTTATTACTAGCGGCTGGCTGGGAATCCTTTTGGGGTCTAATAGGTGAAGAAACGATTTCATGAAAAACATCAGAAGGTATCCAAAACTCTCCATCTTCTAGGTTTGGAGGACAATCCGCCATGGTTAATTTCACCATAGAAAAGGAAATACAAAGAGTGTGAAGACAATGTTAGGATAGTAATTGTGCAGCAGCCACTATATATTAGACTGTAAATTAATTTGTAACGGCTATACTTTTTGTGGACAGAGAGAGAGATAATATTCTTTATTACTTTTAAGCACTTATTATTATTATTATTATTATTATTATTATTATTATTATCTTTTTAGGTAAGAAATTAATAAAATAAAATTTTGTACTAATTGAGGAATTTGATTATGAATTTTTTTTTTGACCTTTTTAAAGTAATTAATAAATGCTTGTACAGGTTTGTCATATTAAATTTATATATAATTGATGTATAAAAATGCAATGTACTTGTCCGTATGTTGCGGTGTTTTCTATAAACGCAGAGGAATAAATTTCAAAAAAAAAAAAAAAAAAAAAAAAAAAACCATAACCTACGATTGCTGGCCCAAATATTTCATCAAATTGATAACAAGCAAATTGAATGGAAGTTCTGATGATTTTATTTTTTCTTCGTTGAGTTTTAGTTTCAGCCAAAATTGTACAATCATTCTATTAAACTCAAGAAAATGGATTAGTGGAGTTAGAGCTCAAAGGCGTATCATGGACTATATCGCATGATAATGGCTCAGAGCTTCAAGACCGGAAGATTCTTCAAGACCGTATTTACATAGGTTTATGTCTTTTGCGTCTTATATTGAAAAAAAATACACATAACACTTGTTTAAAGCATGAGTTGCGGATATTAAATATGTAACACTTAAAATGAAGTTAAAAAAATAAATATTTAGGGTTGATTGTCAATTTTTTTTTCTCATATTTCTCTCTTATAGGTAACTTTGTTATTTCACATTTAATAAGGATAACGAGCGCCAAGAGTGCTATCGGTGTTTGCCATTTTATAATTCTATATTTAATACCTTAAACTGATATTTTCCAAAGAGTGTTAGATGTATTTTTTTCATCAAAAATTTAATTGAGGGGGAAAATATTTAATTTAGATTAGTTTATTTTGATTTATTTTATTTCTCTGTAATTTTATCTTATCATTATTTTACTTAGGTTAGTATTAGTTTTAATATGTTGTTATTTATTCGGCCCCTCTTCATAAATATTTTTCTTATTTGTGTAGGTTAATTAGGTGAAGATAGAAAAAAAATGTATTTATGAACTAAAATTAGGAGCAAAATGGTTATTAAAAGGACCATTTACATATATAGTCACATTACCACCATGCTTTTAAAAAATAGTAGTTGTAGACACGTGTCGTGCGCATGCTTAATCAAATTATTAAACAAATAATAAGTTTGAGGTATTATGACAAAATAGTTGTTCCGAAAATATTGAGGAGAAAATATTTTAGTAAGAAATTGAAGACAAGTAAATGAATCACATAGAAAGTTAAGAAAATAATAGTTGAGATTGTCACAAAAAAAAAAAATAAATAAAATTGAGTAAGTAGTGAAGAAGTCAGAAATTTAGATGAGGGTGGCTAATAACTAAAGATTTTTTATTTTTATTTTTGAGGAATAAAATGAATTTTTTAATTTTTTAGGGTGGGTTATTTATAAACTCGAGTAAAAAAATGCTATAAAAGTTTAATTAGGAAAAAGTTGAAGAGGGGGGGGGGGGGGGGGGGGCGGCGCTTAAAACCTTCCTCCCTTTTGTCCCTCTGAATAGGGCTACATTTAAAATAATTTATTTCAGTATATGGTAAAGAAGTGTGAAAAATATTGATTTAAAACGATGAAAGAAAACATGCAAAGAAGATATATGTGAATGAAAATGAAGAATAATTTTAGAAAGTACAAAAAATTAAATATATATCAAATATTATTAAAAAAAATAGTAGTTGAGAGTTTGAGATGATCGTGAAAAAAAAAATTTATAATAAATGTGTTGAGAGAATTTTTTTGAATGGAGTAAAGAAATTTTTTTTAGCAAATTAAAAAAAAATGAAAAGAGAGAAAAGGAAAAGGGAAGAATGAAAGAGAATTTAAAAAAAAAAAAGAAAAAAAGGAGGGAAGGACATGTGCCAAAATGAACAAGGAACTTTTGGCTTATATATATATTAAGATTTAAAAACAAACTTATTTATTAATTAAAAAAAACAAAGTTATTTACAACATTGAACAAAATGTAAAATTGACTAGGTTGTGCTGGCAAAAATGCTCTTTGAGAAGCAAAAAACGTAGATTTCATCTAAAAATAGTCAAAATAGAAATTTAAAAATTTCTAAGAATATTCCCCTTTATTTTCATGTATTCGAACCGCTTTAAAATACCTTCTCTATATATGTTTTCTTTTTTGTTATTGATTTTTTTATTTGCTGTCAATATTATTTTGCAGCACATATGTTACAAAATAATATTTAGTGAATACATACGAATATATATATATATATATATTATTTAATGACACGGTCAATATAGAAAGGATCCAAAAAACGATAAAGCCTCTTAATCAAATTGTTATTGATCAAAACAATTTAATATAGTGATAAGGTCTTTATAAATATCATATGACGAATTACAGTTGTTAAAGTAATATAGTCATTATCATAATGATCCCAACGTCAAATATAAATAAATAATAAAATCAAGGAGGGAAAAAAAATCAATTATAAATTTCTAGTCCATCATTTATTGATGTGACCAAATCTTCAAAAAGAAAAAGGAAAAAAAAAAGGCCTCCATTTTCTAAATTAAAGCCAAATGGTATTACTTTAGGTGATCAAAATCAACCATCCATGAAAGAGCAATGTCAACATCATTGTTTATTTCAAGGATCCTTCCTCTCTCTCATTTTTTATCTCAAAATTCTCATAAATTAAGACATTGTTTGGTAAACAAGTTCAAACTGTATTTTTTCAACTCAGTTTTTATCTTTTTTTGAAAAAATTTTTGCCTTTTCTGAAAAAGTTTTTATCTTTTCTGAAAAGTTAACAAAAATTTTCAATTCAAACTGTACATTTTCAACTCAAACTTATTCCCCAAATGGATCATAAGGTTTCCATTTGTGTTGGACAACATCATTGTATTGGACTTCTAGTGATTTAGGTGGAGATGAAGTTAGAGGGTCCTGATTGGGAGTTTCTCGATCACATATAACCCAGTGAGCTTTTCGGTGGTTTGGGATCTGACGAGGAATTGGTGATTTGATGGTTGGTGCGGCGACCTTTTACCTTCAATCAAGCCCATTGATTTCCTTTAAGTTGTAGCATGTGGCGGAGTGATTGTTCCATGTTGAGCGAGAATTTAGTAGGCGATGTTATTTTATATTAGTGCTTTGTTTTTGTATTTTAGTTTTAATTATGTAATAAAGCAGGTAGTTCATCTACCTACAGTTTGTTTTTGTATGTGGGTTCCGTTTGAGTTATGAGTTATTTTCTAACGGTATTTATCTATGGGTTCTATTAATATTAGGACCATGCGGAGTTTGTTACAGTTTTTGTGTTGCGAGTGACTATCTCTCACTCAATCGAAATATTCTATCAATTGTAGATGTTTCTTTAAAAAGAGTTTTGTATATACTCGATTATAGGATTGTTGAGAAATTCAAAGAATTTTCCTGTAATTATATCTCGATTTATGTCCATCTTATTGAGCTTCATAGATTTTACTGATAAAATTAATTTTAATCGAGAGTTATGTCTCTGGTATAAAAATATTGTTTTATCTATAATATTATCGTTTCTACTCAATTTTAAATTAAATAATAATTTCCCTTAAAAAAAAAATAAATTTCAACCATCCAACGTAATTTTCATTTCACAAATTAGAGGGGAACAAAAAAAAAAAAAAAAAAAAAAGAAAGGTTAAAAAGGTGGGCCTATAATAGAATTGTAGCTCTCACCAGCGGCAGCAAATGGAATGGCTTTATGCCGACTGGTCTGCCTCACTTCCCCACTTGGTAGCCTTCACCATTCTTCACCCATTCTCGTCGCACTTCCCACGCTATCTCTATCTTTCCCGAATTGCTCTCCTCCCTCATCTAGATTTCCAACTTTGCCACTCCCCGTCCGACGAAAGCACTTCGTCAGTTGCGTTCAGTCCTCGTCGTCTTCTTCCATGGAAGCTCCTCCCCAAGGTTACAGAAGAAACGTCGGTATCTGTCTCATCAACAACGCCAAAAGGGTCATTCACCTCTCTCTCTCTTCTTTCTCTCTCCTCTCTCTCTCTCATGTGTATATTTGTGTATGCTGATGTACAATGAGTGTGTGTGTGCGTTTTATTTTATTTTTTAATTTTTTTTTGCGGCAGATTTTTGCGGCGTCGAGGTTGGATATACCGGATTCTTGGCAAATGCCGCAGGTAATTGTCAGAATTCATTTCTGAATTCGAATCTTCATGTTTGGTTTGCTCAAAATTTTGGGACATACACAGAAATTTTTTAGAGAATTGGAAGAATAAGCATTTTTTTTAATATATAATTTTAAATGGAGGTTTCTCTTTTTTTTCCTGGATTGTAATGTATGTTGTCCGCCATTTCTTGAATCGTTTGGAAATTGTTTCAGACTTGTTGATATATAGGTTAATAACAAAATCCTCACATGTGATTTTATCGAAATGCTGTTCTATTTGATGTTTTCAGAACCTAGCCTCTATGTTTTGCCTCTTGAAATTATGCTTTTATTTTACAAATCGCATTAAAAAAACCTAGAGGACAGGTTTTAAGGTGATGTGTAAAACGTAAGGAAAAAGTATAACATTTTTGAAAACTTAGGGTGGAATGCATTATTTCTATAAAACACGGGAAGTTTTTGTTATTATCCCTCTGAATTTTTATGGCTACATTCTCACTTGGTTGATGATCACCGCCTCAGGGGCAGATGGGTGTGTTTTAACCAACAGGGGAATTTATATCCTTATAGGTAAGATAGAGCGGAGAATAGACAGGTTTGTACTTTGTAATTGTAATTATCCATATAATTGAAAGCAGTTAATTGTGGTACCATGCGCGGATCACACACTAGAGAAGATGCGTTTCGGAAAGATTTAGACTTACCTGTAATTTTTTTTTTGGATAAGGAGCGAAAGATTGTGTTCTAAGAAAGAACAAGAAACTACACAGGAAAGAGGACTATGGATCCTCCCAAAACCGACAGCTGTGGAGGGAGAAACTAGACAAGATTCTCTCAATTAAGATAACCAGTGAAAAAGGAAAGTTCCTAAGCTTTTTTAATGCATAGGCAAGGCCAGAATTAATCTTTATCCCATAGAAAGACTGTCTTGGCCTTCATCTACCAAAATTCAAGTGTTCCTCTAAAGACACAAGACCCGAAATATAGCCATAAATCCAAGAATTTCCACAAAGCTTTGTTCGGCCTCTGCAGCCCTCACCAAAGGCAGGAAACCTCCCAAATAGAAACCAGCTATTCTTATGTATTGGGGCTTTGGACACACTGGTTTATCTGGTGTTCCTTTCCTTGAGGTTAGGGTCCAATCTATGACATTGTACCCGAGGAGATCATAACCGGTGGTGATATTTCACTTGTAGTCTGTAATGAAGTGAGCTTAACCTCTTTCAAGATTCTATTTCTGTCTTCGTTGAGAGTAAAACTGTTTTTTCTCTTTCTATTTTTATTTTATTTTATTTATTTCACATTTGTTCAGCCTGAACATGTGATATAAAGTTTCAAAATGTGCATACTGTAGTTTGAGACTGTTATTGAATGTTTATCTTCACATTCTTAACTTTCTTTCTTTTTTTCTCTTTCTTTTTTTTTTTTTTTTTTTTTTTTGCATGATTGTATTGACGTTTAAATTACTAATTAGCATTGAATTCAAAATATGTTTGAAAGGGTGGTATTGATGAAGCCGAGGATCCAAGAAGTGCAGCCATTAGAGAGTTAAGAGAAGAGACAGGAGTGAGTTCAGCAGAAATTCTTGCAGAGGTACAACTTTGTTACTGTTGCAGAGGGTTTTTTTTCTCGATGTTTTTGTTTTAAATAAATTAACCCATTTGATTCTAGACTGGAACAGTTTCTTGGTTTTGTAGGAATTTTCTTTCCTGCTATTAATTCTTCAAGCGCCAATACGATTTCTCGTGAGAATATTAGGCTGGATAGTTTGATAGAAATGGATTATTAGTTTAAACCTCTTGGCTTTTTGCATATCATAAACAGAAGAAGAATGTCTTGTTCGATGACTCTTGGGCCTTGGCAAGTCAAGAATGCCTTCTGTGCTAGTACTAGGCCCATTGGAACCTACAATTAATTGCACCCAATACAGCTCTTCAGGTTCATTAAAAATCAATCTTGTAGGACTTGGAAATGCCAATTATAGCCGGTCTATTTACTTGCCTCTTGTAGGGTTTTAGATATTCTTGTTCCTGTCTCACAAAGTTGGTGAGATATTCTCAATTTTGATGATGCTTTGCAGTATTTGCTTCCATCATCCTTTATTTTCACATTCTGTTGTTGAATGCGAATGGCAATTAGCCATCCACTTATGACGAGTCTTTCATTTTCTCGCTCACAATTATTTTCCTTAATCAACCCTATAGTTCTGTATTTCAAAATACGACCTAGAAATCTGGTATGCAATTGTGGATGTGACTTATTGGCTGTAAATTTTAACTATTCTACCATATTATCGTTGTAGGAAAAGAAAACTATCTTTGAAGAATCTATGAGATGTTAATATCATGAGAAATTAACTGAGAATACTAACTTGTTATTTGATTGTGCTACCTCAACGCTGGCAAATTAGTGAAAGCTTCAATTTGTAATTTTTTCATGCATTTGCTTTTGGCCCTAACGGAAGATTAACCAAAAGCTGTCTAAAGTTTATGTCCCCTTAACCGAATAGATGCCAAAGTACTTTTCACATGTGGATTCATTTTGGTTTATCTTTTTTCTAAATCCTTTTCTTGCGTTATCAATTTATTGCATTGGCCTATTAGTTCTGTATTTTAATTGATAATATTTCTTCTTCCACTCCTGCTTGATCAAATGACTCAGGAGTGAATTCTGTGCTTTTACTTTGTATGATTACATATTGTTGTTTTCCATTTGGCTGGATTTAGGCACCATACTGGTTGACATACGACTTCCCGCCAGACGTCAGGGAAAAACTTCGAAATCTGTGGGGAGCAGACTGGAAAGGCCAGGCGCAAAAGTGGTTAGTAACAGATATGTTTTTTCATTTTTTTTGTTTGATGAATTGCATTTTGTGTAGGCTGCAACCAGAAAATCGCTCTACCTTCAGTTCAAGTCGAAATATTAATGATTGACGTCATAATTTTTGATGTTTTTTTTATCTCCTTTAGTTTCTTATTACATTATATTGAGGAGCGTGCATTCATGGTATTACTTTATAAAAGTAGTAAACCTTTCTTTCAAGCAAGAAAGAAAACCTTATACTTTCTAGTTTAACCCCTGCCATTTTTCTTTGGGATAGCGGAATTAATTCACCTTTTTGGATTTGCATATGTGTTCCCTCGGTTTGACTAAGATGTTGCATCGGTTAAAAAACAGGTTTCTTTTTAAGTTAACTGGTAACGATGAAGAGATCAATCTTTTGGGTGATGGAACTGAGAAGCCGGAGTTTGGCAACTGGTCTTGGATGTCGCCGGAACAAATAATTGACCTTGTGGGTGTATATCTAACTATCTTCACCATTATTTATAAGTTGAGAAGAACTTGATTTGCCTACTTTTGGCTTGACTTGCATCTTTTTGTCTTCTCCTACCACTATTGCAGGCAGTTGATTTTAAGAAGCCCGTTTACAAGGAAGTTCTAGCAGCTTTCGCATCGTATCTTCAATAACCTTGAGTGAAATTTTGGACTTCCCATGCGACCTCAAATACAGTATTGGCTTTTATAAATCGAGTGGAAAGCAGAATTAGTCAAACGAACTGTCATATTTAAGATTGTATCTGCTCAACATAATAACCGTTTCTTTAACTAGGAAGGCTACGATCCAACTCGTCGAAGCCTTTATCATCTTATACTTTAGATGGTATCTCAATATTCTTGGGTCTTGGCTATCTTATGGTGTACCGTTTCTGGAAATTTCCATTGATCACGTCTTTAACAAATATGTGCCTTGCATTTGTATTTCTCCTTCAACAAGTATGGTGGCGAGTGAGCTATGCATATGCCTACGATTGAATTGCTTAAAATTTCTATGTTTCATTAGATTGTGGTTGAAGACCAGATTTCATCTTCTCCTCCCGGTTAGAGAAAGCTTGCAGCGGTGTTCTCTCAATAGCCTGCAGGGAAGAAACAGAGGAAATTGAGAAAGAGGCTATGCTGCTGACCGAAAGATCCACGCCATGGATGCTTCAAAGTTAGTATATTTGTGATGATTTTGACCAGCTTCACAAGAGATTAGTATATTTGTGATGATTTTGACTAGCTTCACAAGAGAATTACTTCTCTTCATTGGAGGCGCGGTATTTATAGACTTATTTATTATTATTATTTTTTAAGGTGATACATGGTATTGACATTTGCATTTGCATGAGAGAGAACAAACTTAAAAATAATAGAAAACAAAACACAAAATCAAATCAAAATAATGAATTGGACAACAGTTTATAATTGATAGACTGGTGGTCTGTTGCGAGCGTTGCAATGTGCAAGTCAGGGTGCGTTGTGATCCGCAGTGGTTATGACCGGCAGTGGTGGGTGGCGACCCCTTCTTGGTTGTACGTTGCCAATGGTGGTGTCGACATTGTCGAACAGCATTCCGTTCCTATTCCGGATTCATTTTTATGCTTTCATAAATAAATGAAAACAAATACACTCGTCTGAAACTTGTTCAGTATGCTCCTACTCAACCCACGGGATTGAGTAATTTGGCACATAGTTTCGAAATTCTCATTTTAAAAAGATTTCATTTTAAAATATTCAAATGCGAAAAGTAAAAGTGCTGCGAATTTCGAACCATAAAAAAGTAAAATTAAGTTAATGTTTTTATTTTTCTTTTTTTTTTGAGAGTTAGATCCAAAAGGATTGACATCTTTATTCCATAAAAAAATTTTGTATCTCCCATTTTTTTTTTGGAAAATTAAGTTGGGTAGCTTTTTTAATTACCTTATCTAATAGATGATCAATTTTTTTGTATTTCATATTGAGTTAATTTGTAATTGATTAATAGTCAATCAGTGATTAACTATGAAAATAGATGATTAACTAATAATCAATCAATAATTAACTATCAAATTTAATGATTTATGTTATAATTAACAATAATTAATTATAAGTCAATCATTAATTAACTATTATATGATTATCAGTGATTTACTATTTAAAAAAATTAATTAATCATTTAAAAAATATCATTTTAATTAGTTCTTAAAAATTTTCATTGTTTGTTAAAAAAACTTCTTAAAAAAAAAAAATTTAATTATAAATCTTTTTTTTTTTTTTTTTCCGTAATGAATTGAGTCAGCACCATCTAGAGGGTCCCACGAGGTTAGACGGAGTGACTAAAGCGTTTCATAAATACTACCCATATATATATATTGTTCGGAATCCAAAACAACGTCGTTTTGCAAAGCTGGCAAACACAGCTTAGGCGGGAAAGGAGAAAAAGGAGAAAAAGGAGAAGCATTTTGAGGGTTTTTTTTTTTTTGGGTGAAGAAGGAGACCTCTCAATCTCATCACCCTCCATTCTTGTATGTCTTATTCTTGGTGTGAAGAAGTGTGTTTGGTGTCTGAGAAAGAACAAAGGCACGTTCCCAGGTCCGTTGTTGTTAAGTTTAAGTTTTGTTTTGTTTTGTTTTGTTTTTGTTTTTTTTTTTTTTTTGCATGTGGACCGATCCTTGATCACGGTGGGATTAGAGTGTTTATCCCAGGTGGGGTGAAAAGTCACGATTTCTGTGAAGAGAATTTTAGGCTCCGTTCGGGGAAGTTTTTTTCAAATATATTTTTGACTTTTTCCTTTAATTTTACTATTTATTTTTTTAAATATTAAAAAAAAAATTTTAAAAATCTATAATTTAATCATTTTAAGTCGAAATTAAATATTTTTTTTCCTTCAAATTATATAGAATTTAAAAAGAAACGAAACAATATCAATATTGTTAATTTTTTTTCGAACACATTTTAAGTTTTTATATTTTTTCACTTCAAACAGTTATTTTCACTAAATGCATGTTATCAAAATTCAAACCAACTTCAACCTCTAAAACATGGTCTTCAAATGTGTCCCTAAACGGGACCTTAGTCAACCTGTTGTTTAGAAATGTTCATTTAACTTGAATGTTTGTATTTTAAGTGGAATTTGAATGATGTATCTAGACAACATGTATGTCTGGATTATTTTGATTAAGGATAACATCAAAAATAGTATAAAGATAGGAAATGAGTAGTACGGATTTTGAAAAAAATGAAAATTTAGGATTTGCATTTGAGTTGAGTAATTGTGTAACCAAATGCGTTTTTCTACAGGTTTACATATAACATCAATTTGAATGCGTGATCCTATTAGTTTTTCTACAGGTTTAAAAAAATATTGCATTTCTTGTGAATTTCAGTGTGATGCATTTAACGAAAATAATAATAATAATAAATCTCGAATTTTGGGCTCGATATTGCAGTCTTTAGATGAACATGTGGGAATAGCTCTTTCAGTGCGCATGTTTAAGATTTTTGTACCATTATTCAGATTTTTGTCATTTTAATCATTTTTATTTTACATTATTAGAGGGTAAAAGTCTTGAAGCAATTCTGAATGGATTAATATTCGAGAGATATGTTTTTTTAGGATATTTCTCCAAAAACCCCCAATCTGTAAGTAGCAATTTCCCTGCCATTTGTCTTGGGCAAGCCTTTGAAGCATTGTTTTCTTCAAAAAATTTTTATTTGTTCGTGTTTGTAATATCTATCAATAAAATAATGAGAATTGAGTCAATTGGTATTGAAAAGTTGGAATTGCATATACAAATAAACATTTCAATGCTCATGCTTGTCAAAAACCGCATCTCAAATGGCTTGCGATGGCGTTTGTTTATTTTTTACTCTTTTTTTTTTTTGTTTTTAATATCTTTAAGCTTTAGTTGTTGCCACCATCTTGCACCATAGCCTTTTCTTTGTAAATTTCTCGAACTTCTTGGACATAGCTGTAAGATTTTGTTGGCGTTTTTATGTAGCTTTTAAGTTGACTCTGAGTAAATGGCACCTCATGACATGCCGAGCTCGGAATCTTCCTTTTCCACATCGGATCCCGAGGCCCGGGATTCATCTGATGATTGTGGGCTAATTTCTTCAAGAAAGCTCGACCTGCTAGAGATAAACAAGGAAGGTGTGTTAATTTATAACCCTTGATTATTGTAGGTGTTTTGTTTGTTGTAGGCCGTGTTATGTTGCTTTTTTTTTTTTTTATTGCTCTTTAAGGTATGTCTCGTAAAAGGTCTCATGTTCCTAAGAGGTCTCATCTTGAGACGACCGGTGATTCTTCCGATTCTGATGTCCTCCTTAGCAAGCGCTTAAGGATTGGAAAGGAGAAGGAAACTGCCTCACTTGTTCAACAATTCCAGCTTAAGTCTGCAACGCCCGATGATTCTTCCGATGATGAAGTCCTGCTAAAAAAGTGCTTGATGAGTGGGAAGAAGAAGGAAACTGCCTCACTTGTTCAACGTTTCCCACTTAAGGCTGCAATGCCGGGTGATTCTTCTGATGATGAGTGGGAAGAAGTCCTGCTAGGAAAGCGCTTGATGAGTGGGAAAAAGAAGGAAACTGGCTCACTTGTTCAACATTTCCCGCTTAAGTCTGTAAGGCCGGGTGATTCTTCCGATGATGAATTCCTGCTAAGAAAGCCCTTGATGAGTGAGAAGAAGAAGGAAACTGCCTCACTTGTTCAACATTTCCTGCTTAAGACTGCAACGTCGGGTGATTCTTCTGATGATGAGTGGGAAGAAGTCCTGCTAGGAAAGCGCTTGATGAGTGGGAAGAAGAAGGAAACTACCTCACTTGTTTAACATGTCCCGCTTAAGTCTGTAAGGCCAGGTGATTCTTCCGATGATGAATTCCTACTAAGAAAGCCCTTGATGAGTGAGAAGAAGAAGGAAACTGCCTCACTTGTTCAACATTTCCCGCTTAAGGCTGCAACGTCGGGTGATTCTTCTGATGATGAGTGGGAAGAAGTCCTGCTAGGAAAGCGCTTGATGAGTGGGAAGAAGAAGGAAACTACCTCACTTGTTCAACATGTCCCGCTTAAGTCTGCAATGCCGGATGATTCTTCCGATGATGAATTCCTGCTAAGAAAGCCCTTGATGAGTGAGAAGAAGAAGGAAACTGCCTCACTTGTTCAACATTTCCCGCTTAAGGCTGCAACGTCGGGTGATTCTTCTGATGATGAGTGGGAAGAAGTCCTGCTAGGAAAGCGCTTGATGAGTGGGAAGAAGAAGGAAACTGCCTCACTTGTTCAACATTTCCAGCTTAAGTCTGCAACACCCGGTGATTCTTCCGATGATGAAGTCCTGCTAAGAAAGAGCTTGATGAGTGGGAAGAAGAAGGAAACTGCCTCACTTGTTCAACATGTACCGCTTAAGTTTGCAACGTCGGATGATTCTTCCGATGATGAATTCCTGCTAAGAAAGCGCTTGATGAGTGGGAAGAAGGAAACTGCCTCACTTGTTCAACATTTCCAGCTTAAGACTACAATGCCGGGTGATTCTTCCGTTGATGAAGTCATGCTAAGAAAGCGCTGATGAGTGGGAAGAAGAAGGAAACCGCCTCACTTGGTCAACATTTCCAGCTTAAGTCTGCAACTTCGACGAAGCTTTCCATTAAGGAAAATGGGAAAAAAGTCGACAACCTTCCTCCAGCTAAGGTAGCATCTGACGACCCTCTGCCGAATCCCATAAGAATGAAGTTCAGTGAGGATGATCACCCCTTTATTCCTCCAAGAGAACTTCAGAGGGCTTTAGCACACCTTATGCCCGATATGCCAGTCGATTTTAATTATTTGCTTCCATCTTTATCACAGTTAATGATGATGATGCTAGAAGATGAGCATAGTCTAGTTATTGGGCGATCTAATCATTAAATGGTTTACTCCGCCATGGCTGATGTTGGTAAGGTGAGAACTTCTCTGTTATTACTCATCACTTTATTCTCTTTTGAGAACTTCTCTGTTATTACTCATCACTTTATTCTCTTTGATGCTTGATGCAACTTTCCTACCCATCATTTCTGCTTTGCAGGAATTCATGAAGCTATTCGATTCATATAGCTATGTTAAAAGACATATGTGGAGAATTACAATTTCTCTAAGAAGTTGAATTCTACCTCAGATGATCTTGAAACTGCTTGCTTTCAATTAAGCGAAGAAATTAAAGAGGTCAGGAAACTTAAGCTTCAGCTCAAGGAGCTTAAACAAGCTCATTAACAGAGCTCGAGGCAAAGGTA